>UESW01004165.1:332060-432601 GCA_900491605.1 Calamus simplicifolius | reverse complement strand
CTCCTGCACCTGCACAAGTTTATGATCAACCATCCACTTCTTCGACTGGATTCTCAGACCTTCAAATGGAGCAATTAAAAAGTTTGTTTGCAGCTCAGAAGGATGAGTTTGACAGTAAATTTATGAATTTAAAAGAATCACTTTACTCCCTTGATGATCGGATTGCAAAGATTGAATCAACTCTCAACTCCTCCGCAGAATCTTTAATGGTGATTTGAAGAACATCTTTGAAGAGCTTAAAGAGATTTGTGGAGATGGTGAAACTTATTCAAAGTGCAACGCCGAACTTCAAGACAAAATCTTAACAGCTTGCACATTTGTGATGAGAGACTAAAAGATTATGTTAGACTTCAATGTGATGGAATGAAAAATATTGTAGACCATTTAACAAGAATAGTTAGAAAGAACTTTTGATGTAATGTATGTTTAATTTTGTTGAAATGTGTTTACATGTAATGAAGTTTTTGTGAAGTTAATGTAATGAAGTTTAAAGGGGGAGAGAATTATGTAATACTTGACTATATGTTGATGTAGTGAAGTTATGTTGATGAATGAAAAGTTTTTTTTAATATTTGACTTTTGTTGAAATGAAATTATCCTTTTTGATGCAATTATCTTTTGATGCAGTAAAATATTCTTTACCTTTTTGTTGATTACAAAAAAGGGGAGAGAATTAGGATTGTATATGCATTAAGAGGGAAAAATTATATGGAAAGAATTATAATTGTTAATTGCATTATGTTGATGAATGTTAATTGATTAATATGATATTGAGTTATTGATGTGGATTAATAATCAAATTGATTGTCTATGCACAAAGAAATCTTAAGTACCAAATGTGTAAAGTAAGAGGAAGAATAATTTGAACTTCATAGGGAAGCTACCTTATTCAGGGGGAGCTTACTCGTAAAGATCACTTCCTTGATATTTTTTTTAATTTAAGAATTCTATGCATATACTCAATGTTTTTATAATCATCAAAAAGGGGGAGATTGTTGATCCATTTATTGATTTTGATGATTAATAAAGGAATTGAGTATATTTATTTGATTACTAATGGATTTTATAAGTGTTTCAGGACTTAAATTTATTTGATCAATTTAAAGGAATTAAGAAATGAATTTTGAATCAAATACAAATCAGAGATTTCAAAGTTTCAGAGCTTGGAGTCGACACCTAGAAAGTCTGGAGCCGACCCCATGGCCAATTCAATTTTAATCTGATTTTTGATACAACCTGGAGCCGACACCTAGAGTTTCGGAGCCGACACCTAAAGTTTCGGAGTCGACACTTACAGTGTCTGGAGCCGACTCCGATGCGGGGACAGAACGTTGATTTTTGAGCATCCTGGAGCCGACACCTACAGTATTCGGGAGCCGACACCTGACGACGGCGAGCCGACACTTACTTTTGCGGAGCCGACTCCACGACGAACTCAGATTTTACTATTTATGGAAAAACGATCTGGAGCCGACACCTGAAAAGCTGGAGCCGACTCCAACCCACCTGGACGAAAAATTAAAAATGCCAGATCAGCTCTAACGGTAATATTTTTGATTTCTGACATCTAACGGCTATTTTTTATGAATGAAAATCCTTCCAGGTACACTCCAACGGCTAGATTTCCACCCAAAAATGAATCAAAGAAAATCTATAAAAAGGGGAAAAACAACCGTTTGAAAAGAGAATAGAAACGGATAGACAAAAATCAAAATCAAAATCCGAGAAGTCTTGAGCCTTATATCCAAGAGAGGAGCTTTCAAATTCAAATCCTTCCACTCCACAAAGCTCAAAGAAGAATCCAAGCCATTCAAATAGTGAAAAATCGGAGGATTCTCAACTAGAAGAAAAAGACCAACTTTTCAATCTTCTCAACTGCATCTACTGTGAGGAATCGGAGCTGAGGCTTGATTCAACCCAGCAAGGAGAAGGAAAAATAAGAAAAGAAGAAAAGCTCAAAGCCAAACAACTTCAAACCAGGCTTTTCTAAACCTATTTACTTATCTTTGAATATTTGCTCATTGAGGAGCTGTGAAACTTTGTAAAACATTCTTATATTTGTTTGTGCCTAGTTCAATCAAAGGGGATTGAACTAGTGGAGGTTGTTAACCTCGGGTCAAGCTAGTTTAGCTTGAGTTTAGGGTTGTGTGCTGGTGAGCCCGTAAAACCGGCTGGGTTCGTTGTGATCCCGGGTAAAACAACAAGTTTGGGTTGTGAACTTGTAAAACAACTCGGCTGTAATCGAGGAGATTATAGTGTGGACCCAAGTAGGATCTTGGGAGTGGACGTAGGTGTTGGATACACCGAACCACTATAAAATCTTTGTGTTTGCCGTGCTTCCATTGTCTCTATCTCTATCTCTATTTTATTCATTGTGCTTTATATTTATATTGCATTTATTTCATTCATCTTAAGCAAACAAAAATTTAAGAGGGTAAATTTTTTAAAGAACCCAATTCACCCCCCCCCCCTCTTGGGTTGTCATCTGGGCCAACACTCTTCAAGCTCGGTAGTTCGGACTCCTGACAGGAGGCGGAAGGCCTACGCGGCGTCCGCCATTGAGCTGACCGGGGGAACCAGTCTCGTCTGCCCCACCTACGGGCCTTCAGCTTGGGGGCAGGAAGGGCACCGGGCCGATTGATGGGATGAGCTCCCCGACTCATCCCTTTGCTTCTCAGTCGCCTCCGCCCCATTCCGGGCCTCCCTGGCGACCCGCTCCCCCTCAGTGGTAGTTGGGGGAGCACCTTCTCTCTCCGGCTCGGCAGCGGCCGGAGGGCCGACAACAACAGTAACCCGCCCCGCCTCGGGCACATCGGCGGTGGTGGGAGCTTCCTCCTCTCCATCCAAAACCACCACCATCATCTCGGTGGTGGCCGGGATCTCCCCTTCTTCGATTTCAGCCCTCACTGGCTTTCGGGCCACTCCTACAACCGGCTTCTTCTCAGCCGGCTCCCCCGCGGGCGTCGGGGCTGTGGGTGCTGCGGCCGGCCTCGCCAGCTCCCTTCCCCGGGGTTTCTTCGCCGGATGGGATGACTCTCCGGTCGCCCGCCTTTTCTGCCTCAAAATGGCCTCAAAGTCGCTGGCGGAAACCCTCATTGCTGCAAAAAGAATAACAAGCATCAGTAACGGCATATAATAAATCGAAGGATGGACAGAAGAATTCAGGCGCCAAGCTCACCGGTCGCCGGGGCTAACTCGGCTTCTACCAGGTTCTCCTCGGACAAGAGTTCCTTGTAACCGGGGATTTGACCATTGGACAGTTGGGTGAATAACTCCTTATCCCTATCCCCTACGGTGGAGTCTTCGTTGGAGCTGGTATCGGGCTCCCTCCAAGCGGCCTTGACCCCCTCGACGTGGGCAAAGAGAAATCTAGGTTTCCACCCCCTAATTTTGGACGGAAGGCCCAATGGGAAAGCTCTACCCGGCCTGGCAGTAAATGCCCACCAGGCACCCTCACCTTGGCGGCGGAGCTTATAAAAAGCTTGGAATAGAGACAGCCCTGGACGGGCCCCCTCAAAATGGCAAAGGATTACAAAGGCGCAGATGATCCGAATCGAGTTCGGAGTCAACTGTGCCGGCACTAACCTATACCTATCTAAGAGATTAAGGAAAAAAAGATGGAAAGGAAGGCGCAGCCCGCACAGGAAGAACTCCTCGTACAGAGCGACCCGGCCTGGATGGTCAGAGGTCACCCTGTCCTCGGGCCCCGGTGCGGACAGGCCAATGAAGTCAGGGACATTGTATTTAGCTCTAAGGGTCTCTATGTCCTTAGGGGTCATAGTGGAGGCCACCCCAGCTGGGCCCGCTGGATCAGAACTCACCGTCGGAGGAAGCGCCGGACGGTGAGAGGACAAGGGAACTGCCCTAATAGGAGGACCGAAGGTGATCGGGGGTCATACTGCCCCCGATTGACCACGGATGACTACACCACCCACCGACTAAGGCATTCGACTTCTAGCTACAGGGGCCTGGTCTTCACTGCTAGATTGGGAAGACTCTTCTACGGGTCTCTTGCCCGCCCTAATGGCACGGCGGTCCATAGGTAGAGAAAAAAGGGATGAAACTAACCTAGGAATTGGAAAGACTCAGGTCGCAGAAGAACTCAAGGAAAAAGAAAGTAGAAGAAAGCAATGGCAGCGTGAAAGTTTCTACAGGCCCTTGGGAGGTTTTTATAGCCCCGTCTCCAGCTAACGCCGCCCCAGATCCCGCCATCTAGCGCGCATCCATTGCGTCGCAGACTGCCGGCCGAAAATCTTGCATGCGCCCGAGGCGTGCCATCTTGATCTGCTCCAGAAGACGTGATCCTCGGCCAATCGCGGGCCATAGAAAACAGAGCGGTAATGATGCCCTTGCCTTTTTCCCATCACCCAATGGGCTCCTTCTCTGGGGTGTTCGGCGCCAACGTCATCACCACCTAACGCATGATTACGGGAGATCTCCGAAGCGACACTGCCTCGAAACAAAGCGCCAGCACATCAGCCAATTTAAAGAGCACTAAAGGAGGCAATCATTCTTTTTGAATTTTTGCGCCCCTTTCGCCCAAAGGATTGCAGACACGTGGTACTTAGCGCTCAGGGGCGGGGGGCATCTAATGTGGCTAATATAGCCACAAGGGTAATTTTGATAAAATCAAAACATTGGTGCACCCCGGCACCTCCAAGTCCACCAAGTCAGCCCCGACCATTCCTGGTCGGCCCTTCTTGGCCCCGGCGTCTTCAAGCTCGCCGAGTCGGCCCCGACCCTTCCTGGTCGGCCCTTCTCGGCCCCGGCGTCTCCATGTCCGCCGAGCTGGCCCCAACCATTCCTGGTCGGCCCTTCTTGGCCCCGGCGCCTTCAAGATCGCCGAGTCAGCCCCAACCCTTCCTGGTCGGCCCTTCTCGGCCCCGACGTCTCCAAGCCTGCCGAGTCAGCCCCAACCATTCCTTGTCGACCCTTCTCGGCCTCGGCATCTCCAAGATCACCGAATCGGCCCCGACCCTTCTTGGTCGTCCCTTCTCGTCCCCGGCACCTCCAAGTCCGCCGAGCCAGCCCTGACCATTCTTGGTCGGTCCTTCTCAGCCCCGACATCTTCAAGTCCGCCGAGCCGGCCCCGACCATTCCTGGTCGGCCCTTCTTGGCCCCGGTGCCTTCAAGCCTGCCGAGTCGGCCCCGACCATTCCTGGTCGGCCCTTCTCGGCCCCGGCATCTCCAAGATCGCCGAGTCGGTCCCGACCCTTCCTGGTCGGCTCTTCTCGGCCCCAGCACCTCCACGTCCACCGAGCCAGCCCCGACCATTCCTGGTCGGCCCTTCTCGGCCCCGGTGTCTTCAAGTCCGTCGAGCCGGCCCCGACCATTCCTGGTCGGCCCTTCTCGGTCCTGGCGTCTCCAATCTCGCCGAGTTGGCCCCGACCCTTCCTGGTCGGCCCTTCTCGGCCCTGGCATCTCCAAGTTCGCCGAGTCGGCCCCAACCATTCCTGGTCGGCCCTTCTCGGCCCCGGTGTCTCCATGACCGCCAGGTCAGCCCCAACCATTCCTGGTCGGCCCCGCTCCGGTGCGTCCTAGTCGGCGAGGTTGGCCCCGGCCACCCCTGGCCGACCCAGATAAGCCTCGGCTCCCCCGAAAGAGTCGAGACTTCCCGGTTTCCTCCAAATCTACCCCAACACGGCCCTGGTAGCTCGGGACGCTACCTCTCTGACCCGCACCGCCTGACAATGCCAGATCCAACTACCCACTAGCCATGCTGCTGATGGGACTGGACCCAACTACCCAATAGCCCCGCTGGCTGATGGGACTTAGCCCACCAACCGCCGTTTTCTTCCTTTCCGATGAGACAGGATCCACCAACCAGCGCAGATTCATGCAACTCCTAAGAACTCCGCGGACATTCCTTCCTCACGGAATCCCACGTGATTATGCCAGGGTCAACCCCTATAAAAAGGTAAATCCACCCAATAAACAGGTATGTGCGATAATTTCCGAAAAAATTGCTATCCTAAGGCCCAGAGAGTAATCCCTCCTCCTCGGGAGCACCTTTTCATCTAAAAAGAGCTCATTCGAGCTCCTCTTCTGCTGTGACCTCAATTGCTAACTTGGGCGTCGGAGGGTCCCACCGGAGAATCCTCTCCGTCCTGGACTTCTTTGCAGGGAACCTGGTGAAGCGAAGCCTCGAGAATTCATCCGTTCCCGACGTTCAGGATCAGTGATTGGGCGTCATCAATGCTCTTGACAAAGGTATGCTTAAATTCTTCTTAACCATATTCCTTGACATGCCGAAGCCATTGCAGTTGCATATTCAGCTTCTGATGAAGATAAAGCTGTTGTACCTTGTTTCTTTGAACTCCAAAAAATAGCTCCTGATCTAAGATTAAATATGTAACATGAAGTGCTTCTTCTATCTTCCAAACAGTCAGCCCAATCACTATCACTTAACCCAATCAGCCTGAAATATGATACTTTCTCATACCACAATCCATAATCAATTGTTTCAGTTATATAACATATAACTCATTTAACTGCCCCTATATGATGCTTTGATGGGTTGTGCATAAATTTAAAAAATACTCCAACTGAAAAAACTATATCCGGCCTTGTATGAGTCAAGTAAATCAAGCCACCAACCAAGCTTCTAAAGTGTCTTGCATTAGTTGTTCAGTTCCATCATCAGCTTTTAACTTCTCATTCAAATTCTTTGGTGTTGCTGCTGTTTTGCAGTTAAGCATGCTAAATCTTTTCAATAAATTAGTTGCAAACTTCCTTTGTAACACAAAAACACCGTCTTCAACTTGCTTCACCTCTAACCCAAGAAAATAATGCAATAAACCCAAATCTGACATCTCAATCTTTCTTTGCATGCACAATTTAAACTTATTAATGGGAGAAGAAGATGAACCCATATATATCATATCATCAACATAAAGGCAAACAATGAGAGTATCATTTTTACCTTATTTTTTAAAATATAGAGTGGGTTCATTCTTACTTTTCTCAATGCCATTCTTCAAAAAATATGGATCAATTTTGCTGTACCACTTTTGCTGAGCCTGCTTCAAGCCGTAAAGAGCCTTCTTTAACTTGTACACTTACTCTTCTTTGCCACATACAACAAAGCCTTCAGGTTGAGAGACATATACATCCTCTTCCAGTTCTCCATTTAAGAACTAAGACTTGACATCAAATTGGTAGATAGGCTAGTTTAATTGAGCTGCCAAGGCTATTAAAATTCTCATCGTTTCAAACCAAGCGATGAAAGAAAATGTATCGTTATAATATATACCTTGTTGTTGTGCATAGCCTTTTACCACAAGCCATGCCTTGTGTTTTTGTATGCTGCTATTTGCATGAAATTTGTTCTAAACACTCACTTTACTCCAATGGCTCTGTTGTCTTTCGGTAAATCCATCAAATCCCATGTTTTATTCTTCTGGATTGCTTCAAATTCTTCCATCATTGCATGGCATCATTCTTCTTTCTCTGTTGCTTTTTCATATGCTATTGGATCAGTTACAAATAAGGCATGTGTAGCCCAATAAATTTTAGCCAATGACCTTCTTGGAGGAGTTTCATCATTGGATGAGCTTTTGCTACTGGGACTTGAAGAAGTGGAACTTGCTGAAGTTGAAGAGGTTGAACCATGAGTGTTTGGAGGAGTTTGTTGCTGTTCATTAGTTGGTGGAGCTTCATTTTCAGCTAGAACATCAAACTGAATGCCATCAGATTTTTTATCCCAAATCCAGCTTGCATCTTCATCAAAGATAACATTCCTGCTAATAATCACCTTGCCACTCAAAGGGTTATAAAGCCTATATGCTTTAGATTGAGAACAAAAATACATTTCATTGATTTTTCATCAAGTTTACTGTGATTGTGTGAATCTATCAAGGAATAGGCAATGCAACCAAAAATTTTCAAGTGGCTTACCCAAGATCTCCTACCACTCCAAGCTTCATTTGGTGTTTGGTTGAGAACAACCTTTGTGAGAGATAAATTCAATAAATAGACAGCAACAACAACACTTTCAGCCCAAAAATGTTATGGCAGTCCCTTAGCTTTTAGCAAGCTTCTCGCCATCTCAACAACTGTTCGATTTTTACGTTCAGCCATTCTGTTTTGCTCAGGTGTATAAGGTGCTGTCAATTCTCTTTGTAAGCGCCTTATTCTTTACAAAATTGATTAAATTCATCATATAGAAACTCCCATCCTCTATCATTGCGCAATGCTTTTATGCTTCTTAACAAGCGCCTTAAACTTCTTAAAGGTTTCAAATGTTTCAGATTTGAATTGGAGGAACTAAACCGAACTCATGTAGCTATAATCATCTGTAAACAACAAAAAATACTGACTTTCACCCAACGATTTTATTTTTATAGGGCCACACAAATCAACATGTATAAGGTCAAGGCACTCAGATACTCTTCAAGACTTTTCTATAGAAAATGGCTTTTACATTGTTTCCCATAGACACACCCTTCACAAAAATCTAAAGACTCAATTTTAGGCAACCCAAACACCATTTCCTTTTGACTTATTAATTTTAGACCTTTTACATTCAAATGCCCATACCATTAATGCCACAGTCTAGACTCACTATTTTCTTTGACAACAAGGGCCTGATTTTTAACACTAGAAGTCTAGAAACTTCAAGTGAAAAAAGCTTATTAGGTGCCATTCAAACATCAGTAATAATCTGATATAATTTTTTATCTCTAATCACATAAGACACATCATCAAACATAATAGAATACCCACTAGCCATAAGCTGCCCAATGCTCAATAAATTTTGGGATAAAGTAGGAAAAAATAGACATTGTAAAGAAGTTTTATGTTACCATGACCATTGTTTATTGCTACTGTGCTTTTGCCCTCAACTTGCATTTGCTTGTCATCATCAAGTTTGACTTTTATCTTGTATGACTCATCCAGTTCCTTGAATAAAGATTTTATGCCGGTCATATGATTGGAACAACCGCTGTTAAGAAACCAGATGTCACTTGAAGCTTTAGGTTGTGTTTGATATGGTGGATAAGGGGGGATATCCCTTAGATATCCTTCCTTATCCCAAATGCTATAGCTACAAGGGATAGTACTGAAAAAGTTTAACCAGAGGGGATAACCCATGTTTAACCATGGGTTATCCCCTGAACTTATTCCCTAGGGAACCCAGGAATAACTAAAGTTATCCCTTGATGGTAGAGTGGTAATTTTAAAAAGGTGCTTATCCCCTCAGCTATCCCCTGGATAAATGCTATCCTGTACATTTATCTAAGAATAGCCAAAAAGCTATCAAACACAGTCTTAGGTAGTGTTTAAAATAGGGGATAAGAGGGGATATCCATAGTTAACCATGGGATATCCCCTCAATTTATTCTCTAGAGAATGTAAGAATAGCTGGTTATCCCTCCAATTAAGAGTAAAAAAAAGTTATCCTATGGATTTACCTTTTTGCATTTGATATGATCAATGGGATAGCCAAGGGATATCCCTAGGAATAACCAGGGGATAAACTCTATCCCGTACACTTATCCATGGATAATATTTTTCCTCTCAAACGCTACCTTAGTGTCATCTTGATAGGCCATGAATAACTTGATCTCCTCCTCATCTTCAATATAATTTGCTTGCCTTTCCCTTTTCCAGCATTCAGCTTTTATATGCCCGTATTTTTTACAATAATAACATTGAATGCCACTTTTGTTGCCTTTTTGCCTGTCATCGAATGGCCTATGTTCACCTTGCTCACCATATCGTCCTTTGCCTCTACCTGGACCACCTCTGCCATGGTGTCCTCCTCTTCCACATCCTCTGCCCGTTGCATTTTTTGGCTCATCTTTATGGCTAAAGGACTCTTTCTTCACTTGAAATGCTTTTTCTTCAACTTTTTCAACCGACCTGTTCAGCCTGGCTTCATGAGCTTGCAAAGAACCCATTAGTTCATCAAAAGAGAAATTAGATAGGTCTTTTGACTACAGTTAAATTTCTTAATTCTTTTGCAACTACAGTTACATCAAAAACTCTCTCCATAGGGTTTCGTTTGATTAACAATAGCAGATACTCTAGAAAGGAAATCTTGTACTGATTCCCCACTTTTTATATTTAAGGTTTCAAAATCACGATGAAGAGACTGAAGTTTTACCATGATTACCTTCAAGGAGCCTTGAAATGTCGTCCAAGCTTCTTTAGCTATGGTTGCTGCTGCAATTTTTAAGAAAATTGAGTCATGAACTGCTTATTGAATGAAAAATAAAACTTTGGAGTTCTTCTTCTTGTTCTCTCTCAGCCTAGCCTCTTCATCCGGATTAAGATAGCCATTTTTTCACCAAGTCCCATAGATCTTAAGGCCTGAACAAAGTCTTCATTTTGATGCTCCAGAATTCATAGCATTCCCCTTTGAAGACAGGAATTGTTGGTTGAGAAATGCTCACAACATTGTCGTTTGTTGCTATAAGATTCATGCCAAATTATGTTCGAACCAGGCTCTGATACCACAGTTGTTGGAAAAGAGGACTTTGGTTGACTTGAAACTTCCAACTAATGCAATACAAATTTTGAAACAGAGGACAAATAAGTAAACAACTCTTAGAGGAATTTTAACAAACAGGTAGTGAGCATAAGCAAATTGCTGGGACTTGCACTTGACAGATGGTTTATTCATGCCTTTAAATAGAACTTACAAAAAAAACGGATAGTAACAAAATAGAAGAACTAAATGGAACTGAATCAAAGTGCTCTCACTATTAATAACCAACCAGAAATACAAGAAAAATATCAAGAAACTAAAAGATATGGTCAAAGTGCATAGCTATAGAATTTGAATCAATCTTCAATAATTAGCATCCTATAGAATGCGCCCATGAGCATAGTATAGGCTTTTCTGATAGTTCTTTCTTTTGATTAGATTAAAACCATTCAAGAGAAAGAAATAGGATAATTTTCATTGATTTAAGAGGAATTAGCAAGAAGATTGATGGAGAGATATAGAAAAAAAAAATCTTCATATGATCTTTATTGATTTAGAGAAGCATATGATAGAGTACCTAGCGAAATAATATAATGGGTTTTAAAGAAAAAAGAAGTTACCAAATAGAATTGATAAAAGATATGTATAATAGAGCAATAACTATTGTTAAAACAACAATAGGAGAAACTAGTAAGTTTTCAATTACTGTAAATTTACATCAAGGATTTGCCTTAAGTCGTATCTTTTTGTATTAGTTATGGATGAATTAACTAAACATATTTAAAATGATATCCCATGTTATATGTTATTTGCAGATGATATAGTGTTGATTGATAAAACTAAATATGGAGTAAATGTTAAGCTAGAGATTTGGAGAGATGCTTTAGAATCTAAAGGTTTTAAGATTAGTAGAACTAAAACTGAATAAATATAATTTTAGTAAAAGTAGAAATACAAATAAAGAAACAGTAAAGATTGCAAGCCAAGAGATATCAAGAAATAAAAAATTTAGGTATTTAGGATTAATTATCCAGCAAGAAGGTAAAATAGGTAAAGATGTGAATCATAGAGTTAAAGCAAGATGAATTAAGTGAAGAAGTACTTCAGGAGTATTGTATGATCGGTGCATCCCATTAAAATTAATTTTTTTTTATAAAACTGCTATTAAGCCAGCTATGCTATATAGAAAAGAGTGTTGGGCAATATTGAAACAACATGTGAATAAATTAAGTGTAACGAAATGCGTATGTTAAGATGGATATATGGTAAAACTTTTAAAAAAATTAACTATTATTTTTGTTGCTATGAATTTCTGTTCTTCGGCTCGAGGCGACGCACGTCTGAATTTGGATAGCTTTCTTCCATCCTGGTGGACCTGCAAAATAGTTTTTGTACAAGGATTGAGGTGGATGGTCCCTGTGGAAGATCTTTCGATGCCCAAGTCAGTGAAAACCCTTGACAACAGATAAAGTGAAGAAGGTTGTTGTAGAAGATGCCCCAGAGAAGGTCTCTGAAGAGCAATGGCGTCCATTCGAGCTTGAGAGCATACCTGAGGGGTCTTAGGACTTGGTATTTATGCGTTATCAAGATGGTAAGTTGTTACTTGATTTTTTGGGCGTAGTTGTAGAAATTGGCTGCTGATAAGGCTGATAGATTTCTTATTGAGAATTCAAAATCCCCTTGATCATGGAGGGGGTGTCGTATCTAGCTGCTCCTGTTTAGGAAGGTTTATTTTGAGATCTTGGTGATCAGTGCGGGTTATTTCCCAAAGTATCCGGCATGATTTGGGCGAAGATGATGCTTATCCTAAGGAGTCAAAACTTGATCATGCCGAGGTTTGAAAGATGCTCAACCCAGCCGAGGTTCAGAGATAGCTCGATCCAGTCAAGGTTCGGAGATAACTCGACCCTACCGAGGTACAAAGATTGCAAGTGGTGCAGTTTATCTTTTTCGGCAACAGGGAGTGAACTTCTTTTAAGCATGGCGGTTAATGAATCAGAACCCAGAAGTGGGTCTTGCCACCTGCCACGTCTGCTAATTCATGCGGAGATGATTTTATCCTGCATCATATGCCCCTACTCCCTAGTCCGAAGCATAGATTCAGGCATAGGGAGTAAAGTTCACGTTGGTTCTACTTTATTGGCAGAATTTGAATCCGTGGAGGCACATCATGATGGCCTCATAAATACCAAGCCATCACACCATCATTTCTGCTCGTTGGATGAGGAGAGCCTTTTTGGTTTTCGATCGAGGATGGTTGGTGGAATGACACGTGGCACCTGAATCAAAGGTCCGTGACCCTTAGGATTTTGCGCCAATGATACTCCACCCTTTTGTTAAGATAGTTTAAAAGGGGACGATTGGCATTTTCTTCTGTTACGCCTTTTCAAATCCTTGGCCTTTTCCTTTCTCCTAAGATCAAGTATCTTCTAGCAGAAGAATGCCATGGCCAGTTCATCCCATGCTCATGTTAAAGACATGAAGCATCCATCTTACATCTCTTCCACTATAATTTTGGCGGACCTAGAGAGAATCCATCGGAATATTGGATTATCAGCGACTTTGTCTTGAAAATTCTGGGTCTTGGGCAGAGGGCATCGGACGCGTTGGCATCCGGGATCTTCTTCTATGAGGAATGCTTCAAAGCTGGCCTCCGTCTTTCCCTCCACCCAATCATCGAAGGCGTAATGTGATTCTATGGTGTCTGTCCGTCGATAGTGGCGTCGAACAGCTGGAGACACATTGTGGGCTTCTCCTTGTGCAAATTCGTTGGAGTAACTATCACAGTGCTCCTATTTTGAGCCTGCCACAATATCGTTTTCCTTCGAACTTCCTTCTAGGCCTACATCGGTCCTCGAAGGGCCTTCAAGAGGATCGCTGGGGCCCCCTCTTCAATAAAAGGTAGGAGCGGTGAATGCCACTTCCCTTGATCGTGAGGGGGTTTCCCCAACGACTTGAATAGAGGTTTGAGCACTTGAATAGAGATTTGAGCCTATCAAAGCAGGAGCACAAAGACCTGAAGATTCTAACCCACGGCCTCGACTGTCGATCGGGGTCTTGCTGGCCGAGAATGCCCTCTTCAATGTAGGGATCCTCGAGGTAAGTTTTAACTCGATATTCTTGCTTTCGATGTATCTGTTTGTACTCTGCTGATCATTCATTTATTTCATTTGTAGTGGCCAAGTCAAATTCTGGAGCCCGACTGAGGGAGGTACCGAGGAGTACCTCTAGCAAGAAGGTTGGTGAGAAGAGGTCTTGCTCGAGCTCATTGGGTCTCGGTAAGAAGAAGGTCAAGTTCGGCCCTCGGCCTTCTTTAGAAAGAATCAAGAAGAGTTCAGCTTGAAGGAAGTGGAGCCAAAAAAAGAGCAATTGGACCACAGTTGGCGAGGTTCTCACCTTCGTCGGTGCAGTCCCAGGGACCGAAAGGCGGTCATCCTAGGGAATCAAGGGATGAGTCCCAGGAGGAAGATAGATTCTCAATAGGTGAGCCCCTCTACCCATTCTTCAATCCCTCGTCAGGCCCCACCCCTTATGATCAAGTGACTCCTGAGGAACGTGAGGAGTAGTGGTGGATAAAAAGTATTGTGGAGACCAAAGGGTTGAAAGCTGCTATTGCCACGAGCGGTTCGCCTATCTCACTACCATTGAGGCACCCTCATCCGAAGAAGCAGGGGGAGACGAAGAAGAGTGCTAAGGGCCAGGAAATTTTCCTGGAGAGGGATGAGGGTAGGTTGGCTCCAAAGGAAAAGGAGCCAATGGAAGAGATTGGAGGGGCTCCAAGTCGGAGGGCAAAAGAGTTGCTGGTTGAGCTGATAGGGGTGCCACCAACTAGGCGTGATATTCCCTCTTCGAGCGCTGGGGGGGCCTTACCCGAAGAGCTGAGGGAGGCCTATCAACATGTCGAAGGTCAGGAAGGGCCTTCGGCTGAGGAAGTTGATCGGGTCGATGTTCCCCGCTCGACCCGCCCTGATTTCGAGGAAGAGTCGCTAGCCAAAAGGGTCCATTCTTTCTTTGGTCAGAGAAAGTCCTTTTAGGGTAGAACATGAGGAAGATGGTGAAGGCCATGTTTCCCTCGTGCTTCATGGGTCCATCATCCCTGAGGATGAGTTTTTACCTGTTGTTAGCAACTCTGAGCTCGTGAGGACCATGAACATCTATGCTTTTCGGGTAAATAAGAGCGAATATCTTCTCCCCCTTTTTAACTTGTTTAGTTGTTCCCAAGCTCATTTGCAGTGTTTTGATGCAGAGTGTAATTCTTTTAAGAGTGATATCTAGTTGCCTAACCTCGGTATTGAAGGCTCATGCTCGAGCCTTACAGGAAAACGCCGAGCTTCGGAACAGAGAAGGATCAGTTAGCTAACTCTTTGAGGAGCTAGCCAAGGTCCAGGCCGAGCTCGACGAGGCTATAAGGTCGACCGAGGTGGCCAATAAGTCGGACGGGGTGGCCAATAAATTAACTGAGGAAGCTCGGTCAGAGTTGTTGAGGTTCCAAGTAGAGGCCATACAGAGATAAAAATGTTGAATATAAAGCTTGATGGTGAGCGCCACAAGTTTGAAAATGGCCAGAAGCAGACTGCATTGGTCATGGCCGATCTTGCAGTGGCGCAACATGATGCAGGAGTAATCCGAAGGAAGTTGGAGAATGCTAAGAAGAAGCTTCAGCAATATAAAAAGGAGAATATGAAACTCCAAGAGCAGGCCACAGAGGTAGATGCTCAACATGCTGAAGTTATGGTGGAAGTATGCCTTTATCCCTTCTATATTGGCGGATCCTTTTTTTTTTATGAAGCCAATTCTATCTGTCTGTCTTTCAAATAAAGCTTGAAGGGTGTAGAGAAAATCAAAATGCTGATCGAGGAATGCTACGGGCTTTGGAGCCAGGTGACTGAAGCTATCAATTAGGTTGCTTTGGCCGTTGAAAAATATAAGAGTTTGGCCAAATTTTTCAAGAAAAAGGTTATATTTTCCAAGAATGCTTATAGATTGAGGGTGAAGGAGACGTAGCAGAGGGTCACCCAGGAATATCCGAACATGGACCTATCATTCCTTAGGAGCGAAGGTTACTGTGTTTCATCACCAGCTGATCCCTAGGTTGCATCTCATTTGTTAGCTAATGCAAAATACGAAGAGGGTGCTTTGGAGATTGATTTTGAAGTGATCTCAAAGGTGGACCTGGCCAAAGCTTCATCATCATTCGCCCAAGAGGTTGAGGGTCCCCTTCGGTCATTGAGGAAGCTGAGGTTCTTCCATCGATTGCTGAGGAGGTAGGTCAACTGAGTCAACCTGTTTTATGCCCTCATCCTTCGGAAGCTCCTATTGATCAAGACGCAGACCCAGCCGAGCCAGGAGAGCTATAGAATTCTTGTAGTAGGAAAATTCTTTATCTTTTCTGCACCTTGGGTGCTTGTAATTCCTAAACAATATGAAGTTTTATGAATAGAATTCAACTTTCTTTAAATTCTTTGTGTTCTTTATAGCCCAAGTAGTATGGGTTTGACTATTTTCTTAGCACACTTTGCAATTAATGAGCTTAGTTACTTAGGCTTCTTGAGGATAGCCTAGGAAAGCCTTGATCGAGAGATCAAAGGATAGACTTAGAAACGTCTCAGCCTGATTTAGAGTTTGGGGAGGTGATAGGATGCACTTCAGACTTATCGAGACTCGGAGATAGCTCGGCCCTGTTGAGGCTCGGAGATAGCTCGGCCCTACCGAGGTTCGGAGATAGCTTGGGCCAGCCGAGGCTTAAACCTTATAGTTGGTGGATGCCATCCCCAAGATTGGTTCTGCTGCTTGCTTATATTGATTGACTTATGTGGAGGATTTCTTTGCATCATGTGCCCCTTGTCCTCTGTCCACTGACTTCACCAACACTTGGGGAATGAATGCTTGATTCCAACCCATGAAGGCTGAGATCGAGGGGGAGCACTATTTTCGATATGATGCACCATTAATCCATCTCATCAAGTGAGGAGAATCTCTTTGAATTCTGTCTAAGAGCGCCTAATCGGGCGACATATGTTTGAATCGGAGATCACGACGCATGGATCAACGAGCCTTGATTCTTGGGAGTTCTTCTGATTAATGCCTTTTGTCCCTTCGCTTGATGGCTTTAAAAGGGGAGGACAAGCATCAATTATGGCCACATGAGCGTTTGGCATTTTGTCTTCTTGTTTCTCTGCTTTTCTCTCACTTTTTGCTAAGGAGGTGAGCTCAAGGTATTTCGTTTCTGCACATGCTCAAGAGTTGGAGCTTTGAACAATCTTTTATGAAAAACGCCTTGAGGTGGACGTTAGCCCTCCATGCAAGGATCAAGGGGATGATAGGTCTTGTGACAGTTACCCCCTGGCTACAACTCCGGATGACTATAGCTAGAAGAAGAAGAAGAAGAAGACTTCTCAAGAGCTTTCTGTTTCTTCTTTTCTAATGGAGAAGATAGAAGAAATGCTGACCCCGAAGGAGGAGCAGCCAGCAATAGGCATTGTGTAGCTGCCGCATATGTTGACGCCGAGGGTTGGCGATTCTAGGGGAATACTTCTTTGAAGAAGAAGAAGAAGACTTCTTGAGAGTTTTTTGTTTCTTCTTCTCTAACAGAGAAGATAGAAGAAGTGCCAGCCCCAAAGGAGAAGCAGCTTGCAAAAGGCACGGCGCAGCTTAGTCAAATCCCAGATCTTGATGTTGTGGCCTCGAGGGGTTGGAGTGTAGCCATCCTTAAGAGGGAGAGGATGTTTTGGTAGTTGCAGGCGATTTTTTTCCTGTAGGAAGTTTCCCTTGTACTTCTTGTGGTTCAGTGCACTCATAATCCTTCTGTAATAAGAACCTTTAATGAATAAAGATATTTTCTTTCTTAATTGCCTATGTCTTGAACTGAATATTTTTGCTTTGTCATCTTCTTGGAATGTCTTAGCTAATTAAGCTCCCTAAGGAGAACCTTTAGCTCTCTCAGCCCTGCCGAGGTTAAGTAGAATTCGCTTAGCTCGACCGAGGCATGGGGAAAGCTCTTCCTTGCTGAGGTATGAGAAGAAACTATTTTTTACTTGGCACTACCAAGGTACGTAGAGCTCCGCTTGGCCGTGCCGAGGTTCGAAGGAATTTTTACTTGGCCTTACTAAGGTACGAAGAATTTTGCTAGGCCATGCCGAAGTTTGGAGGAATTCTTACTTGGCTTTGCTAAGGTTCAGAGAACTTTGATCGGCCATGCTAATGTTCGAAGGAGTTTTTACTTGGCCCTATCAAGGTATAGAGAACTCCGATCGGCCATGCCGAGATTTAAAATTTTTTACTTGGCCCTGCCAAGGTACGGGGAACTCCGATTAGCTGTGCGATGCTCGGAGGAAATATTTACTTGGCTCCGCTAAGGTATAGAGAACTCCGATCAGCCATACCAAGGTTAAAAGAAATTTTTTACTTGGCCTCGCTAAGGTACAAAGAACTCCAATCGACCGTGTCGATGCTCGGAGGATATATTTTACTTGCCCCGCCAAGGTAAGGAAAACTCCGATCGACCGTCCCGATGCTCGAAGGAGATTTTTTATTGGCCTTGCCAAGCTATGGAGAACTCTGATCAACCGTACCGATGCTCAGAGGAGATGTTTTACTTGGCTCCGCTAAGGTATGGAGAACTTGATCGGCCATGCCGAGGTTCGGATAAATTCTTACTTGGCCTTACCAAGGTTGAAGAACTTTGTTCGGCCATGCTGAGGTTCGAAGGAATTCTTACTTGTCCCTGCCAAGGTATGGAGATGGCTCAACCTTGCCAAGGTATGGAGAACTCCGATCGGTCATGTCGATGTTTGAAGGGATTTTTACTTGGCCATGCCAAAGTACGGAGAACTCTGATCAGTCATGCTAATGCTCGGAGGAAATATCTTACTTGGCCCCACCAAGGTAAGGAGAACTTTGATCAGCCATGATGAGGTTTAGAGGAAATATTTTACTTGGCCCCACCAAGGTTCTGTGAACTCCGATCGACCATGCCAAGGTTCAGAGGAATTCTTACTTAGCTTTGCCAAAGTTCGGAGAACTCCGATCAACCATACCGCTGTTCGAAGAAATATAGACCCATAAGGTTGGCAATTGGGCGAGATTGCCTTTCATCAACATTTTGAAAGAGGTGGTTACTGAAGAATGAATAATTAAATTGAGAGTAAAGTTTATTACAACATGTGAGGAAGCTCAGTTTAGATGTACTTCACTAATAATATACTCGATGATTGTTCGAGTTCCATGTCCTGGAATAGCTCTTCCATCGAGGTCTTGGAGCATGTAGGTGCTGGGTTTGATGACCTTTGCGACTTGGTAAGGGCCTTCTCAATTCAGGGATAGCTTCCCTTGCTTCATCAGTTTAGAAACTGATGCCTTGTGGAGTATGAGGCACTAGGAAGGAAGAATTTTCCCTTCACTCGGGAAGAGTGGTAGTGGGCCACACGTTATTGGTATGCAGCCATCCTAACTTGAGCCTTCCCTCTGATTTCTTCAATCAAGTTGAGGTTGGCTCGTAGTTGTTCATCATTTGACTTCTCTGAATAGCCTTCGACTCTGGGTAAGGTTAGGCCCACTTCAACGGGATGACGACTTCGGAGCCAAAAGCCATCCTAAATAGAGTTTCACTGGTAGGGATCCTCTGCATCGTTCGGTAGGCCCAGAGGACGTGGTAAAGCTCGTCCGCCCATTTGCCGCATGCTCTGCTGAGTCGAGCCTTTATTTCTTGTAGAAAGGTTCGGTTTGTTACCTCCATTTTATCGTTGGTTTGTGGGTGCTCGATCGAGGTGAGCCGATGATGGATGTCATGGTCTTCACAGAACTTTCAAAACCTTGGATTGTCGAACTGTGACTGTTATTTGTAATGATGGTGTGCAAAAGACCAAATCGGCAGATGATTGACTGCCACACAAAATCCCTAGCTCGGGCCTCAATGATCTAGGTGACTGCCTTAGCTTCGATCCACTTGGTAAAGTAATCTATAGCCATGAATAGAAACTTTCTTTATCTGGTTGCTGGGGAAAATAGACCAAGGATATCCATTCCCCATTTGGCAAAGGGCTAGACGGACATGAGTCGCATGCTCGGACAAGGTTGTCAGAATCCCTTTGCATTGTCTGCCAGTAGTATCCTTGACGAAGCACTTTGTACAAAGGGCTCGGCCACTTAAGTTATTGCCACGGATGCCTTCGTGGACTTCCTGCAAGGCATAATCAGCCTCTGAGGGTCGGAGACACTTAAGCAGTGGCATAGAAGAGGAGTGTTTGTAGAGCTGGCCATTGTGCATGACGTAATGGGATGCCTGCATTTTTAGCTTTCTCGCCTCCTTCCTATCCGTAGAAAGTGATCCATTTCGAATGTAGGCTATGATAGGGTTGATCCACGATGTTTCAGCCTTGACTTGCATCATGCAGTCGATGTTCGCTATGCTAGACCTTTTCAGAACCTCTAAGTGAAAATTTTGTTCTAGGTCCATGGAGTCAGCGGTAGCCAATTTAGAGAGAAGGTCGACGCATGCATTCTAGATCCTCGGAACTTGAAAAATCTAAAGTTTAGAGAAGCTAGACAGTAGGTCACATACTTTATGTAGATATTGGATCATGTTTGGCTTTTGAGCTTCAAATTTTTCTGCACATGATGAGTGACTAGCTAGGAGTCGATGTAAACATCCAGCCTCTTGATCTTTAGGTCGCGGGTAATTCAGAGTCTGGCGAGCAGAGCTTCATACTTGGCCTCATTGTTAGAGATTGGGAAAGTGAAACGAATGTTGTACTCGATCGTGACTCCTTTCGGGCTTGTGAAAACCAAACCCGCCAGAGCCAGTCGTACTAGAGGGTCCGTCTACATGCAGTAGCCACGGGCCTTGGTCGCTTCTTGCTCGGGGACTTCCATCGCCGACCTGACCTCCGACAAGGAGGAAATCTTCCAGGACTTATGCCTTGATGGCTGGGCAAGGCTAATAATGAATATCGTGTTTGCTTAGCTCCACGGCCCACTTTGCCATTCTTTCAGATACTTTTGGATGGTGGATGATCGTTTTGATCAATTGGTTGGTCAGGATTGCTACGCCGTGCACTTGGAAGTATGGGCACAGCTTTTGCACAGATGTCACCGATGCGTATCGTAGCGCTTAATTTCACTAATAGAATAGCGAGAATAAGGGATCGAATCCACAGAAACTTTAGCGGTTATCTTGAAATAAATTTATAAATTTAAATAAATAGATAATTAGTAGTAAAAAATAATTAAGATATGATCTATCTTATAAGAGCACGGCCCGTACCCGTAGATCACGGTCCGTCCCTTTTAAGAATAGACAAGTCAAGAATTATTTTCACTTAAATATAATTCAATAACAATTAAATATGAATAAAAGTTTTATTTCATAGCATCCAAGAGTGCATATTAAAATTAAAGAGTTTTAATTTTGACATTAAGAAGGCAACAAGAAAGCAACAAATTCTTCCTGAACCGAACTAAAGCTGGGCTGAACCAAACCAGGTTGAACCAAGCCAGGCTCTGTTCTTCCTCTGCAGATGCCTCCAAGCCACGAACAAATGTCTCAGGAACTCCTCTGGGAATAGAGCGTCCATGCCAAAATCTGATGCTCCTATGAACAGAACACCTCCACGGACGCAGAACTCCTGTGAATAGAGCAGCCTCCACACCCACGACAAAGCCTCCAAGAAGAACCTCCACGCCCATGGACGGCTCCTGGAACCTGGGAAGCCTCCGAACTCTCAATCGCTCCTGGGAACAGAGCCTCCACTCCAGATTCCCTACTTCCCTATTTGGCACCCGGACAGATGCGAAGAGATTTTGGAAGGATCGTGGCGAGATTGCAGATGATTTAGCTTCAAATTTCTTCCTCAATTGTTGAGGGACCATGAAATGAGAAAAGAAGAATATGGACTTCCTTCTTTAATTCCATTAAATCTGGGATACTTTTGGTAATTTCTGATATTAAGGATCTTTTTGGCGGCGAGAGTTTCTCAGCGGCGATATTTTTGGCAAAGAAATCAATCTCTGGCAGCCTCTGTACATCACAGGGATCCATTTGAACAATCTTGGGAAGAAGACGATGAACTCGGCCGGCCATCTGCCAAGTTTGCTTTAAGATGCGTGCAAACAAAAATAAATTCTTGTAAATTCAATTTCGAGCTCATTTTAAGTCCGATTTGAGTGATGTTTGCGTCGTTGGATTCCTAAAATCGAGCTCTTTAAGTTGATGAGGTTTTACCTAAAATATTATATAAAATATTTAAATATTAAATAATAATAGGTACATTGACCTATTAATTAATAGGTTTAGTGATAATTATTTGTGCGTTTATCAGTCACCAATGCCAGCACCGTCTTTTCGATCCAGGTGTATCTGGTCTGGCATTCCAAAGTAGCTTGCTGATGTAATAAATAGCTTTTGTATCCTATTCTCTTTCTGAACCAGCATAGAGCTGACAACATTCTTCGAGACAACCGGATATAGATACAGAAGTTCTCCGAGCTTCGGACTGCTAAGTAAAGGAGGTGAACCAAGGTACCTTTTTAGATCTTGAAGGACTTCTGGCAGTCTGAAGTCCATTGAAAATTTTTGACCAAGCGAAGTGCCTTGAAGAAGGGGAGGCACTTCTCGGCTAATCAGGCGACGAAGCGATTAAGAGCCGCTACTCTCCTCGTGAGGCGCTATACCTCCTTGATCGACCTTGGAGGCACCATCTCTTGAAGAGCTTAAATTTTTTGGGGGTTTGCCTCAATACCTCGCTGGAAGATTATGAAGCCCAAGAATTCCTAGAGTTCACTTCGAAAGCGCACTTAGTCGGTTTTAGCTTCATTTGATATCTTCTAAGGGTAGCGAAGCTTTCTGCCAGATCGAAGATGTGCTGGGATGCTTCTTTGCTCTTCACCAGCATATCATTGATATAGACCTTCATGTTTTGGGTTATCTGATCTTTAAAGACCTTGTTGACCAGCCTCTGATAAGTTACTTCGATGTTCTTCAATCCGAACGACATAACCCGGTAGCAGTAAGTGCCTCTATCAGTGATGAAGGCTGTCTTTTCTTTGTCCTCAAGTTCCATCCATATATGATTGTAGCCTGAGTAGACATTCATGTAGGTTAGCATCTGATGGCCGAGGTAGCATCCATCAGCTGGTCGATCCTTGGCAAGGAAAAACTATCTTTCGGATAGGCCTTGTTGAGGTCCATGAAGTCAATGCAGATTCTCCATTTGTCATTCGCCTTCTTTATCATGACAACGTTTGCCAACCAGCTGGGATAGTTCACCTCTCGAAAGAATTTCACTTTGAGAAGTTTGTCAACTTCCTCTTCGATTGCCTTCTGACGCTCGAGGGCAAAACTCCTCTTTTTCTGCTTGACCGGTTGGAATGCCTTGTCCATATTAAGATGGTGGATAAGAACATCTGGACTGATCCCTGACATATCAAAGGCGGACCAGGCGAAGACGTTAGTATTCTTCCATAGAAAATCTATCAAGTCCTACCGAGGCCTTCCTTTTAGTTGCGACCCAACCCGGATGGTTTGGTCAGGCCGAGCCTCATTAAGCGGCACTTCTTTGAGCTCCTCGATGGGTTCCCCTCTTTGCTCAACAAGGTCTTTCTGAGCGTCGAGTCTATCAACCTCAGGCCTTCGGGATTGAAGGTCAGCGACGAAGTAGTACCGAACGACAGTTTGCTTCCTCGGATAGTCCCAATCCCCAATTCCATAGGAAACTTCATGGCAAGGTGAGGTGGGGAGATTACGGCCCTGAGGGACATTTGCCTAGGCTTGCTGAGGATAGTGTTATACGATGACCAAAGTTTGGTCACTAGGAGTTCATGTGGATAGTTGCCGTGAAAGGCCAGGTACCTGCTCGAACCCCCATAGTGATTACTCCTTCAAGCATGACAGTATTGCTGGTGAACCCCATCAGAGTGGAGTCCATGGCTCAAAAATCTTCCATTCTTAGATTCATTCTTATAAAGGCATCAAAATACAGAACATTAACTAAGCTTCCACTATCAATTAAAACTTGATGTACATCGTAGTTATTCATATTCAGGGATACAACAAGGACAACATCATAGGAATATTGTATCCCTTGGAGGTCTTCATCCGAGAATACGAGTCCCTTGCATCAGATCCTCTTAGGTGGGTTTTCTTCTTTATTTGACTGACTCTGGAATGAGTCGACCATGGTAATCATTTGATATTGCCAGCAGTCGATGGGTTCGGCGGAGGTTGTTATCGAAGCTCTAGCGGATTCTTTGGTCTATTTTCTGCCTCTGGGGCTCCTCTATGTCGCTCCAACATCCCTCTTGCTCGATCTCCTATTTGAGCTGCCAACATTCCTCGGTATCATGGCTGTAGTCCCTATGAGCCATGTTGCCTCGAAGGGGCCTCGGCCTAGGGAGTTGATGCTTGATCTCCATTAAGATTTGAGCTCATGGCACGGTGATGGGGTAAATTGGTTAAACCTCCGGGCCGGACTCCTAGTGCGCTGCCTCGATGGTGGAGCCCTTTGACGACGAGGTGGGCTTGTGGGGCAAACCGACCGGCTTTTGTCCAAGCTCTTCTTGTCCTTATTCTTTGATTGCTTGGCTCAGGTTGACCTTCTGGATTCTTCGACCCTAACTTATTTATCCGCCAAAGTCATCATGTCAGAGAGGCTTTTGGGATAGTTTACTTCATAGTTAGATAGAAGTCTTCCTCCTTCGATACTCTACCTACCAAGGTAAACATAGCCACCTCATGATTGAGATGGTTAACCTCCAACATTGCCGCCTTGAAACATCCTAAGAAACTTTTTAAAGACTCCCCCTCTCGCTGCTTTTTTTTTTGAGAGGGAGTCTGACCTTTGTCGGTAACGATGGCTGCTGACGAATTGGCTGGTAAAAAAATAATTTAGTTCGTTAAACAAGTTGATTGAGTTCAACTTTATGGTGCCGAACCATACTCTAGCAGGTCCTCTAAGAGTAGAGGGGAAGACTCAGCACAAGATCGCATTTGAGGCCCCGTGGAAAAGCATGATGGATCGGAAGCTACTCAGATGGTCATCCGGGTTGGTGGTCCCATTGTAAGGCTCGATGGCAGGGAGTTTGATATGCGACGGGACCGCTTCCTTCATGATATTATCGGTAAAGGGTGGGCCATGCTCCACCCATGGCTCTGGATGAAATCCGTGCTTGACCATCCAACTCTAGGCGTATCTCTGAATTTTTCACTTCATCACCTCATTTCGAATAGTCAGACAGGCTAGGCGGGGAGATCGTGACCGTGGCATCGAATCATGACTTAAGGAGATCAGAGACAAAGAGTGAGCCCGGTGCAACTGAGGTAAACCTTCTGCCGAGCGGGTCGCTCCCATCTCGTGGCCATGCAGTCGTGGGAGGCTCGTAGCCTTGAGTTGATCAGTTGTGTTAGAAAACACTTATGCAGGCAAATCTATTTTATTCATTATTATTATTTTAAAAACAGCATAATTAATGATAAATCGATCAAATCGATTTATCTATCTACCTACATCAGGAACTAACAGGATAATAGTGCATGTAAATGATATCAAAAGTTAGAAAGCAAAACATAAAATCATTTTATGTTAATGATTTGATCATATTAAATTAAAGTAAGGTGTTTACCTTTGCAAACTGCTGGATGGTTTAAGAGAAAAGCTCCTTAGACCACACACATATATGGCCTTTATAGGTAGTTCACACCAGGGCTCTTTCTTGATCAAATCCTTTAGAGTGCTAGCTCTTTAGGATGCACGAAGGCTGATCTTCTTCTTCTCCTTTTGGAGAGCAAGACGGTCTTGTAGCCGAAGAAGATAGTAGAGGTAGAAGAGGAACTCTTTCCTAAACTACTCTCTACTCATCCGAAAACTTAATCATCAAAAATCCCACACTAAGGTAGAAAACCCTTTTCTAAGTTAGAAAAACCCCCAAAAATTCTTCTCTCTCATTACTAGCTATAATAACCCTTATATAAAGGCTAGCATGAAGGGAAGAGGTTTGAAAGGTGGAAGGATTTGTGGAGAGTGGGAAAAGTTTGGAAGATGGAGGAACTTAAGGAGAGGTTTTACGTTTGGAAGGCGGAGGGACTTTAGAAGAGGGTTAAGGAGAAAATATTATTTAGCTTTAAATATTACAAATTAGTTCTAGGTTTAAATTATGAATTCCAACCATAATCTAAATTCTAAATTCAACTTAAAAAGAATTTTAAATTTAAACTCAAGACTAATTTTAGCAAAAATTCAAATTCGAATGCAATAAAAGGAAAGAAAGAGTGCATGGTTAAGTCCAATCCATTTGGACCCCAAACCAAAACATATTTGGCTTAACTCAATCATCAATCAGCCTTTAGATTAGGAAGAAAACCCTATAGTATGTGATCCTATAGGTTCGAACACTAAGCCGGTATTATCAAAACATTTCTAGCATCAATCAAAGTCGTTATCTAGCAATAACACCCGATGTTTGGATAGGCCAAAGATTACAAAGCAATAATCTAAATCCTCTAGCATATGGTTACCATATAATTCATCCATTTGACCTCATAATGCTCAGGATGACTTAGGGTTTAACTGTCAACCCTTAATCAGGACATTCACAATGTGCCTTAACCTTACAAGTCCTGTAACTCCTCACAAGAACTACCTTAGCCAAGGTTTTGTTAAGTTGAGACATAGTGAGACATTTACTCCAAACTATTTGGAGGGGTCAATCCTATCTTGATCTCTCACTGCTCTATAAGTACTTGACTGTACCCAGATACCTTCCGTCATTAGATTAGAAATCTAGGTAGTCCCGCACCAAAGCACAGTGAGTTGCTTGCAAGTTACCATGGTGATCTCAGGTTTGAGGAACATTTATATCCATATCCCTTCGCGAGCAACCCTTGGCAGAAGGGAGCTCTGCAGGTGGGTCACATTTAATGAAATGTTATACATTTCACAGTATGCCATCTAGTGTCTCCACATTTCTTGGTCAAGAGGACAACCAATCTATATGACATACATCAACCTATACTTGATACGCTGTCGTCCTATAACAATGTATCCTTTAGTTGCAAATAATTTTAAGAACTACTAGATATATCCTCTCTATATCGAATGCAAAGTAGTTCTAAGGATCACACAAGAGCTTTTTACAAAAAAATGTAAATGTGATGAATTACCAAAAAATATTTTTATTTATTATAAAGTTCATATACAATTACAATGAGCATAATCATCTATAGCTTAGACGATTGGCTTTGGGACATATTTCCCAACAGGTTGAACTGGTGCAGCTACTCCACCGGGATATTGTCGAGCTGGTGCAGTTGAGGGAGGGACTCCATGGAGGCCTTGCACCAATTGCGTCAAGGCTTGGACCTGTTGGATTAACGTGCTAAACTGGTCCTGAGTGACTGGGGCCACGAGCGATGTTGAAGCCTCGTGCTGTGGCGGTTACGAAGACGTTGTATTGTGTGTGGGGTCAGGCCTTTGAGAGGCGGCTTGATTCGGAGCGTCTGTAGTTGCTCTCTTGTGATTGGCCATTAAGGATGTGTTCTTTTTGCTTGAACCTTTTCTTATTGTTTTCAAGTTTTGAGGGACTTGAGGCCCTTCCTCTAATGCCAATCTGTTGCTATGGATTTTCGTTCTCCGGCTTAGGGTGGTGCACGTCTGGATCTAGGTAGCTTTCTCCGTTCTAGTGGACCTGCAAAATAGTCCTTGCGCAGGGATTGAGATGGGTGGTCCCTACGGAAGACCCTCCGATGCCCAAGTCAGTAGAAACCCTTGGCAGCAGATAGAGTGAAGAAGGTTATTGCAAAAGGATGCCCTAGAGAAGATCTTTGGAGAGCAATGTGTTCGTTTGAGAGCATACCTGAAGGGTCTTAGGACTTGGTATTTATGCGCTACCGAGATTGTAAGTTGTTACCTAATTTTTTATGCACAGTTGTGAAAATTAGCGGCTAATAAGACTGATAGATGCCTTATCGGGAATTCAAGATTCCCTTGATCATAGAGGAGGTGCCGTATCTGGCTCCTGTTCTCATTTAGGAAGGTTTCTTCGAGATCTTGGCGATCGGTGCGGGTTGTTCCCTGATGTATCTGGTATGATTTGAGCGAAGATGATGCTTATCCTAAGGAGTCGAAACTCGATCATGTCAAAATTTGAAAGATGCTCGGCCCTTCCGAGGTTTGAAGATAGCTCTTGTCAAGGTACGAAGATTTGCAGATATATATTCAAAATTTTTATAATATATTTAAAATTTTCATAATGACTTGCATCAAGGCAAGTAGCATAACCCTTTATTACCGGCTGGATATATATATATATATATTCAAAATTTTCATACTGACTTGCATCAAGGCAAGTAGTATATCCCTTTATTACCGGCTGGATTTTCCCGGATATCTCAGGGCGGGAGGAAAGGGACCCAAGCGAACAAAGAAGACAATTTCAATGATCAACGTTAATGGTTAATTAACGGACACTTGGATGGATATCTTGCATCACCGCCGAAGCTCCGCGGATCCTTCCCACCGTGTCTTTTACTCCTCTGCTTTCCACAGTGGACTGCACCCATTTTCTCCCCTTGGACTGTTAGCTTTGAGCTTTCCCCTTTCTTCAGCCAGAGCTGGTCGGTGTTCTTCTCGCCCTCCCTTCGACTAATATTCTCGTCCCCCTTTGCCTTCTCACAGCCGAGAAGATGCTCAAGAAATTGCTAACGAAACCCAAGAAGAAGGCCCCCTCGGCCCTCTCCACCTTAGATCGTCTCCACGAGGTATCTTTTCCGTGCTTTCTTTTCTTCCTTCGTTTATATCTAGGGAACTAAAAGAAAATTGGGTGGAATTAAAATATTTTCTAAGGAATTTCGTTATCGTTTCTGGAGCTGTAAAAGCGTTGAAGGACTCCTTATCCCATATGAGGAGGCTAAGAGATTTGGTGTGCAAGTGAAATCCAAAGATTTAGATTTCTTTGGTAGAGAAGTTTGTAACAAATTTACTTCGCTTGGAATTCATTGTTTGGAAAGGGATTTGATGATCGAGGAGGCTATATACTTGGAAAAATATGGGCCTTATGTGACTAGCGCATTCCAAGCTTGCTTCTTTGATTTGGAAGATAGATTGCTACCTTTAAAAAAATTCGTAAAATAAGAGATCTAACGTTCCAGTCGAGTAGGCCTTTTCGGTGATAGAAGGAAATCTTTTCGTTTGGTGGCTTTTTTTTTTTCTGTTAGTGCGTTTGATTTGCTGGCTATGGCTGTTATTTGCTTGTTAGACTGCATGATGGTCTGCTTGATGTTTAGGAAGTGTCCACCTTTACTTTCATGAACAAGTCAAAGGTGTTATGCTGTTTGATTTCCAAAAGAAGCCTAAAAGGAAAATGATAAAGCTCCGGCTGTAAGCTACAGTAGACAGGAAAAAATTTGAAGGCTATGAATAGGTCTTGAAAACTAGTCTAGGTATAATTTAACTCTTGGATGTTAACTAGATTTTTGTTTGTCTTTATTGTTCAAAAAGATGGTGGGAAGAGGACAAATTAACTGCTCACTTGCTCTATAATTTGGGAGGAGGGTATTACAAGCTAAATTTTCAAGCAGTAACTCTTATTGTCATATATTTTCTGTCTACGAGACCCTTTTTTTCCCTTTCTTCTTCTTCTTCTTTTAATTTTAAAGTACCTCTTTGATCCTGAGTTAGGCTTTTGATTATTCCTTTTTGCCTTCAGACGCTAGAAATGTTGGAGAAGAAGGAGCATGTTCTTCAAAAGAAAATCTCTGCAGAAGTTGAAAAGGCTAAGAATTACACAAAAGCAAAAAATAAAAAGGTACGTGCTTCTATCATTTTTATAATATCACAGATAGTTCCTTGTAATCTTTTAAAAAAGTGACTTTTAGAGATATTCTTTCATTAAGATGTATGATTTCTCTGCCTTATATTTGAAGGCATGACAGTCATAATTGGTCAGTATCGCACCATATTAGTATAGTATTTGACTCAAATTGGTGCCAACCAGTTCTTAGTGGACCTTGCATCAATTTCAATGCCAATGATTGGGGGAAAATGGCTTGATGCCTTTTTCTCCTTCTATTTCAAGGTAAGAAAGGAGGGAGAAGAGGAAAAGAGAAGAGACTAGAAGGGTGAACAGGGTGCATGTACCGTGCCTTTTGATTTTTTTAATATAAACTTTTACATGTTCAATGTTACACTTAGTTAATTTAACACATACAAATGGTCATCTTATTCTTTAGGCAAGTAATATTAAAAAAATAAAGTATATTGCATTTAAATATAAAAAACTCATAAAATCCTATTTTTCACTAAAAGCTAAATAAATCAACCTTAAAAATCTATAATATATATATATATATATATATATATATATAGAGAGAGAGAGAGGAGGAGAGAGATAGATTCGGTTACATTCGAATGTAACTAAGTCTAGATCCGATAATTTTTCTCATTCTTGGATCCACACAATTCATAGATTTGAAAAATGAAAAGGTAGAAAAGGTGGAGTAGCTTCATAATCTATGTAGAGCCAAGGGTGAGGGAGGTGATAGGATTCTGAACCTAGCTATATTCAAATATAGTTAAGTTCATATACACACACACATACATATACATATACACACACATACATACATATAAAGAGAGAAAGAGCTGGATTTGGCTACACTTGCATGTAATCAAGCCCTAAACCCAGTTGCCCTTTCTATCCTTGGATCTACATGAATCTCAAAGCCATCCTATCTTTTCCACCTTTGGAATTCATGATTCGTGTGGATCTAAGGGTGAAAAGGGCCAACGGATCTGTGCTTGGTTACGTGAATGTAGCCAAATCCAACTCTTTCTCTCTTTATATATATTTGTTGTACTGGTTTGGTTCTGGTACAATATCATATCGATCTACTTTTGCCGAGCAGTCTGATATCGAGAATAAAAACCTGTCCTTGAAAAACATGGGTTCTATAATACAAGATCTGAAAACTTTTACTGATATTTATCACTGAATTTGGCTAAGATATTAATTGTTTGTGTTTAAAGATGCACTACAGTATGACAGTAGATTATTTTGAACTTCGGCAAAAATATTGTTGATTGACCATTAGACACCTCATAAATTAAACTAAAGCAGAAGTACTTCTCAACATCTCATGGAATTCCCACTTATACCCTTTTGATTGACAAAACCCATCATTAGTATCTTTCTTCTGGCCGCTCAGGCTTTGGGAAGCATTGGAAACAACCATTTTTCTAGATATGGCTACCCCTAGAGATCCCCAATGGCTACAAATGTACTGGTCTGCAATATTAAGTTCCACCAATACTGTCGTGAAGTGGTGATGTGCTTAACCCTGTCCAATGGTGTCGGGCAACATTTGTGAGGAACTATCTATTTTTCTTTATTTCTTATAAGCCACTTAATGTAGTGTGTTGAATGCTATATTTAACTGCAGGTTTCTTTCTTTCCCATCAAGATCATTTTATTATGTTCTAGCCTACCAACAACCCATATTCACATTTGTGCTTATTTCCACTCTTAATCTTTTCTATTGTTGCATGGTCAATTTTCAGTAGTTGGATAGTTATCAATTCTTTCTTGCTCACCTGTTATTGGTTGGATATACCCTCTCTCTCCCTTTGATTTCTGATTTGGCCCTTCAACCCTTGGGATTGGCCTATCTAACTGCCTACCTTTTGTCCTTGCTTATAGTTGATATATATATATATATACTGGTGGTGCTTGTTGGGATGATCCTTTCACATTCTATAATCATCTTTTGGCCTTCTAAAGAGCTTGGTTATCTTTTCTCTTTAAAGTTGTTCCACACCTAATCAACATGTTGCCATGTTACTCCATTTCCCTTAGACATATATGTAAGCCAGATGATCTACGTTATTCACCATGCATACACATCTTGAGGTTGTGGCTTCATGATCCATCTTTGATGGTTATAATCCAATATCAAATTGCTTATTGTGAAGCTTCTTATGTTGTAAAGTAGGACCATATTTTTCTTGTTGTGGATTGGCATCAAATTGCTAGAACAAGTTTTTTTGACATATGTCTTTGACTGAACCCTTTCTCTCTCTCTTTTTTAATATCTTAATTAGTGTTCAAAAAAACATGGGTGACATGTAACTCCTTCTACAGTGTTTTTGAAATGTTATCAGCCAACATGGTTGGTGACAATTTTTCCTTACTGTTGGATGAAAGTTGATCTAACAATGCCAGACTCCATAACTTCCTAGGAGGAGTTATAGGCATTGAAGCCGGTGCCTTGTCCCATCCTTTGTGCTTTGGTCCCATTGATCCAGGCTTGATCTTTAATAGGAGTTATAGATGGTGAACCTGGTGCTAGTTGTTGTTTTCTCTCAAATTTCCTCCTTCACCATCAATGGTGCAATATACAGTTTCACACATTCCTTTACATTATTTTTAATGGATATTTGGATGCTTCTCATGAATTTCCTTGCATGCTGTTTATTGGGGCAAGTTTCAAACGAACCAAACTTGCCTCTCCAGAATTTTTTACAACAAACACTTGTACTTCATTTGCTCCTGCTGTCCTTCCTTGCATCGTGTCAGAAACTGGAATAGCAAAGTTGGCCATCGAAGGTCAGAACTTCTCAACCAGCAAAATAAAAGTAAGGAAAAAAGCAGCTACCTATGTATTGATATGTTACTAGATCTTGACATGTGCTTTGCGCGCGACATGAAAATGGAATTGTTCTTATTATTAGGACAATCCGTAGGTACAGTTTGTTAGGTGTTTGCCATTAGGCTCTCTATTTAAGAAGTGACACGTGTACTACATTCCATTAGATGCTTAGATTCTGTTAGAAAAACTATAGCAAATATGTGTTACTTATCAAGTGGAGAACCGGATACAGACAACAAACTGCACCTAAGTTTCCTGCTCCTCCTCCTCGTCCTCATCCTCCTCCTCCTCCTCCTCCTTATTATTATTATTTCCATGAGTTGGAAGTTTCTGATTTTTGACAGTCTTGCCATAATAAGTTTCCTCTTGTTTCTCTTTATACAGTGGTGAAGATCATCAGAATTTGAGGAGGCTTCTGTTTTTTAAGAGCCTTACTGTAATAAGTTTTCTCCCATTATTTAGTGATAAACATTATTGGATGGTAAATATTATCAGGATTTGAGATGGCCTTTGCCTGTGCGTTTCCCTTCTCAGTTTTTATGTCAGTTTCTCTCGTATGTAGTCTCACCTGAGAGCATGTGAGACAGTTGAACATCCAACTCTGGGCAATGACCGATCACACCAGACTTTCCCACACCCAGAGTTTCCACTTTATATAATAAAAGATATGAGATGAAAGAGTTTAGGAATCTTCTTCTCGCCCCCCTTTCCAAATTGCTGTTAGTTTGGAAATTCTATGTATGTGTACTTAAAGATCTTCTTTCCATGCCCAATCGGTTATAACATTTAGCTTTCATTCTTGTTTAAATGCTTTAGGTGCCTTATGCTGATACTTCTCCATTCACTCTTTAAGTAAACGTGCCATTTCTGCATGCCACATTTTGTGTATTTTTCAGATCTCACTTTTAATCAATAATTTATCTCCTTTGGATCACATTCTTCACCTTCCATTCAAATGATCTGATCTGGTTCAGTGCAATCTGGCGGAAACAATTAAGACTGGTATGGCATATGAATTGGCATATGAATCTTACAAAAAGTATGACTCTAAACTGAAAGTATAAATCTTACAGAAAGTGTGGCTCTAAACTGAACAGAATGGAGAAAAAGAATTTATGTAGTTAACTGGTTTGAGATCGATGCTTTTTTGTTGTATGGCAATATGAATGGTCTTGACAGGGCTATTTCTTCCTACATTCCACTAAAATCATCTTAATCTTTAATTAGATATGAACTTGGTAAGTACATTATTTGACATGAGACAGGAAGTAATTAGCTAAACAAGACATCCAAGATGCCATAATATGCTCCTTGATTACATAGTATTCAACATAGTCTAAGGTAACATCTCAAAAGAGCAATTGGCATGGGTTGTGCCCATAGGCATGCACCTGTGCCATGCCAAAAATTGGAAAGGGCCTAAAAATTTAAAAGGTTCTGTCTTAATGAAAAAAATATATAAAAAGATTTGAACAGGTGCTGTGCCAATCTAGTGCTTGTATGGACACTGGCTTGACATGGCCCATGCCAACCAGCACTGGTTCATACCTAACCATCCTGAGGAGTCAGTTAATTGCTCTTCGTCACACCTTCACAACTTATTTTGCGAAAGCAATTTTTGCATTCTTGCAGCTGCTATACAATGCCTGAAGAAAAAGAAGTTATATGAAGCACAAATGGAGCAGGTGGGGAACTTCCAGTTGCGAGTTCATGATCAGGTATAAGCACCATACATGAACTAGCACTCTTTTCATTGCACAACTATTACTTGATATAAATATATTGTTCATTTGCATGCAGATGATTTTGCTTGAAGGTGCAAAGGCAACTACAGACACCATAGATGCTCTGCGAACAGGATCATCTGCCGTTAAGTCCATTCAACAGTCATTGTAAGCTTTCATTACCTTCTTCTAACCTCAAAAATTGGGTTGAGTAATTGAAAAATTTACATATTGGCATTAGCTGAATGAAAAACTCGAGTTAAGCTTTTGTAATATCCAAGTTGCTATTTGAATTGATATGGCAGAGTAATATTATTATGTTCATTCATTTAGGTTCTTTGCTGCATGCTTCAGTTGATTCTAAGCATTTGGTCAAATGGATCACAATAAATAGGGTTTATATATATATATATATATATATATATATAACTTTCCATAGCATTTAAGAAATTAATTTCATTCTCTGAGTTATAGAATTTCATAAATTTCATCTATATTTTTATGAAGCTGATATGCTTGCTCCTTATGGGTTCACAACATGCCAATCTATGCATGTATCCAGTTGCATTCCTTTGAAATCAACCGCACTCTCAATATGCTCATGCAAGGCCATTTGTTAGAGATGTGCCATAAGCATTATGAGTTTAAGATACTCATTACGAGGTTAAGCCGAACACTAATCCTATCTTTGATAATTCAAGTTAGTGGCCGGGTTCATTGATGAAGCTCTGACAACACGCTCTGCACCATACTAGTGAAATAATCCGTTTGTCTGGTGACAATGATGCAGGAGTGTTGATGATATAGAGAAGACCATGGAACAAGCCAATGAGCATACAGAAAATATGAGGCAGATACAGGAGGCACTTGCAACGCCTGTGGGTGCTGCAGCTGACTTTGATGAGGTATGGTCATTTCTTCTTTTAATTTTCCTTTCTAGCTCTATATTTCTTCATATTTCCATTTTACACAAGAATTAAGTCTGGGTAGAAATTATCAGACAGCAACTCTATTGCTGGATCAAACACAGACAATAGAATGCACCGCAAACTGGTCTAATTAGAGAATGAAAGAATGAAATGATTAATATTTTCATTTGGAATCTTTGCATTAATGATCACTTATTCTCCCATTGAACGTTCTCCTCATCAAGTAATTGGCAAATTTTGAGAGCTAATCCCCGTCATAGTCAGACAATATAGAAACAGTTCATATCATTTCAAACAGGACTTACAATTTTAATGTTGGTCAGTCTAATGCCTAGGACTCGATCACTTTCGGAGTTCAATCTTGACATCTGGCAAAGTGAGCCAATTCCCTGGATTTGAGTCATGATCCAAGCCTAGTACAAGAGGAGCTGGTTCGTGACATGGCCTCCCTTTTCCCAAAGTAAACCCTTGAGGAATATGCAAGGCTTATTGGAAAATTAATTCAGAATGAAGTTGTTAACAGTAATACTTTTGTTTACCAAAGTCTGCTATTGCTGGAAATAAAAAATGTGTAGTTGAACATTTATTAGTTCTCTGATATTGGTGGAAGAAGGAAAAAAAAAAAAAAAACTGTATTTGGACATTTATTAGTTAATTGGAATGTGTTCTCTTTTGATAAAATAAAAGTATTACTGTCAACAACTTTATTCTGAATTAATTTTCCAGCAGGCCTGGCATAGTCCTCAGGAGTTTACTTTGGGAATGTGTGGCTGTGTCATGACCCAGCTCTTGTACGGTTGTACTGGTCTTGGGTCGTGATAATTTGAGTTGGATGTTGGTCAGGTGTGCTTGAAATAAGTCGGATGATTTTCGCTCATATGAATACACTCTTGGAACAGGATGAACTAGAAGCTGAGCTGGAAGAACTTGAAGGAGAAGAATTGGAAGAAGAGCTCCTGGAGCCACCTTCTGCAGCACCTGTAGCACCATTGCCCAATCGCAGTCAGCCACCCAATAGGGAAACCACACGTCCAGCCAGTGATGCTGATGAACTGGCTGCACTTCAGGCAGAAATGGCTCTGTAGCTCAAGGAGGCATAGCTGTCACAGGTTTCAACATCACTTCATTTATCCGGTTATCTATCATCTATCTCAGACCTTGCTTCTGATCCTTATCATATTGGGCTCGATTCTCAGCTTTTTTTGTACATAAATACTAGAGAAATAGATCTTGAATAACTACAAACCTTGTATCAATATCAACCTCGTTGTATTAATTCTTGAGTAAATGAACTTTGCTGCATTTTGTAACATTTATCTTGATTTTCTTTTTTCTTTTTTCTTTATTGGTTCTTTTTGTGTTGATCCTTGAAGAACTGAATCATGTTTCTTTAATTATGTAAGCCGTTCTCTTCATCTCCAAATGCTATATGGTATCCTGTGTCATGTCAATAAGAAAAAGGAAAGGCGAAAAACAAGATCACTGGCATATCTTGTGGTGCGGGCTCAGCTGTACAAATTCATGCTCACCTAATTAATATTCATGCCCACTTTACTCTTCAACTGTCAAACAAGACGTTCATTTTGGGTACGATAAATCATGAAATGAAGTAGCGATTGGGGAATTCGGCTTTTATCATCAATTTTTATGTAATATACCGAAGGGGTTGCCATAGTTTGAAGTGTTCCCTGTCAATGTTAATGTGTCAAGGAATCTAAGTCCAATGAAATCCAGTAATGTTCCCATATATTATGTTCAACTCTAATCTTCCCTTTCCCTTGAGAGAGGTTTGGATTGAAAGGAACGAAGGAAAGGGAAGGAAAAAGAAGAAAAAAAATATTAAATTATTTGAAAGAAAGGTAAAGAAAGAGAAGAAAAAAAATAAGTAATTTTTTCTTGTTTCTCGGTAAGGATAAATTTATTAACTCAAATTGAGATAAATTATGAAAGAAAAAATATTTAAATTATATTTTTTTTTAAATGATCAAATTATTTTTTACTCTTCACTCTTCTATTTTCATCGTTTATTTTTTATTCTAAAGGAAAATAATTATTACAAAATTCTTTTTTTTTTCTATCCAAATAATTTTTTTTTTTCATCTTCTTTAAAAAAAAACTCTTTCTTTTTTTTTTTCATTTTTTTTCCAACAAAGCCTTAATAACCATGCAACAACAAAAGAGATCACATATTCAATTAAAAAAAAAAAACCCCAGCCCACTTTTCAGGTTATTAAAACTGAGAGGGGCGAATTGCCTCATCTTTCTTTCTAGAAACTAATTCGACCCCGGTGCAGTAACACAGAATTTGGATACTTCTCCTTTCCACGCCACCTACCTTTCTCACAATCCTTTTCCTTCTAGAAAGGAAAGAAAGCCAAGAAAAGAGGAAAAAGTAAAATAAAATGGTGCGAGGATCGGAGGTTCGTCTCAAAATTCAGGTCCAACTTTGCGGTCCGCCGTTATCCTTTCTCCACCGTTTCGAGTTTAACTTGTCCCATTTGACCGTCGGACGGCGCCCCACGTGGCATTTAACAGAAGTCCCTCAGATAAAATAATCTTATGACGATACCCAACCGAGGAAAACATCCGCCTCGTCCGCCTTCCAAGTTCCAAGTTCCAAGCCTCAGCGTTCGCCAAGAGCCTTCTCTTCTTTGAACCCTTGGTTAGACGGCAAGTGTTCCTCCTCTTGGCTGATTTTAACCTCCCAGCCCCCATCTCGCTCCCTCCCTCCCTCCCTCGCCGCGCTCTCGTTTCCCCGCCGAGGAGAGCCGAAGCCGGAACCAAAAAGCTAGAAAGCCATTAAAGGCCCCACCCCCCCTTCTCTCGCTCTCCTTTTGCGCTCTAAGCGAATCGAATCTCACTTTTAGTTAGCCCCTCATTGGCCCTCCAAGATTCCTATGAATAGCTCCGCCTTACCGTCTTTCTTCTCCTCGAGCGGAGATCGGAGCCTCCAATGGCGGGATTCCTAGAAGCTCCGTCGAATCCTAGAGGCTGAGGAAACCCTAGATCTCGGTTTCTTTTCCTTTCGTTGCTGCTCCCATGGGATCGGAGAACGGGGCCATGGATGGCCTCGCGAGCTCGAGCTCGAGGTTCGTGGCGGCGTGCGTGATGGGGGGGCTGGTGCTCGGTGCCGCCGTGCTGGCGGTGCAACTTGGGCGGGCGCCGCAGGTGCTGCCGCCGCTGGGTCTCTGGAAGAGGAAGAAGAAACCCATCCGGGTGTACATGGACGGGTGCTTCGACATGATGCACTACGGCCACTGCAACGCTCTGCGCCAGGCGCGGGCACTGGGTGACGAGCTCGTCGTCGGGGTCGTGAGCGACGATGAGATCACTGCCAACAAGGGGCCTCCCGTCACGCCCCTTAACGAGAGGTCGATTCTTTTTCTAGCTTTGATTGTGGCCTTTTGTGAAAAGATCTATAACCTGCTTTTTTTTTTTTCTTTGGGCCATAGCTATTGAATGGAAACTGTGGAGTTAGAATAGACAGTCTTCTTTTTTGTTGATTGTTGGGAAAAAAAATCTTGAATTCGTTGTTATTATAATCTGACGTGTTATTTTCTTTCTTTGCCTTCTTTGTTCTTGATGGTTGTAAAAGAATTATTGAATTAATTGTTATTTGAAATCTGACGTGCTATTGCCTTGCTTTGCCTTTTGCTTTAATATGGAAAGCTAATAGCAAGTTATTTTCTTTTTGATTTATTCTTATTTAGAAATCACCATGTTCTTTGTCATCTTGATTGTTGTGTTAGCATTTAATTATTGTTGGAAATTATGTGCCTCATTGAATTGTCTGTGATGCCTTGCATCAAAATTATGTCATAGATGCTGATGGATGAGCAATTTTTCTTCTTCTTAGCCAAGCTTCAGTTACTGGCAAAGATCACATGATATACTATTTGTTCTAGCTACGCATGTTTTGATGTCCAGTTGATGGTATATTGATTGGCATATTCCAAATTTTGTACTATTTGAATGAAAAAAATTCTCTTTATTTGCAGGTTCTTCTTTTTCGCCAAGTTTCAATAATGGCAAAATCACGTGATATATTATTTATTTCGTGTACACATTGGTCTGATGTCCAGTTGATGATATATCGATAGGAAAATTCAAGTTTTGGACTGTTTGAATGAAAAATTCTCATTATTTACAGAGTGGTTGGTATCGTTGTCCATCTACCATTTATGTAATGAGAAAGCCTCAAGCCTAACCTGCATGTTGGGCTCAGAGGCTGTTCCATGTTAGGGCCATGATTTGGCATTCCAATGGATCATAGAAAAAGGGAAAAAAAAGAACCAGTGTATCTTATTAGACGTGGCAATTGGGTCGGGTTGGACTAAATATTGGTTGGGTCAGATGCAGGTTAGGCCAACAATTTGTCAACTCAAACTCAATTTGTTTATTAAATGGGTAAAAAGTTAAGATCTGCATTTTATGAAACAAATAACTTACAATAGGTTGAATCAAGTTAAATAGGTTAAACAGATTAAACACACTTGATTAGATGGGGCTTGCTTGCTAATCCAGGTCCTTAATCCAAGCATGTGCATATCAAGTGCAGGCCTCTAGTTTTCTTTTATGTTTCTTCTTTTTATTTTTCAGCTTACATTGCACTTATTGACTATTTTATTTTCACATATGTACCATAGACTTAACATTCAAGTGTTCTTTAGTTTCTTGTGATCACTTATTTGCCATCTTATTTAGCCATCTATAGTAATAGTTCTCTGTTCTTGCTATAGGCTTTCATACATACTCTCCCATAGCCTCTGACATGCTAGTTTGAACCCTTCTCGTTGTTTGCTAGATCTGTCGACATAGAATTTCACACTGCTGCCTACTGGTGTCCTCATTGAACTGCTTGTACAACATTTCTTATTCCATTAGTTTGTCATTAATTTGGTGTAATTCTTCCTCATTCAATATACTCATTCCTCGCTATATTTTCTTGCTTTACCACGTATTCTCAATATCTTTATTATCATCTCATTCCTTTTATTTGCTTATTCTCATTATCACTCAACATCTCAAACCATAAAATGTCACATTGTCTTATTATAGTTTTTATAGAATGTTCGCCTAAGTTACTAGTGAATACATTAATCACATGATACCATACATTCATCGCTCCATTAAATCTACCCAAACCTAATTTGATTAGATAAAAAATTTGTCTACTGATGATTTTATTCAGCAAGTATTTGTATTATTATAATGCAGACTCCATAGGTCCGTGTTTGCCCCTTGAGTAACTTTGCCCACTTTGGCCTTTGTATGCTAATTCAATTATTCCTTTCCTTTTTTCATCCCCAGCTCATTTAATGGCTTAGGCAAAATAGGAAAGAGAAATGGAGAAGAGACCAATCTCCACCACCCTACTGTTGAATTAATACTTCCATAATTGCATTAAATGACATTTCATTGGATTGAAGGATCGATATTCAACTCCTTTTTAATTAGTTATCAGGATCATTATCTTATGTCAGATAGCCTTTCCCCTGGAACAGTCAGTGACTCTATTATGATGCTAGAATCATCCACAAAAATCTCTTGCTGTGGAATATATCATATGCATTTTACATAACAAATAAGTTGATGGCATTCATTTACTCCATCAAATATGAAGCATCGTTAGTTGATTGGAGTGTATCTGTCATTTACAAAATCCTCTTTTGGCTTAGTCATGTATGCGGCATTTGCCAAGTGAATCACATATGACAGGACAGTGATCATATGTCATGTGCAAAATAATTTGCTCAAATAAAAAAAATGATGGTGGCAGCATCAAGTCCTGTGGATTTTATTTCTCAATGATGTTAGGGTTTAGACCTTGATGAATAGCAATGGGATTCCCCGTTGAACAAGAACTAGAACTAAGGATTTCTAATCCTGTTAGGTTTAGACCTTGATGAATAGCAATGGGATTCCCCGTTCAACAAGAACTAGAACTAAGGATTTCTAATCCTGTTAGGTTTAGACCTTGAAAAGGAGGAAGATGGGGAGGAGAAAGAAAGGGCTGCCGCCCTATGATGAGAAAAGGAAATTTTTGGAAGAAAAGAATCTGTTCTCTATTCCATACAAACCCTAGAGACTAGGGTTTAAATACATCCACGAAGTGGGCCAGGCCCAGACTCAACAAAAAACTCCCATGGACTAATTCAATGAGATTAAACTAATCCCCAAGCCCGTGTACACCCGTGACTTGATTTAATCTCAACCCTTGGACTCAAACCCAGCCCAATACAAGTTAGCCCACCTGGGCCTTGATAGCACCACACCAGGCCCAACAATCTTCACCTTGGTGCTTTCAAGGCCTCAGCACGTCCACTGTGTCCATCAGCTTTAACAACGAAATACACTTTTGAAAACTGTCCCGTGGAAGAACCTTAGTCAGTGCATCTGCTGGATTTTCTTTGGTGTATACCTTCACCAGCTCCACCTCACCATCTCCACCAGCTCTCTGATCCTGTGGTATCTGAGGTCAATGTGCTTCGTCCTGGCATGATAGACTGCATTCTGCGCAAGCATCAGAGCACTCTGGCTGTCACTATGCACCTGGACAACCTTCTGATCAAGTCCCATCTCCAGCATCAAGCCCTTCAGCCAAAGAGCTTCCTTTGCTGCCTCTGTGATACCTATGTATTCTGCCTCCGTGGTAGATAAGGCTGTGATGGGCTGCAGACATGATCTCCACGATACTGGACCACCAAACAGGCTGAACACAAAGCCTGTTGTGGATCTCCTAGTGTCCACATCTCCACCAAAGTCTGCATCCACATACCCATATAACTGCCCACGAGCCTCCTTGGATAAGTTGGATCTCTCAGCATCTTCTTGCTGTCCATAGCAAATACCAACCCCAACTGTACCTACCAAGTACCTGAAGATTCCCTTCAGTGCTCGCCAGTGCTCCCTACCAGGCTGCGCCATGAACCTGCTCACCTGGCTCACTGCATGGGCTATGTCTGGCCTACAACATACCATGGCATACATAAGGCTCCCAACACCAGAAGCATATGGTACCTTCTCCATCTCCTGAGCCTCCACCTCAGTCTGTGGTGACATGGTCTTCGATAAGGAAAAATGTGCTGCCAAAGGTAGTGCTGTCGGTTTGGCATCCTTCATCCCATATCGCTCCAGAATCCTTTTAATGTAGCCACCCTGACTCAGATGCAGCACACCCTTGGATCTATCTCTGATGATTTCCATCCCTAGGATCTTCCTGGCTGGCCCCAGATTCTTCATCTCAAACTCCCGAGACAAAGCTATCTTCAGTTCCTGTACAGCCTTCTTACTCTTGCATGCTATCAGCATGTCATCTACATACAAGAGTAAGTACATCCTAGACCCATCATCCAGAGATTTAACATACACACAAGAATCATACTCACACCTGAAAAGTCCAATGCTCCTAACATAAGTGTCAAATCTCTTGTACCACTGCCTCGGCGACTGCTTCAGCCCATACAGAGATTTCTTCAGCAAACAGACTTTCCCATCTGATCTTGGTTCTCTAAACCCTGGTGGCTGCTCCATGTAGATGCTCTCCTCCAAATGACCATGGAGGAATGCTGTCTTCACATCCATCTGCTCCAGCTCCAAGTCCTGAGCTGCTACAATACTCAATAATAGTCTGATGGAAGTGTGCCTGACAACTGGAGAAAATATCTCACCATAATCGATGCCTTCTTTCTGAGAGTATCCTTTGGCCACTAGTCTTGCCTTATACCTGATACCCTCTTGTTCTGAAGCTCCTTCCTTGCGCTGATAAACCCATTTACAACCAATGGGTTTCTTTCCTTGTGGCAGCTGGACCACCTGCCACGTATTATTGCTGTGAAGAGACTGCATTTCCTCTGCCATAGCATGGATCCACCTATCTCTATCCTGACTTTCCATAGCCTCCTCATAGGTGAAAGGGTCTCCATTCGCTGTCACCAGGGCATATGACAACGAATCCTCAAAGCCGTATCGAACTGGTGGTCGCACGTTCCTCCTGGGCCTTTGCTGTGCGATCCCAGTATCAGTCCCCTGTCCAGCTGCATCCTGCTGAACTCCCTGGCTTCTACCCCCTCTGTCAGTCCTCTCCACCTGAATCTCAAATCCTCCTGGTCCACTAGCAAATGGCACAACTGTATAGGAGGTTGTCTGACTAGTGTTACCGTGTTCTACCTCCTGTAGTCCCTGCTGTGCATCCATGCCACTTCTGTTCTGGAGGATTGAGCTCTCATCAAAGGTTACATCTCTGCTGATGACAACCTTCTTCTCCAAGGGGTCCCATAGCCGATACCCCTTGACTCCTCGCGGGTAGCCTAGGAACACCATCTTCTTAGACCTGGCATCCAACTTACTCCGCTCCCCAGCTCCAACATGCACATATGCTGTGCATCCAAACACCCTTAGATGGTTTAGGCTTGTCTTCCTTCCAGACCATATCTCCTCTGGAATGTCTCCATCTAACCTGGTGTGCGGTGACCGATTGACCAAGTAGCTAGCTGCATCTACTGCGTCAACCCAGAACATCTTTGGAAGCCCTGCCTGCAGCCTTAAGCATCTTGCCTTTTCCAATAGTGTTCTGTTCATCCTCTCAGCCACCCCATTCTGTTGAGGAGTTCCCATCACCGAGAAGTGCCTTCTGATGCCCCACTCCTCACAAAAAATCTGGAACTCCCTGCTGGTGTATTCCCCGCCATTATCAGACCTCAGACACTTCACACTTTTACCCTGCTCCTTCTCCACCTCAGCCTTCCAGATTTTGAACTTGGTGAAGACCTCTGATTTCTCCTTCATAAAGTAGATCCACAGCTTCCTTGAGAAATCATCTATCAGGGTCATAAAGTATCTGGCCCCATTCCTTGCAGAAACTGGGGCTGGTCCCCAGACATCTGTGTGTACTAACTCCAGGGGTTCAGCACTCCTAGCTGTGCTGACTGAGAACTGTACTCTCCTCTGCTTTCCCATCTGACAAGGCTCACAGATCTCCATATCTCCGCTACTCAAGTCTGGAAGCAGACCTCTCTTGCTCAGTTCTTTCATCCCCTTGTCTCCCATGTGGCCCAGGCGGTAATGCCACATCCTGTACACATCCCGGGGATCTTGCTCCACAGCTGCCACCTCAGATTTCACAGTCATCACAGAGCCCTCCATCTTGTATAGATTATTTTCCAGCCTCCTCCCTCTCATCACCACCATGGCTCCATTGGAGATGTTCAGAACTCCACTCCTGGCACGACTGCTGAAGCTGTATCCAGTCCGCTCCAAGTACCCCAGTGATACCAGATTCTTCTTGAGTTCTGGAACATGCTTCACACTGGTAAGAGTGCGCACCATACCATCAAACATCCTCACCCTCACTGTGCCAATACCTGCCACCTTGCAAGGGTGATTATCTCCAAGAGTCACATTCCCCTCCTCAACCTCTGTGTAAGTACTGAACCACGACCGGTTGGGAGTGTAATGATGAGAACAGGCTGAATCCAAGGTCCACATCTCTGTGCTGTGCCTGTGATCATCTGATACAACCAAGAGATCATCCTCCACCTCCTGATCTGCAACTGTACTCACAGACTCAGATCCTCCTTTTTCTCCCTTCTGATTTTTCCACTTAGGACAATTCTTCTTAAAATGTCCTACCTCTCCACACTTATAGCACTTCAGCTCTCTCTTGCCTTTCCTGGACTTTGATCGTCCTCCAGACTTACTTCTGTCCTGCCCCTACCTCTGCCTGTCCTTTCCCCAACTGATAGACCCTCCTGGGGAACAGCTTCCTTGGTCATCTTCTCCCTCTGCTCATTCGTCCGAAGCACCGAGACAATATCTTCATAAATTAATGTCTCCTTCCCATAGAGCAGTGTTGTGACCAATGAGTCATAAGACGTGGGCATTGAACATAAAAGCAGAAGTGCTTTATCTTCTTCCTCCATCTTGACCCCAACATTCAGAAGTTCATTGCTCATCTGGTCGAATATCTGGATGTGACCCAGCACATCTCCACCTTCTGACATCCGAAGGCTGTAGAGGCGCTTCTTCAACATCAACTTGTTGCACATATTCTTCCCCATATAGAGGGTGTGCAACTTCGTCCAGAGTCCCTTCGGGTCTTCTCCTCCAGCACTGAATAGAGGACTGAATCCGCCAGACAGCCCCTGATCATTGAACATGTCTTCTTCTCCAATGAAATCCACTGCTTGTCTGTCATCCCATCTGGCCTTTCCTCCAAAGCCAAATCTAAACCCTGCTGCACAAGGAGGTCCTCTACCCGGACTTTCCACATGGAGAAACTTCCCTTCCCATCAAACTTCTCAACCTCTATTTTTATGCTACTCCCCATGGCCAATTTCAAAAATAGCACAAAAATAAATTTTATAAAATAGAGAAGTACCTTGACGAGATTCTGTTGAAATTATTTCAACTCCTTGAAGGCCTCCAGATTACTCCTTGAACCAGGCTCTGATACCACTTGTTAGGGTTTAGACCTTGATGAATAGCAATGGGATTCCCCGTTGAACAAGAACTAGAACTAAGGATTTCTAATCCTGTTAGGTTTAGACCTTGATGAATAGCAATGGGATTCCCCGTTCAACAAGAACTAGAACTAAGGATTTCTAATCCTGTTAGGTTTACCTTGAAAAGGAGGAAGATGGGGAGGAGAAAGAAAGGGCTGCCGCCCTATGATGAGAGAAGGGAATTTTTGGGAGAAAAGAATCTGTTCTCTATTCCATCCAAACCCTAGAGACTAGAGTTTAAATACATCCACGAAGTGGGCCAGGCCCAGACTCAACAAAAAACTCCCATGGACTAACCAATGAGATTAAACTAATCCCCAAGCCCGTGTACACCCGTGACTTGATTTAATCTCAACCCTTGGACTCAAACCCAGCCCAATACAAGTTAGCCCACCTGGGCCTTGATAGCACCACACCAGGCCCAACAAATGATACTTCAGCCATTCATTAGATATTCTTTCTACTAGGATCTATCATGTACGATGCACTTGATGAAATCAAACTGATCCATAAGTTGTAACTTGTTTTAAATGAAGACATACATCACATGTGATGGAATCACATCCATAATGAAACCTGATCATGTGCATTTGACCTTCTGGATACTAATCAAGATAATTAAACCTATCCCACAAAAATATCTCTTTGGCATCAAATTTGTTTATTGCTTTATTCTCATTTTAGTTTCAATTGAAATTGTGTATGGTACAAATTGCTTCTGTTTTCTAAATAGTAGGCCTGTATTTTGAAAAAAGTCTATAATATCAAATTAGGAATTAATTTTGATATATTCTACCTTGAAATAAATATTTTGACCCATCAGATTAAGATTTCACACTAAGATATCTCTATGATGTTTAATAAGTATGCTCAATCAACTTAATTTCATGAGACTCACCTCTATGATAGTAATAATAAATGGAAATCCCTGTCTAGTGTGATTAGTGAATTATTCCTCTTTTGCCTTCATGGTTGCAGGATGATAATGGTAGGTGCTGTGAAATGGGTGGATGAGGTCATTCCAGATGCCCCATATGCTATCACAGAAGAGTTCATGAACAAGCTGTTTACTGAGTATGATATAGATTACATTATCCATGGGGATGATCCTTGCCTACTGCCAGATGGTACTGATGCATATGCCCTTGCTAAGAAGGCTGGCCGTTATAAGCAGATCAAAAGAACCGAAGGAGTGTCGAGCACAGATATTGTTGGTACTGAGTCTATTCCTTTCCACCCTCAAACTTTGTTGGCATCTGCTTCTTTGTGGAGCTCTAGATAGATTGTCTCTAATTAGATCATGAAATTAATTGTTTTTGCCTTGATTTTCTTTGCTACCATGAAATTAAGTATGCTGAGGTGATAAGTGGACTGTGGATGCATATGTTTTCCCAGTTGAACTGCAATATAATGATCACATTGACTGTCTGATGGTATTTCATGCAACCTCTTGTCTTGATGGATTGGTTTTATTGATATTGTCAAGGTCTCTTTCATGAGTAAACATTCATGAATGACATTCTCCTTTTGTGCAATGTTACCATTTGAGAAATTCAACCAATATTTATTTAACAGAATATTTAGTAATTGCTAGTAATATTTTGATCAAATTTGTTATATGTTCATTTGCAGTGTGATAATATTGGTCCACCAAAATCAAAGTGGCATGATGTTATGAGTGCATATTCCTTTTTTTAAGTTTATCTTGAGAATCAATGGTGGGAGATGGGAATACCACCATACAGAATTAACTGGGTCTAATACCTGGGAAACATCAACGAGTTCCAAATCCAGAATTTCCCCTTGCCATATGTGGAGGGGTACAACCACTGGGCCACAGGCCTGCACTGACTGTAACTGCAAATTGTTTGCTGATATTTATATGGAATTTAAATCCAAGTGGTGACTTGTAGGACTGTAAATGAAAATCTTGAATATAGAATGCAGATGAATTAACATATTTTTTTATATGGAGGTTATATATGAAAAGCGACCATAGAAGGATGTATACCACCTTTTCATGACCCTAAAATTTTGCAGCCTCAAAAATGGTCCTGGTATGTGTCTAAGATTGCCCTGTAATATCGAAAATTAGAGTGATGGTTTTTGCCTGTGTGCTTTTATCTCAACTCTGATTATATTGCTAAAGACCAAATACCTTGCAATGATAGATGGAATATCCCCATGTAAATTTTGGTAAATGTATGTATGCAACTTCAAGATTTGTCTTAACCTATTGCTTGAACAGGTCGCTTGCTTCTTTGTGTGAGGGAGAGATCGATTATTGATAGTCATAATCGTTCTTCTTTACAAAGGCAGTTCAGCCATGGACATGGCCAGAAAGTTGATGATGGTGGATCTGGCAGTGGAACTCGCATATCTCATTTCTTGCCAACATCTCGGCGTATAGTACAATTCTCAAATGGGAAGGTATGGTCACTGAAATCTCATCCAAATTTACCAACCTGATGAATGTACCAAGAATATATTTATAGTTCTGGGAAGTATGATATGTTAATGGAAACAAGGACCCTTTCTTTAGGAAGTTTGTTCATGTGCATTAGTTTTCCTTCTAATAATTCACCAAACCTATGTGGGAAAGTATGTGAAAGTTTAAGTTAATGGTTTATGAAGTTATTTTGTTGGTAGATATAAAATTGGCCTGCTTGCCAAAGAAGTGTGGTAATAAATAAACTTGTACAAGAGAATCTAGTAAGCCAACACTTATGTACTCTCTGCATGCACCTGTTTGTAAAGTTGATAAGCCCATTTGTGTTGTTTTTTCGCTGTAAATTGAACTTGACATGTTCTGACATGCCATCATATCTAGTATTGGTTATGATCAAGCAGAGACACTTGCTAGGAAAAATACCATTATCTTGTTTCTGTTTTTTGGAAGCTTTTAGGTGGAGTCACAGAGACTTGTGTCCTACAAGGTGACAAGCTAAATACTAGTAATTGAAGTTGCTAATTGGAAAATGAGGGATTATATACCCCCAATGCAACTGGCTACAGAAGGTTTAAATGCCTCGATCTTCAGTACAGGGCAGGAGTTACTGGATAGCTTACCTTGAATGCATATGCATCATAGGTTAATAACCTGGGGAAGTCGTAAGATGTTATATTGTTTAGCATATTAAGTTCACCTGTGGTTTCCATGAAATGCTTGTCTTTCAGAAAATATTCCAAGTGCTAACCATATTTTAATGAAGCAATACATCCATTTCCTTGTTTTTTCTGAGCAAATGCATCTCGCATGCAAAATGTATTCCTTGGTAACTATGCTCACTGACTTGGCATATAAATTTGATAAACTTCAGTATTGGCCATTTTAAAGAGAAATGCACAATTAAATATGACTAAAATCAATCAACCTTGGCTAATTTTTATAGTTGTTTATGTTAGAAAAGGGATGGTTGCTACCCTATCTTGCAGCAAAAATGATTACCATGAACCCTCGTGATCCTTAAAAGTAACATCGATATCCTTTCCTTGCTTTTAATAAGTTGCGAGAGTATCTCTCTTAAGCAGGTTTTTGTGTGTTTTTAACGGCTAAAGTTTTTTTTAATAAAAATAAAGGGGAAATAGAATCTTGATGTCTTGGCTTAGCAGAGGGAGGTACCACGTTTCCTTGGTGAGGGTGGGGTATAGCAGTATTTTCTAAGACAAATGGGTAGACGTTATTATCCTTGTTAAAATAATGCCAATTTTAAAACTTAGTTTCTGATGTAAAGTGTACCCCATTTTCTCATCTCTTCTTTTCTGTTTAAGGGAATATGAGTAATCTAAATAAGTTTGAAGGATTGGAATGTGTAAAACTTATGCCTTGAAAGTTGATACCAAGGTAAAACCTCACAAAAATTCATAATGTTCAGGTTCAGCCATCCTCCCTGGATATTCCATTCACAAGTTAGTATTTAACTTTACCCTATGCCTTACATATCTTGAAATTCATCTAAAAAGAATGTGATTTTCATTCACTATATTTCCAAAGATTTCCTGATTCTACACTCAATACAATTTGTACCACATAAAACACAGAAGCACCTCTCGCTGACCCCCTTCATCCTAAAAAATGGCTGATTATCATCTAGAGACATCAAACCTTACTGCAGTACTTCTTGAAGCTTATCACAGGGATTACTGGTTTTTAACTGATATGCTTGCTGGGCAGTAAACCTTGCTCCTAATGGTTGTTTGTGCTTTTTTTATGGCAACTGTTTTCAATTGAAAACAAAGGACTAAAATCCCATGTTAGATATGGTAATCGTGGATTTAATTCAGACTTTACCTAATTCAAATTTGATACAGGTTCAATATCTAGACCCACTACTTCGTTGTGGGCCTTCAAGGTAGACCTGTTTTCTAAACTAGATAGGGTTTTGGTTATGAAATCCTGATCTGATTATAATAACTGTTTTGACCAGGCATACTTAGAAAGTTGATGTTGGCACAGAAGATTGATATTTAACTCACATGCCTGGAAATTGAACTTTACATTTTCTATCATGGAAATAAATGGGCCAAATCTAAGTCCAAATCTAAGATTTAAGGCCATTGAGTTGAAATGTACAAAAGTGACCTATTTCTCCTCTATTAAAATCAAGTTAGGATGTATTTACTGACTAGAATGGGTAGTTTTTTCCTGATTGATGTTGATATGCTTTTTCATGAATTATAATAATCTTTGAATGAACTTAGTCTGCAAGCTACTTTGGTTCATCAGTGACAGAATGGGGTATCGTATGTTCTTTTTTCTGTTCATACTGAATTTCTAAATTTGTTTTGTTTGGCTCTGCCTGGAGATTAGATAACTAAGTTCTATAATAAGGCCAATCAAAGAAGATATACTTCAGATCCCACTTTATCACCTTGGGCAATATAAAGTCTCTATTAGTGAATATATTAAGAGTTTTAGGTATGCTTAATCTATGACAAATCAGTTAAATTACAAGCCAGGATTTCAAACAATTTTCTTTTCGTACTGATTAACTTGTTTATTTGTTTTAGTTTTGGAATGAAACATCACATTTGATACTAGATTTTACTTTTTCTACTGAACTAAGTTAGTTATCTTCCAATTTGGATTGGACAACTTGCATAAGACTAGGAAAATAGTTCTCTAGTACTCCTCTGGGATCTTGTCATTTCTTTTTCTTTCTCACCTATACCATGTTGTGTTTGTCTTTTCAATCCAAAAGTGTGTAGAAAAAATTTAAAGGAATGTAGCATATTTATATGTTGGTCAATTAATTTGTTTGACCAAATTTTTTCGGTTGCTAGCTTTGTTGATGCAAAACCTTCTTCATTTCTCGTCAATTTTTGTTACTGTTTAATTTGCATGCGTGAGGTACAGGTGACAAGTGGTCCAAGTAATACTCGCCTCCTCCCTTTTGTTGGCAAAATTTAGTTTCTTTTAGATGCTTCTTGTATATATTTTCGAACATAAAAAGTTTCAAATTTAACCTAAGTACTGTTAGAGTTTTCTTTCATTTTTACTATGTATTGATGAGTTTGTTTCTTTTTCATGTCATATCATGGGAGTGTTATAAGTTAGTTCATGAGCATAAATGCTTAATTGGGGCTTTTCATTAGTTTAGTAATAATTAACAGAAAAGAGAGATCAAACTTGGTGAAATTTTTACGAAACATGTGGTCAAGAAAAAATAGTTAAACTTGAATAATCACAAAATGTTAATAAGATATGAGAAACTATGTTATTTTTTCCTTGTCATCTCTGCAAAAACCTGGAAACCGGTAGTAAATATAATTTAAGAATGAGGATGGTCTTTTTGCCCCAATAAATTGGTGGACTCTATGATTGCTCGGGAATTCATTTGAATGTGCTGTTTTATTTGTTTTTAAGTCATAGTGAGTAAATACAACTTGAATATATCCTAAAAATTCATCCTCTGAGTACTTTTTGCTCATGCAGGGCCCTGGACCAGATGCTCGCATAGTTTACATTGATGGTGCATTTGATCTGTTCCATGCAGGACATGTAGAGGTATTCACTATTTTTCTTCCTTTTTTATTCCTCCCACCTTCAACTATATCATTATATGTTCTGATACTTGTGATGAGCTTAAGGCATTTCTGGCAAGACTACATGAGCTTTGATGAGAATTGTCTCAGGTCCTTTCTCATGCTTTATTCAGATTTTTTCCCCAGTAGCCCATGCTCATTGCAGTTCCTTCAACTAGGATCCTGCTTTAGCTTCTGCTACACATTCTTAAACTTCATTTCCCTATTCCCAATTTGGGCTGTTTTAAGGCTCTTTTGGTTTAGACGCTACATTCATTTTTCATACGTGTTGGGAAAAAGCTTAGATGAGTTGAGTTGAGTTGAGTTGAGTATTCATTTTTCATACTAGGTTACATGGCTGCATGTTGCTATTTATGCAGGCCAACCAAAATGAGAGTTATTTTATGTCAGTATCATATTTTATCCCATCTCTCATGCATTTTCTAATCACTTTGTTATTATCTACTTCTGCCGTTCATGCTTTTTTGGGTTGCATTCAAGTGCTTGCTTTGCCCTCATTTAAAACTGTGAACATAAATTCTTTATTTGAACCTAGAAGTTCCCTTGAAATATTTGAAATATTCCACTCATCTCTCATGCAGTAAGTTGTATTTCTTTCTATATCATGCTCCACTTGTTTGCATTTTATCAATTTAATGCTCAATTTAATGCCAACTCTTGTGCAAAAAAGCTAGTCCTACTTCTAGTTTAGTGTTGACAATGCATCTTGTTCTGATTTTCTGATGGAATTGGGTTATCCAGTTTGCTTGCTTTTTTTTTCTTCCCTTCTCTTGTTCTTTATCTAGTCATTCATTTTCACTGGAAATACTAGATTTGTATTGCCTGATGGTCTGATTCAGTAAGATTTTTTTTTTAAAAAATCTTTTTGTGAAATTTGGTGTCCCTGCTTTTTCTCTTTCATCTTCTGATCAATGTGGTTGAGTGCATTCCGCTGTCATCAAAACGAAGTTGCTTGATATGTACATGGTCAACCCTTTGCTTGGCAGCCAAACCTGTAATGCATGCATGTTTCATACTGCTTACATGTGTGTTTTTAGTTTTTACTTCATTTAGCTAAGCTGTTCTATCATTTTGCATGGTGCTTAGGGACCATTCTCTTTGTAATTAGCTGTTATTACTTTTGTGCAGATACTGCGGATTGCTCGAGGACTTGGAGATTTCTTGCTTGTGGGGATTCATACTGATCAGACAATCAGGTTCTGTGTATTCTTCCTTTTTTTAATTTCTTTTGTCATTATGGGATTCTTATAGAGTAAGTTGTGTATGGTCAATACTCTACAAATTCATATATTGCCTTTGTGATGCTTAGATACTGATACTATGCTACTCAACAGTCTTTCTTAAGTGCTGCTTTATGAGAATGGAGAACAATCAGTTTTTCATAGCTTTTATGCGAGGTTCATATCACAAGTCTAATTATTGATTATTGTTAATTTTCAAGATCAGATGTTTTCAAACTGACCGTATGTTCTTTCCTGACACGATGGACTATTAAAGAAAACAAGCATATAGCACTAGCAAATCCTCTTCACCCAAATACAATCTGACAATCTTTTTGTTCTTTACCTATTGCAACCAAGTTAATAAAACCAATTGTAAGACGGGGAAACCCATTGCCTTTCACATCAAAGCTTGCTCTTCCCTGACTATATCATACATGGGAAAGGTAAATTTTGTCTGCCCTTAAAATAGTGTGCAAATGAATAGGCCAGTTGCTAGAAGATCTAGGTACAGCAGTTTGGATCTGAAATGCTAATTGAAGCCCGGAATTTTATTTATCATATACCGATGTTTTTATGTTATGCAAATGTAGGATCAAGGATATAAACATCTGGCTCAAGCGAGCCAGGCCTACCTCAAGCTCAACACATATTTATAATTTAGCCAGCTTGAGCTATCTCGTTGAATTGATGAGCTGAACTTGAGTTGCTGAAAAAAGCTCTTTTAAGAGATTTTGATGAGATCTCAAAGTCCCTCAAGGCTTTCATATATAGATTTTGGGCTAATTGTCACCATTATATCTCAACATACATTTGTAATATTAAAATAGTGTTTTATATAATAAATACTCATAATTCATATTGTGTGCGCGTGCGCGTGTATATAATACTCATAATTCATAATTCATAGATTTTTTATTTTAAGCTGAGCTTGAGTGAGCCAATCTTAGATTTATCTTGGCTCATTTACTAATTGAGCAAGCCAAAGTCAACTTGGATTTTGTGCTGAACATGAGCAGCTCATTAACAGCAGTGTACATATGATACACTGAGCACCACCAATGAGAGAAGGATATATTATGGTATGCATGTCCAGAAAACATAAGACAAGTGGGGGAATATCCATTCCCTGGGAGGAACCTTGGTTGCAGAATGATATTCTATATTTTGGATATGGATACAATGTTGGTATGTTCGCAGTGCTAGTACGGTAGGAACTTCAGGAGTTTACGTAGGTGCTTGAGCTGTATCTTCCACACATGTTCTAACTTATTGAAAATTTGAACTGTACTCGCTAACGGAGAAGCAATTGTTTTTTATAAGTTGATTCCAACACCTTTTTCCTGTGTGGGTGTGAGAAGGCACCTCTGGTATAGGGTGGTACATAATGGTATGACATACCATGCTTATAACTATTAAATTGATAATAAATTAGGCAATTTTAATTTTCATATAGATCTGCTATAGAAAACTTGTATTCCCTTATATTGTCTATTTTTTATTATCTTCATGCCTCTTTATGGTGTCTTCCATGATATTGTAATGTTCATATTCCAATTCCTTTATTTAAATTTCCGCCATGTCAATTGTAGTTGTAATTTTAATTGATTACATATTTTTTCAATAAACTAATACTTGTTTTTCTATCCCATGGACAGTGCTACTCGAGGAGCCCATCGGCCGATCATGAATCTTCATGAAAGAAGCTTGAGTGTTTTGGCCTGTCGTTATGTAGATGAAGTGATTATTGGCGCACGTTGGGAAGTTTCGAGAGACATGGTTAGTTGTGTTTGTGCAATCCATATTCTTGCTTTTGTACTCTGTTGATCCCTCCCTGAGTCCGGTTTGTATACAATCACAAAAAGAAAATTTATGCTTTGTCAAAATTAGAATGAAGGAAAGAAATGAAGAACTGGTGCATGTTGACTTTGTGCTCAAAGAAGGGCTATAGCAATCTCATCAATCAGAATCTTTAGGTGATATTGTGAATAGGGAATGTTGGCTAGACGATATCTTGGAACTGCAAGTTTCACGTGATCATGATTACAAATTTCATAGGAGTGGGTTGGAATCTCTCCCTTGCTCACCACCCATCTCCCTCACCTCCAAACACACGCATCGCCATACGCAACAAATGGAATTCTATGTGTGGTTAAATCAGTCTCTCTTATTCCCCACTTATCCCATGCCACTTTCTAAGTTGCTAACGAAAGTTGTGGAGTTTGGCAGAATCCACTGGAACAATCTTTTGAAAGGCTACATGTGTGTACTTGGATTTTCTATTTGGCATCAGTAGCTTCTTTTTCTAAAGAAATAACTTCCCATTGCATGTAGGTTGGAAGATCTCATTTCATTCACCTTTCTGAGTATCTTTTTGTATGCAGTTGAGTGTTTGATGAAAAAAAATTTGTTCTAGTTACCTTAACTCCATTTCAATTGTGCCATCATGCTAATGAATTTCAAATCTAGATATTTGTTTATGTTCTTCCATTTCCATTTATTTTAATTATTTCTCATGTTCTTCTAAGGCTGTTGTTTCCAACATAGTTTTTTTTTTTTTGTAGGGGGGGGTTTGGGGGGAAGTGTTTATATGCCCTAATAATTATAGGACAACAGAGTGCTCGAACCAGACGTAAAATAACATTAGTTTCTCATGGATAATCATAAAATATTGTGACAAGTAATTTTAATGAAGATGTTGCATCTGTAGCAAAACATGACCATGGGGAGTACGGTAGCTGGACAAAAGAAAAATTATTATTGGACTTCTTATTGGCCTCAAAGTATTTGTGACCAATTGCTGGTTGAATGTGACTTTTTTTAATGTTTCATTTAAAATGTTTAATTTATGGAGTTGTTCAGCAGATAACCCAAGTTCTTGCATCCCTATGGTCCATCATACTGAAATCCATCATGGCAACTTTTAACTGTTCTCACACAGAATCATGGTCCATTGATGCAGAATCATGGTCCATTCATGCTTTTTGTGGCTTTTTCACAAATGCTATGTATTTATGCTGCCAACAGGTCGTGTAGTGCACCTCAATTTCATTGCAACAACAACAACAATAAAGCCTTAATCCCAAACTCGTTGCTCATTAATTATATAAAAAAATAACATTTGGTACCTTAGATAAATTTAATCTTGTTTATCGAACATATCAAAACAAATTTCTTACAGTGCAATTATTGTTTCAAAAGTTCTAGTTACTAGATTCATTTCTTTTTAATTTCCTTTGATATTCAGATGCATACCTTCTTGTGGCACTTATGTTAGCTCTTCTCTTTCATTTTTTTTTTTTTTTTGTGGTTGGGGGGGGGGGGGGGGGGGGGAGCTAAGATTTAAGAAAATACTTCTTAGATTGCCTATAAGACCAATTTAACATTTTTTATTCCTTTTTATTTATAGATTACTACCTTCAATATCTCCTTGGTTGTCCATGGAACAATCGCAGAAAATATGGATTTTCTGAAGGTAATTTGTGGTAACTTTTCATACATGTTTATCATAAGCATATGAATAGTTAGGTTTTGATCAACTTATAACAGTCTATGGATCACTTCTCAGGAGAAATCAAATCCATATGCAGTTCCAATGGCTATGGGCATCTATCGGCAAATAGAAAGCCCTTTAGACATCACAACTAGCACGATCATCAGGAGGATTGTTTCAAATCATGAAGCGTATCAGGTAATGTTCTATTTGATTTATTAATTTTAGTACTTGAAGCACTTTTGTGTGTTATTCTATTACAAATGAGAATTGAAAATTTTTGAATAGAAGATGTAAAACAGATTTGAACACTCTACTGAAACACTTCACAATTGATTTATCTAAGAACAAGTTTTCATTTTAAATCCCTTGCAATTATTTCTTCTTTTCATAATAGAATTATCATAGAAATCTGAATCTTTTGTTATATGAGAAACATTAATATGAGTTATTTGAACAATTCGGCTTTTGTTGTTAGTAGTCACCACTGCCTCATTCATTGTGTTATCAGAACTTGCTTAAAAAAGATGTTCCCGATCACTTGCTTAAGTAATTGACTTCTGTATGGCAGTTATTCCTGATGATTTATTAACAAGAAGTTTTCCTGTCCTGTCAAGATGTGTTCTTCCTGCATCAATCCTGTCTTTCCAATTGACTGACATCTGTCAAAATGGTACATGGTAAACCGAAGCATCATTGACCTACACATCTTTGATGGGGGAATTGCTATTTGCACCGCATTTTTTACTTAGTAGCCCCCCTCTTATTTTTTTTTTAAATTTCTAAACTACCCTCCCCTTTTCTCTCCACACCCCCATCTCCCAGCCCCCCTTACCCACTCACGTCTCCTCTCCGGCACCGCTCGCCCCCGTCTCCCGTCTCCTCCCCTTCCCCCTCCCCGGCACCACCTCCCCCTCCCCCCGTCTCCTCCCCTCGTCCCTCTCCCTTCTCCAGCACCCCCCCACTCCCCGGCACCAGCCCTCTCTTAGTGCCCCCCGTCTCCTCCCCCACTCCCCGGCATCGGCCCTTTCCGACCCCTGGCGCCCTCTCTGGCACCGTTCGACCAAACAGGCCGAACGGAAGGCCTCTATTCGGTCTGGTCTATCAGGTCGAACAGAATGGCCTTCCTGTTTCGGATTAAACAGGACGGAACAGAGGCCCTTTATTCGGACCTACACCTGTTTGCACCGCCGACCCCCATCTCCCGCCCCCTTACCCACTCACGTCTCCTCTCCGGCACCGCTCGCCCCGTCTCCCGGGCACCAGCCAGTACCACTCCCCGGCATCGGCCCTTTCCGACCCCTGGCGCCCTCTCTGGCACCGTTCGACCAAACACTAACGGAAGGCCTCCGGTCTGGTCTATCAGGTCGAACAGAATGGCCTTTGTTCGGTTAAACAGGACGGAACAGAGGCCCTTTGTTCGGTCCTGTTTAGCCGAACGATGTCGGGGAGCCGGGGGGCACTGGGCCGGTGCCAAAGAGTGAGGAGGAGACGGGGGCCGGGGGGAGCGCCGGTTAGGGAGTTGGGGGGAGTGCTAGGGAAGGGAGAGGAGACGGGAGGCGATGCTGGAGAGGAGGGGGGGAGGAGACTAGGGACGGGGGTGTGGAGAGAAAAGGGGAGGGTAGTTTAGAATTTAAAAAAAAAAAAAAATGAAGGGGGGCTAGTGAGCAATTCTTGCGGTGCGAATAGAAGCTCCCCTTTGATGGAGGGAGTTGAAACTTATAATTTGATTGGGGCTGCCTCCTAATGTTTGGTAACCTACTAGTGACTTCTAGTGCCGGTGCTTGTTATAATTTCTGTTGACCCTTCAGTTTGGTATTTGTGCAGTTGGATTACTCAGTACCGACAAACCAACCAAACTGTTCCCAAGTAAATTGTGCTCTGCAATCTCACAAACATCTTTCTATGCTGAACCATGCGTGGTTTTGTTCAGTTGGCTAAAAAATTCTTTGTTGCCCAGGTCGCATTTTTCAATTAGATAGAAATTATTGTCATACATGTGATGGGTCACTGCCACTCTAGCTGTTGACCAGCTATTTAAGCATTTTGTGATGCCTCCTGCAGTAATGATTATTTTATGGTGGGGAACTGAGAATATTTTTGGTTTTTTTTTTAAGTTTTATTTTTAATTTAAGAATATTTCTTTGTGCAGAAAAGGAATGAAAAGAAGGAAGCTAGTGAAAGGAGCTACTATGAGGATAAAACTTACGTATCTGGAGATTAATTGCCAGGAATTTGAGTAACAGAAATTTCGGAAAACCTCACATTTCTAACAGACGGGAGTTAGAGTTTCACACATCATGTCATCATGGAGTGGTGCAAATTTTGCATTGGTTTATCTTTCTTAAAGCCTATAGGCATTTTAGATATAACTTAGATAATAGGCGGGCAGATTGCTGGTTATTGCATTGGAGTAGCAGGTTTTTTTGGGCTCTTTTTATCTTTTCCTTCGCACAAATTTTTGTCTTTCATTGCTATTGTACTGTGTTGTTTCCAGTTCGAGATATTTGTATTTATTGATACCGGAGAATGTATTTCTACAATCTTATAATATACATATAATTTGTCTTCTATTTTCTTGTGGAAGGGAGAATTCATCGACCGGTTGGGCTATTGAATACTTTAGCCCAAACTTACGGTTTCAGCTAAAGAATTGCTGTCTCTATATGATGTATCTTTGGTTTATTGTGTTTTTCTTGCACCCAAAATCCTCTGCCATACAGTGTCTCAGGTTCTGAAGTCCCATCGTTTGGGTTGGGGACAAGAATTGGGCCCTATTTGGACACTGGGTTGGGTTGGGTTTTGTATATTCTGATCTGACTTGTATAATGTCCAAGTCTAGCGTAGGCCTGTCTCATACCTGTTACGTCCTGATCCAAAATCAGGTCTATATAAAATCCCTTCATCATCTATCTTCTCTTATTAAATTATCAAATCAATGTTATTTCAAACTATTGCTTTCATGTTTAGGTCGATGGTCACTCATCTTCCTTTCACTTAATTATATCACAACATTCATTGTTTGTTCTACTAAATTTTAATTGATAATATTGTCAAATGTATCAATATTTAGTTTTTAAAATTATGACTTGTGGACTTGTGCTTTAGCAACGATCACTTTCTTGCATCACATTAAAAAGTTTTTTAAACAGAAATTCATATTAGGATCGGGTTTTTTAGTTATATATTTAATTAGTGGTTATTATATTTGAGTTGTAAAATGATTTCTGAACGTTTGATCTGAAAAATTTTATACTTGAAGGCTTAAGGGGTCTAAAATTTTGCTTATATATTTGATTTGATTCGATCGAATTGCATTAGGTTTAAATTTAAAATCAAGATCCAAATAAGGAACTGATTAAGGTATGCTCGATCTTATCTATTTGCAAATTAAAGTAGTAGGATACTTTTCAAAGAAAAATGTTCTCTCCCTTTCAGCAAGAGCAATAATGGTTCCATGCCAAATGACCACTGCTTGATATTGGTTTGTATTGATTTGGACCAATCAAACAGATAGAGCACATAGCTAATGTTTTTTTTTGGCCAGCTGGGTTCTTGCTTTATAGCCAACTGTAAATATTTCTTAATCTTGCTTTTTAAAAAGAAAACAAGTTTTTTATTTTTTTTTTATAATTTTAAAATTGATTTTATTTGCTAGATATTCGGAGTGTTTTTAAAAGTATTGAAAACGGTTGTTAACCTCTCCCTTTACCGCACTGCCCGAGCTTTTGATAACGAGGTTTTGGTGCCCCAGCCTTTGAGGTGAGGTCGGTCCTCACACTTTTTTCTTTTAAATGGTAAGACAGATTGGATACTGTACAATTGGATAGCGACCTCTTATCAGCACGCGTTCATCCGATTTAAGTCAATTATATTCACCTTGGCAAAGAGAAGAATCTTATGAGAGAAGATGGCTTTTTTTTTTGGGGGACTGGTATAGACACGGGGGGCAGGATTGGCCGGTCATCTTTTTGATGATGGGCTCGAAACCACCTAAAATTGGTTGGTGGAATGTAGGAATCTAATGATGTGAGATTTGAAACTTGAAAAGATTCGGGATGGATTCAGGTCACATCCAAATAAATTGTGATGTTATGAAAGCTACGTGTCACCCATTACTTTCCGACAATGGATCAGATCAGAGGTGAGGAGCGATGGCATGCCAATTTGCAACTTGAAAAACACTCTTTTATTATTCGGATTTTTTTTTCTATATTTTAGAATTATCTTTTATTAAAAGTAAATTGATTAAATAAATAAAAGAAAAAAAAATATTAAGGCTCAACCCACCCCATCCCCAACAATCAATAATGACCGGTCGGCACGCCCCTCGCGTGGCACTCGCTTGTCCCAGATCCCCCACGGTCACGTGACGACTTTGTGAGCGTCAGCAACAATAATCATAACTTTATAACGTATCTGCTGCTAAAAAGATTTTCTTAATGAATCATTGATCTTTATTTTGTTTTCCTCCTCAGTATAATTTCATCTTTCTGATATATCAAATAAAAATAAGTTGCTAATTTTAATGTTTAAGTGATACCGCCCTCTGAAACTTGATGCTAATAAAAATTGCTAATTTAAAATCCAGTGGTGTGTGTATATTTGATTTGGGTCAAAGATAAATCAGCCTGAGATAACTATTGACATTAAAATGTTGTCAGCAAGGTTAGTCCTGACACTTATTTTTTTTACTTTAAAAAAAAACACCAAGAGTGATGATAATTGCAGTGGAAAACATTTATCAACCTTGTTGGATATATATATAGTTGTGTTATGATAAAATTGTATATCAATGTAGTATAAAAATCAGCAGTTGCCATGTGAATCCTATGGTTCATTTTAGTGCAATTATGTGATGATTGGTATTATCTTATCAAAGGTCTTGATATATACAAGATTGAATTTTTAAACAATTCGATCTCCACGAATATATATATATATATGGTCATCAATATTACTTTATAAAATGTTAATTAGCACTATGGTAATTAACTCTACTGGAAAAGAACCGAGTCACCAGCCCCAACCATGCATGCCATTGTATATTTGAAAAGTTGGAAGTCATTTATACAGATGAATGCATGGCACAATCTTTTTAAAATTATTGATCATAATACTATCTGCTCAAAAACAAATTAATAATGCTGCTTCTCATGGCTTAATTGGATGTCGTCCAAGAGAAGTTAGAGCCGGAATTGTGTCTTCCTTTAATTCTTCCCTGAGAAGTTAAAACCCGGCCGGATGCTTAATATAAGATGGATTCATGACTTGGCTTTAATGTTGGAATACCATGCATACGTACGGAAGAATCAAAAGAAAGAGCGTCCACCTTGTTTGCCTCTACTTTCTTAAAGAATCCCTGTGCCACATGCATGCAGTGAGAGGTCTGACAGCCCAAACTGATAGCTTAATCTCATCCATCATCCATGGTCCATATCATTATCAAATGATGAGAGTTTGATCCTCACACGTTCTCTCCAACTGTCCCTCTAATATATTGCATATCTTTTGTCCCCTCGATGAACTCCCCTGGCCTAACCAACTTCTCCATTATAGAATATTTTCATAATTGGACAGGTGGAGAGAAGACCATTGCAGGAACGTGGGATCACTCCCCCACACCAAATGGTAGTTCAAATAGTTCTTAGGAAAACGAAACAAGAAAAAGATTGTACAAAAATGTCAACTAAAATAATACCACTCTGTGAAAGATTCTCTACAAAATTATATATATATATATAATTGTTTACTTTTTTCAGAGTCGTGATACTTGTTGTTTTTCATAGATTTGATGACCCTCCATCTAACTCTCTGATGAAAAATATTGGAAGCACATGATGTGAAAGGAATTGAAGGTAAATTTGGACTGTTTCTCAACGCAACGTTACGTTTAGTTGACATTAAGGGAGGCAGTAGTAGTTGGTTCCTAGTGGAAAAGATGATGACATGGGAGGTGGAGAATATTATACAGTGGAAAAAAGAGGTTGCGATCATCATCACACTAGAATTCGTCTCGTTCGAATATATGTTTTGGAGTAGAAACATAAAAAAGTGTGTCACCCAACTCCTTATCAAACTCCCAAATGTACCCAATTGAAGATCTCCAGAGCATCCAAGATCAGTGATGGCATCGGAGAATGTTATTACCCGGCCTGCACCTGTACTCAATATTCACTTTTGGCTTGGAACTGCATATAGTGGGGATACCACTGTCAATCACAAGAAGGTGATAAGGTTTACTGAACATTTTCATTTGAGGTTATAAGATACACTTAAGTAGCTAGGAGCTAGTAGTCATGCATTTAAGCTCAATATTAATTATATCTGTCCTCAGGTAGGAGAGAGGCAGGACTCACATATTTAATTTGTTGCATAAGATATGGGATAGGCTGACACTAAACCAGACAAAAGGGCCGGTCTGGGGACCTAAACGCACTGCAGGCTTCACGAGATGCTGTGACTACTCTATACATGCAGTGACAGAGAGGACACCATGCAGATATATAGTCTCGGCATGCACGCTTGAGAAGATGGTGGAAAATGATATAACACTGGTAACTTGGTTGTTATTTTTTGTGAAAAAAAGATAAAAAAAAATTGAGAAACTTAATGAATGAAGTTGCTGGTGTTTTGAGTTGGTGAAGAAGTCCTTGAATATACGATAGAAGTAGGTGCCAAAGCTACACAAAATGGAAGGTGCCACCTAATAATCATCATCTTTAATGTGGTCAATATATTATAGTTTAATGCCTGTTGGAAATTGGCCTAAAATCAAGCCATCAGTTAATTTGCAACACATGGAAAGCTACCATCTTATTCTAATGAGGCTGACTTAATTAGGCTGGTTTGGTGACTCAAAAACAATGGAGATATGGGCCCAAGGTGGCCTAAGCTCTTCCATGCAAAGGGTCACCCATTTTTCTCCACCACGAGTTCCGACGAGAGATGATATTTTAGCAAAGAGTTGTCCCCTTCGATCTCGCTTGGTGTCCGGGCTGATGAGGACCAGACTTCAGGAACCCCGGCCTTGCACATGCCAACGATGGCCATCAGGGGCCACAGCTGCAAGGTCCATCCATGACATGACCCATTCACACAGGTCTAGCTACTAATTTGGTGAGGAAGTATCAGTTCAGATCCATGTCGAGTATTATCATATTAACATACAGACATTCATACTCAGGCCAAATGTAAGAGGTTGCATTAACCAAACTATATATATATATATTAACTTATGGGCCCTTTTTACTTGAGTAAATTAATAACCAATAATCTGAGTTCTCACCTGCAAGTTGGTCATGAATGATTGGTTCATGAGGAATGTATTTTAAGGGTGGCAATCGATTCAGATCGGGATAGGAGTCAAATTAAAAATTTGTCAGTAAACGTGCAGGACTCTTTTATTAAACAAGCAACTTGAATAATATAACTGATTGAAACAGGTCAAATTTGTTTAATTAAAGAAGTTAAGTGACTTTTTAATTGGTTAAATGTGTTTAGAATAGGTCAAGCAAATCTTAAATAGATTAAACGATTTTTGAGTTGGTTAAATGAATCAAATCATTAATCGATCCACTCGTTAAATGAGTCTAAATGATTTAATTAATAAGACCGAATGTTTAAATTTGAACCCATCTCATTTCATAAGCAAATATAGATAGAATAATGCCCGTTGCTGACTTAAACCCATTTATGGCACTGTAAATTAGGTTATAACAGTATGTTGGGTTAATTTTAATGTGATTAATTAAAAGCTTCTCTACTGAGAATTATTGACAAAAAGTAGAAAGCAAGAACATATTACTGACCTGGCCGTGGGTTTTTTATATTCTCTGTTGAAATTAAAGATCAAGTTAAGCATTAGAAGCGTTTGAGTTTAATATTTAATATTGTCAATAGAGTCTGATCCATCGAGAGTTAAATAAAATCTAATTAAATATATGACTTAGAGTCAAATCAATTGGAACAAGCAAAACTAAATTAATATTCGAATTCAAATGACTTAAAGTTGCAAATGTCTGAAGTGGTTGAAACATTGCTAAAATGTTTGACTAGCATGGTGATTCCTTGGCATTGCTTTGTTGGAAGAGAAACAAAGCTTCCATCACCTCCTAAAATTTTGCTAACAGCAAAATAAAGTCTATAAAACAACAATCAAGCTGCAAAAATAGATATAATTTGCATTGACTCAAAAATCAACCTCAAAAATGTCAAACTTGATTTGTTGGTCATGCTCCTTGTGATGGTTGTTATCCTTGCTTAGTTAATGCAATCGCGAAGGCCATCGGGAAAAAGTTAATGCAATCGCCTGAGCTCGAAATCCGCTTACACGCCCACCTAACCCAATCTGGATTTCCCAACGATTGGCTGCGCTCAAAACCTTTTTATTTTCTGCGGCCTTTATTGCCCAGCTAACAGAACTAAGATTGGAGGTAGATTTTGTTGGTATAAATGTATAATCTAACCAGGATCCAGCGGTTTGCAGCCTTAGCCATCATCCTTCTATTTTGTCAGGTGGTGGTGGACCATGAAATGTCCTTGGGAAGGCAATGCATAAAAACTAATTTTCGTACTACAAAAAAAAAAAAAAAAATCTAGTGTAGCTAGATTGATTGTTTAATGCCTGCATTGAAAAAATTCACGACTTTGGAGCGTTAATAAATAAATAGCTTTTATTATTGTTTTCAGAAATAAAGCGTGAGGCTATTTCCGTGAATGGGATCACATGTTCCTTCCCTGCTCCCAAACGCTCCTCTCCTCCTTTACTTTCTCTTTGTCTCTAATTCTCTCTCACACTTCACTCCCCACCTGTCCTCGTGCTCACGCTCACAGGGGAATTCCTTCTCCCTTAATTAATGCGCACCAGTGGGGAATCTTTTGGGAGGTGGTGGAGGTGGTGGTGGTTGCGTTCGCCGTCGTAGCCGTGCTACTCCTAGTACTGTGGTCGAAAAATTTAAACTTTTTAGAAAGAGAGAGAGAGAGAGAGAGCGAGACTGGGGAAAAAAGGGCTCACCTTTAACTCCTTTCCTTCAAGTAAATTTCAATTCCCTCTTCTCCCGTTTCTCTCTGTTATCTGGGACTTTGGGAGCCGGATGAGACTTGGAATCGAGAGGGGGGATTGGTTGGTATAGAGAGGAGGAGCGAAGAATGAGAGCAGGCGTGAAGGATGGGCAACTGCGGAACCCGGGAGGAGAATGCCGTCGTCGCTGCTCACGCCCAAGGTGTCCAAACGTCCAAACCCTGCTTTCTCTCCCACCAAGCTCCCATCTTTGGGATATTTTCCCCTCTTTTCTTCCTTCTCATCTCAGCCTGCTCTTGTTCCGCCCCCCTTTTTCTTGGCCATCGTTGATTTGTTCTATTGATTTGGTCGGGAACTAAATTCTATCGTCATTGGATTTCTAAAAAGTTCGATTTTTAGGGTGGGATCGGTTTTGAAGCTAGTTCTTTTTGAAGGATTTAGGATTTTTTTTTTTTTGATTTTTTTTTGGCCCCTGTTTCATATTGGTGCATTTTGGGTCATGTTATTATTTTAATTTTGGTTTTTGTTGCCTCCCCTGTCTCTGTCTCTTCTTGCTTGTTACAAGATGGAGGAGCGGTCAAATTTTTTTCTTAAGATTTTATTTTATTTTTTCCGTTCTAATCAGTAATGAGAGGGATGCCTTTGATTTTGTCGGTTCGTCAAATTCGGATTTTTATTCTTTATTTTAGTTTAAATTAATTCGGGAGTTTGGAGGAGATTTTCCCATTTCTTCGAGTTACTTTTGAATCACAGGATTACACCGACAGGCAGTTGTTGAAATTTGATTTTCTTAAAGGAAAACCCCCTCTCTTTTTTTCCCCTTGTGAAATTAAGTCATTTTCTTGCAGCTGTCTTCAGATCTTTATTTTTTAAATTCTTGAATAAGTATATTCCATTTTGGTTGAGTAACAAAAGGTCTAGTTGTTTTGCTAATTCTCAATCTTGGATTTAATTTTATGGTAAATACTATACTGCAGTGGATCAGTAGTTTGACTAGTTTTAATTCAGTATGCTTTATATACAGTGGTTAAATCTCATCTAGCTTAAGCATTTGGAAATTATGTTCCTAAAGACTGTTCACAATGTTTTCTGTGCTTTCTTTTAACCTATCTCCTGTGCTTTGTCGTTTTCAGTTCAACAGCTCCAGATGTTCCAACCGCCCGTTAAGAATGCACTTCCTGAGAAGAAGCACCATGACTTGAGTGATCCTTCGACCCCTCGAAATGTCGAAGATTCGAAGAATATTGCAATATATACCAATGTGATTGCCTTCACATTGTTTGAGCTTGAGACGATCACAAAGAGCTTCCGTCCGGACTATATTCTTGGCGAAGGAGGGTTTGGGACCGTCTACAAGGGTTACATAGATGAGAATGTGAGGGTTGGTCTCAAATCCCTTCCCGTTGCTGTCAAGGTCCTCAATAAAGATGGCCATCAAGGGCATAGAGAATGGCTTGTAAGTTGGCTTTCTGCACCTGATTTTTTGTCCTTTATTCTCTGATAAAGTATCCAGAAGCTCTATAAGTCATCTGGGTTTGACATGTGGATCACATGGGCTCTTAGTAAGTTATCCATACATCTTGTTGACTTGCTCAAATGAGTTGACTTCATCTTCACATCTAATGCGCGTGCAAGAACATGTTTGTGACTTAAGTCATGTAGCAAGGAAAGAATAACTCAAACCTTTAATTAATTCCTATTACTTGAACATAAGATAAATGACTGAGATTTCAGTGCAAAGATCTTGAATTATATCACTCGCCGACATGAAGATATTGTTTAGCAAAACAAAAAATAAAAAAGATGCTACAGTTTTTGGGATGCCGTATGATATACATGTTTGCAATTCTTGAGTGCACACAAATAGTGTTAAACAACCAAAAGATATGGACAGCTGAAATTAAGTAGCCTTCCCTCTAACTAGCACTGTTCTGATGGGTTATTGCTTTCATGAAAACCCTGCCCATTATTCCTTCCTGCTAGTCCTGTCTTTCTTCGGACAAATAGGAGCAACTTGGTCAGAAAATGTGAATCAAAAGTTATCGTTCATATAAGATATGCATTGGTTCTGTATGTTCATATAGGATGACAGGTGCTAGCAAATGAGATGCTTTTACAAGAGATTTTTCTTGCTTCTGCTATCTAGAGCTGCCCATCGTTATTATCTTGAGTAGCCTTCCATATTTCTTATCAGATATTCCTTAACATTTTATCACTGGCATTCTTTAGCTATCACTCTGTTGAGGACATTGAAATATGAAGCCCAGCAATGGACTCTGTAAACATTTGAATTATGAAACCCAGTCAAGTTTTTATAATTTTCCTGGCCACATCTAAGGTGTGTGCCTGGTCCTGGCAAGCAACAGATATTAGGATAGTTAGCTTTATTATTTGGCAGTTTGAAATTTTTCTTGAGTTTGACTCTTATCCTTGTTTTACCAGACGGAGGTTAACTTTTTAGGACAGCTGAGGCATCCTAATCTAGTGAAGTTGATTGGGTATTGCTGCGAGGACGATCACAGACTGCTTGTCTATGAGTTTATGTTCCGGGGGAGCCTTGAGAATCACCTATTTCGAAGTACATAACTCTGCATCTCGATTTTTAAGAAGTTTTTTTTATTCTTGTTGCTTGATGCACTTATAAAAGCAGTTGTTCTTCCAGATTTTCTTTTTAAACCTCTGCTGCTCCTTGACAATGTCTTTATGACTTTAATTTCAATTGCAAGGTTGACCCATGTATGGATGAAAAAGAAAAAGGGTGTAGCTTTCTTCATGATTAAACCTTTTGAGAACTAGCTCCTGGCAGATAGTTGGGGTACTCTGGAATTAAATTATTAGTGCATTTTACAACACTTGTCTATAATCCTTACACTGTCTACATAGGTTTTATTGGGAAACTACATAGGTTTTACAGCACTTGTCTACAAGAGAGTATATTGCAAATGTTCCACAATACTTAAACTGTCTACATAGGTTTCATTTGGAAAATACCCTGTGACAAGGGAGAATACTGCATATTATCCATAATCCTTTTAACTACATAGGTTTCATTTGGAAACTACCTTGTGACAAAAGAGGAAAGCAGATAGTTATGAAAACTGAACGTGTAAGTGTTTTTGAGTTTTATCTCTACTATAGAGAGAAAAGCTCCAATTATTAATGGACTCTTTAACAGATAGGTTAGTACACTGGTAGCGTGGAATAATATTTGTTCTTTGTCTCATTATTGGATACGTGATTTGTGCTTGACCATTACATTTAAAGGTGCTCTTATGTTTATTTATGAATGAGCGGTTGGTACCTGCGGTTGACTTTGCCTTAAGCTTATTTATTAGATAGCTTGCTCAGTGACATCATATGATTACAGTGAGACATGATCTCCTAATGAAACTATCTAAGCTGGCTTTTTGTGCTCCACTGCCTCTATCTTGCATCAAATCATGAGGACCATTATTTAATGTTAAGTGCTAAATGAACTAAGAAGCTTCATTATAGGATTTAATCCTTTTTCTTCTATGGTTCATGTGGTAGATCCTGTTGATTTTAGCCCTTTACCCTCAGTTACTTCATTGCAGATTCTGTTACCTCCTCAATGGAAAGGAAAGAGAAAAGAAGAAAACTAATGTGGGTTTATTGGTAATTGATCTAGACATTTCTACTTTGGATTGTGATATGGTTAAAAACATGTTAACTCTTGCCAAATTCCACTGTCAATTATGTGTGTATGGCAATAGTGCCATATATACTGAGCACAAATCAGACAATGAAGTTGGCCAGTATATAAAATGGTGTAACAGCAGAAAACTACAATAAGGTGATGAAGAAACTGATAAGGAGCAGAGCCTAAATATTGAATCAAACTGTGAGAACAAACGTGAAAGCTAAGGTGATCTTGAGATGTATTGAGAGTCCAGGCTAAGCAATAAAGTCAGGAAGGTGAAGAAGTTGCCCAGAATGATGTCAACAATGGGATGAACAGATTGTATAAAGGAGCTTGCTGAAGTGGAGAGAAGTATTAAGTTTGATTAATGTATGCAAGAAGGAAATGATATTAATAACATGCATAGGAATACCTAGTCAACTTAGGGCCCTTTTGGATGCTGGAAGATCTTATTGACTGATAAGATCTTCTGGCAGAGCATCAACTTTGAGATTATGATAGAAGTGTGGTTGTTGAAGGTGATCAGGGAGGTTGGAGGAGTAACAAATTCCTACTTTCCAAGGACTAGGCAAATCACCTCATAGATGTGAGTAATTATCCCAAACAACAAAGGAATAGTAACTCTGGTAGTCACAAACTCTTTCTGCCATAGTTTCAGGCATGTTTTTTGAAAAGGAAAGGCCATAGAGGCTAAAAGAAGTATAAAACTGTTAGGGTTTAGACCTTGATTAATAGCAATGGGATTCCCTGTTGAACAAGAACTAGAACTAAGGATTCCTAATCCTGTTAGGTTTAGACCTTGATGAATAGCAATGGGATTCCCCGTTCAACAAGAACTAGAACTAAGGATTTCTAATCCTGTTAGGTTTACTTCTTGAAAAGGAGGAAGATGGGGAGGAGAAAGAAAGGGCTGCCGCCCTATGATGAGAGAAGGGAATTTTTGGGAGAAAAGAATCTGTTCTCTATTTCATCCAAACCCTAGAGACTAGGGTTTAAATACATCCACGAAGTGGGCCAGGCCCAGACTCAACAAAAAACTCCTATGGACTAAACCCAATGAGATTAAACTAATCCCCAAGCCCGTGTACACCCATGACTTGATTTAATCTCAACCCTTGGACTCAAACCCAGCCCAATACAAGTTAGCCTACCTGGGCCTTGATAGCACCACACCAGGCCCAACAATCTCCACCTTGGTGCTTTCAAGGCCTCAGCATGTCCACTGTGTCCATCAGCTTTAACAACGAAATACACTTTTGAAAACTGTCCCGTGGAAGAACCTTAGTCAGTGCATCTGCTGGATTTTCTTTGGTGTATACCTTCACCAGCTCCACCTCACCATCTTCCACCAGCTCTCTGATCCTGTGGTATCTTAGGTCAATGTGCTTCGTCCTGGCATGATAGACTGCATTCTGCGCAAGCATCAGAGCACTCTGGCTATCACTATGCACCTGGACAACCTTCTGATCAAGTCCCATCTCCAGCATCAAGCCCTTCAGCCAAAGAGCTTCCTTTGTTGCCTCTGTGATACCTATGTATTCTGCCTCCGTGGTAGATAAGGCTGTGATGGGCTGCAGACATGATCTCCACGATACTGGACCACCAAACAGGCTGAACACAAAGCCTGTTGTGGATCTCCTAGTGTCCACATCTCCACCAAAGTCTGCATCCACATACCCATATAACTGCCCACGAGCCTCCTTGGATAAGTTGGATCTCTCAGCATCTTCTTGCTGTCCATAGCAAATACAACCCCAACTGTACCTACCAAGTACCTGAAGATTCCCTTCAGTGCTCGCCAGTGCTCCCTACCAGGCTGCGCCATGAACCTGCTCACCTGGCTCACTGCATGGGCTATGTCTGGCCTACAACATACCATGGCATACATAAGGCTCCCAACACCAGAAGCATATGGTACCTTCTCCATCTCTGAGCCTCCACATCAGTCTGTGGTGACATGGTCTTCGATAAGGAAAAATGTGCTGCCAAAGGTAGTGCTGTCGGTTTGGCATCCTTCATCCCATATCGCTCCAGAATCTTTTAATGTAGCCACCCTGACTCAGATGCAGCACACCTTTGGATCTATCTCTGATGATTTCCATCCCTAGGATCTTCCTGGCTGGCCCCAGATCCTTCATCTCAAACACCCGAGACAAAGCTATCTTCAGTTCCTGTACAGCCTTCTCACTCTTGCATGCTATCAGCATGTCATCTACATACAAGAGTAAGTACATCCTAGACCCATCATCCAGAGATTTAACATACACACAAGAATCATACTCACACCTGAAAAGTCCAATGCTCCTAACATAAGTGTCAAATCTCTTGTACCACTGCCTCGGCGACTGCTTCAGCCCATACAGAGATTTCTTCAGCAAACAGACTTTCCCATCTGATCTTGGTTCTCTAAACCCTGGTGGCTGCTCCATGTAGATGCTCTCCTCCAAATGACCATGGAGGAATGCTGTCTTCACATCCATCTGCTCCAGCTCCAAGTCCTGAGCTGCTACAATACTCAATAATAGTCTGATGGAAGTGTGCCTGACAACTGGAGAAAATATCTCACCATAATCGATGCCTTCTTTCTGAGAGTATCCTTTGGCCACTAGTCTTGCCTTATACCTGATACCCTCTTGTTCTGAAGCTCCTTCCTTGCGCTGATAAACCCATTTACAACCAATGGGTTTCTTTCCTTGTGGCAGCTGGACCACCTGCCACGTATTATTGCTGTGAAGAGACTGCATTTCCTCTGCCATAGCATGGATCCACCTATCTCTATCCTGACTTTCCATAGCCTCCTCATAGGTGAAAGGGTCTCCATTCGCTGTCACCAGGGCATATGACAACGAATCCTCGAAGCCGTATCGAACTGGTGGTCGCACGTTCCTCCTGGGCCTTTGCTGTGCGATCCCAGTATCAGTCCCCTGTCCAGCTGCATCCTGCTGAACTCCCTGGCTTCTACCCCCTCTGTCAGTCCTCTCCACCTGAATCTCAAATCCTCCTGGTCCACTAGCAAATGGCACAACTGTATAGGAGGTTGTCTGACTAGTGTTACCGTGTTCTACCTCCTGTAGTCCCTGCTGTGCATCCATGCCACTTCTGTTCTGGAGGATTGAGCTCTCATCAAAGGTTACATCTCTGCTGATGACAACCTTCTTCTCCAAGGGGTCCCATAGCCGATACCCCTTGACTCCTCGCGGGTAGCCTAGGAACACCATCTTCTTAGACCTGGCATCCAACTTACTCCGCTCCCCAGCTCCAACATGCACATATGCTGTGCATCCAAACACCCTTAGATGGTTTAGGCTTGTCTTCCTTCCAGACCATATCTCCTCTGGAATGTCTCCATCTAACCTGGTGTGCGGTGACCGATTGACCAAGTAGCTAGCTGCATCTACTGCGTCAACCCAGAACATCTTTGGAAGCCCTGCCTGCAGCCTTAAGCATCTTGCCTTTTCCAATAGTGTTCTGTTCATCCTCTCAGCCACCCCATTCTGTTGAGGAGTTCCCATCACCGAGAAGTGCCTTCTGATGCCCCACTCCTCACAAAAAATCTGGAACTCCCTGCTGGTGTATTCCCCGCCATTATCAGACCTCAGACACTTCACACTTTTACCCTGCTCCTTCTCCACCTCAGCCTTCCAGATTTTGAACTTGGTGAAGACCTCTGATTTCTCCTTCATAAAGTAGATCCACAGCTTCCTTGAGAAATCATCTATCAGGGTCATAAAGTATCTGGCCCCATTCCTTGCAGAAACTGGGGCTGGTCCCCAGACATCTGTGTGTACTAACTCCAGGGGTTCAGCACTCCTAGCTGTGCTGACTGAGAACTGTACTCTCCTCTGCTTTCCCATCTGACAAGGCTCACAGATCTCCATATCTCCGCTACTCAAGTCTGGAAGCAGACCTCTCTTGCTCAGTTCTTTCATCCCCTTGTCTCCCATGTGGCCCAGGCGGTAATGCCACATCCTGTACACATCCCGGGGATCTTGCTCCACAGCTGCCACCTCAGATTTCACAGTCATCACAGAGCCCTCCATCTTGTATAGATTATTTTCCAGCCTCCTCCCTCTCATCACCACCATGGCTCCATTGGAGATGTTCAGAACTCCACTCCTGGCACGACTGCTGAAGCTGTATCCAGTCCGCTCCAAGTACCCCAGTGATACCAGATTCTTCTTGAGTTCTGGAACATGCTTCACACTGGTAAGAGTGCGCACCATACCATCAAACATCCTCACCCTCACTGTGCCAATACCTGCCACCTTGCAAGGGTGATTATCTCCAAGAGTCACATTCCCCTCCTCAACCTCTGTGTAAGTACTGAACCACGACCGGTTGGGAGTGTAATGATGAGAACAGGCTGAATCCAAGGTCCACATCTCTGTGCTGTGCCTGTGATCATCTGATACAACCAAGAGATCATCCTCCACCTCCTGATCTGCAACTGTACTCACAGACTCAGATCCTCCTTTTTCTCCCTTCTGATTTTTCCACTTAGGACAATTCTTCTTAAAATGTCCTACCTCTCCACACTTATAGCACTTCAGCTCTCTCTTGCCTTTCCTGGACTTTGATCGTCCTCCAGACTTACTTCTGTCCTGCCCCTACCTCTGCCTGTCCTTTCCCCAACTGATAGACCCTCCTGGGGAACAGCTTCCTTGGTCATCTTCTCCCTCTGCTCATTCGTCCGAAGCACCGAGACAATATCTTCATAAATTAATGTCTCCTTCCCATAGAGCAGTGTTGTGACCAATGAGTCATAAGACGTGGGCATTGAACATAAAAGCAGAAGTGCTTTATCTTCTTCCTCCATCTTGACCCCGACATTCAGAAGTTCATTGCTCATCTGGTCGAATATTTGGATGTGACCCAGCACATCTCCACCTTCTGACATCCGAAGGCTGTAGAGGCGCTTCTTCAACATCAACTTGTTGCACATATTCTTCCCCATATAGAGGGTGTGCAACTTCGTCCAGAGTCCCTTCGGGGTCTTCTCCTCCAGCACTGAATAGAGGACTGAATCCGCCAGACAGCCCCTGATCATTGAACATGTCTTCTTCTCCAATGAAATCCACTGCTTGTCTGTCATCCCATCTGGCCTTTCCTCCAAAGCCAAATCTAAACCCTGCTGCACAAGGAGGTCCTCTACCCGGACTTTCCACATGGAGAAACTTCCCTTCCCATCAAACTTCTCAACCTCTATTTTTATGCTACTCCCCATGGCCAATTTCAAAAATAGCACAAAAATAAATTTTATAAAATAGAGAAGTACCTTGACGAGATTCTGTTGAAATTATTTCAACTCCTTGAAGGCCTCCAGATTACTCCTTGAACCAGGCTCTGATACCACTTGTTAGGGTTTAGACCTTGATTAATAGCAATGGGATTCCCTGTTGAACAAGAACTAGAACTAAGGATTCCTAATCCTGTTAGGTTTAGACCTTGATGAATAGCAATGGGATTCCCCGTTCAACAAGAACTAGAACTAAGGATTTCTAATCCTGTTAGGTTTACTTCTTGAAAAGGAGGAAGATGGGGAGGAGAAAGAAAGGGCTGCCGCCCTATGATGAGAGAAGGGAATTTTTGGGAGAAAAGAATCTGTTCTCTATTCCATCCAAACCCTAGAGACTAGGGTTTAAATACATCCACGAAGTGGGCCAGGCCCAGACTCAACAAAAAACTCCCATGGACTAAACCAATGAGATTAAACTAATCCCCAAGCCCGTGTACACCCGTGACTTGATTTAATCTCAACCCTTGGACTCAAACCCAGCCCAATACAAGTTAGCCCACCTGGGCCTTGATAGCACCACACCAGGCCCAACAAAAACTTCATAATAGATCAGAATCACAAGAAATGGACCTAGGCCCCATTTGACTTTGCTCTAAGTAGTAAAGCTTTTGTTTGCAAAGTTTCTGCTAGTAGAGCTTTCAATAAATTGCTATTTATTATCTGATAGCTATATTTTTGAAGTATTGCAAAACTTTACATCTATTTGAAAGTAAAACTAAGAAAATACTTTTAGTAAAACAAAAGAATGGAAAGGGCATTACACAATGCTTTCAACTGTTTAACTGTTAATATGTTATATTACAATAGTATTATAATAATAAATATAAATATATTATAATATTATAGTCTTATATAATATTATTATATTATTATATTATTATATTATCTTATATGACGTTATATTGTGCTATATAAATTATTATATCTATTAATTTAGTTATAATAAAACTATATTATTATTATATATTATATTACTATTACAATAATGATATTTTCATAAAAAAATTTATTATAGTATAGTATAATAGTTATACTATATTATATGTTAAATTATATTACATCATTATATATTATAGTAATATTATAATATATCTAAATTATAATATAATATATAATCAAATTTTAGTTATAAAAATATACTACTATAATATTATTATAATTATATTATGATATTATTGTATTATAACATTAAATGTTTTTGTTTTTATATTTTGAATCCATGACCTCCAAGTTTAATGAAAATAGATTCTTTTTACATTTCAAGTAGAGTTTTTATCCAAAAACTCCACACTAGAACTTTCCTAGTGGACCTTTTTTTGACTTTTGGAGGAGTTAGAAAGCTATTTCAAAATTTTTGTCCTCCTGAAAGTGTAATTTGGCCCTTCAAAAGTAGTGCTAAATAGGGCCTTCCTACTCAAGAACTAGGCATGTAGAAAATGACCAAGGAGGTAAAAGTGATGTTGTAGTTGTTAATTTCCTTGGAACCAACTGTAAGTTAAATGGAAACGTCCTAAAGAATCAAAAAGTGCATGCCTGTTTGGATGCATAAGAAAAATTACTAGGAAGTCGGACAACTCTAGTAATGGAGTGGTGCATCAGGAGAATGCTCCACAAGATTTTACTTTTGAATTCTAAGCTATTTAAATGTGATGTAGAAAAAATATCAAGAAATATTTCTTTGTGCAATTATCATTACTCACCATATTCCCTGATTTCAGCCTACCTCGACCCTCAAGCATTGCTCCATTACCTTTACCTTACCACCTTCTCTCTCTCTCTCTCTGTGTGTGTGTGTGTGTGTGTGTGTGTGTGTGTGTGTGTGTTTTCAAGTTTGGTGATGGTTAGGATGGTGGAGGCGATGGTGAATGTGATGTTGGTGATGGTAATGATGGTCTATTTGGTGGCGGTGATGATGAAGGTTATGGCAGTAGCGATGATGGTTTGGTGGTGGTGGCAGCGATGGTGATGGTGAAGGTGAAGGAAGTGATGTAGGTGGTGGAATAGTGGTTGGGATTATGTTAGTTTGGGTAGAAGGGGTTTGGGATTTCAGTCATGTTGGGGCTGACAACAATAACTGAAGCTGACTAGAGCTGGAGTAGTAGTGCTTGGGTTATGTCTAAGATGGGAAGGTGGGTGTCAACCACAATAGTATAGTGGTGGTATTTGGGGTCCGTGGGAGTCATGAAGAGAGGCAAAGTGTTGATTATATGATGGAGGCAGCAGTCTTGGTTGGGGCTGACCATAGTATGTTGCCATTGCCCTCTCAACTGGACTAGGATCACCATTGCCATCCTTGTTGTCTTTGCTATTCTTACACATCCCATATTCATACCTGGTGCTTGTTGTTCCTGTTGCCATTGCTGGTGGATGCTTAATTGCCTTCAACCAATTGGCAAGAGAGGAAGTGTATAAGAGAGGGGTATTAGATTATGATGGTGGAAGGGGCAAGCGCTTAGCAATCGTTGGATAAATTCCAGAGGTACTTGGATGTTAAAATTACTCTGTAATTACAGAGTTTTGAGGCTATGCTAGATGCTTTTTACACTTTGAAGTCTTTATCCAAAAACTCTTCTGGAATTTCTACTACAAACTTTTAATATTATCTAGTTGAGCCTAATATGTTGGTATTGTTTGTGATCCAAACAGGCCCTTAACAAATAGGACTAAGAGTAGGTCTCGACTAATAATAGAGATGGGAGATCATACAGAGGTTTGGTATGATATTCTTTGCTGACAATTTAGAGGGAGCCATTGACTGCTTCAAGCAAGGGAAAGTATTCAAGGACAAAATCAGTCTGAGAGGGCTCAATAAAGGTAAATTTTGCTGCAAGACGGGCAAACAATGACATAATTGTGGAAAAGTAAAAGTAAGATGCTTAAACCAGATAATCCCAAACTAACAGGATGTCACTGAAACACTGTGAAGCAATTAAAAGTTGCCAAACACTTGAAGATGTGTTAAAAATTTGTCTTTTATGCATTTGTTGAAGAAAAACGGTTGGGTGTACCAGCTTTGCAGCAAGTTGTTTGGGTAGTATGTAGCCTAGGAATCTTTTTGATGATGAAGAGGGACAGACTTTTAACTCCCATGGCATGTTTGGTTGTAATAATGAAATTCACAATAAGATGAATTTGCATATGGTAGTGTAGTTGCTTTAGTGACTAGATATATGTGTGTGGCTGAATGTGCATGTTGAAGGGCATCAGACTTTTGGCTCCCATGGCATGTTGAGTTGTATAATGGATTTCATGATAAGATATTATGGTATTATATTTGTCACATTCATTCCATTTGTCATATTCATTGCAAGTTCTTCAAAATTCTGCATATGGCAGTCTATTTGCTTTAGAGTGTTGTGTGTGTGGCAGTTGATGTAGGAAAAAGATGAAGGTCAAGGGGTTTGGATAAGTTATAAGAGGAGTAGATTGGTTGCTGGTCAATGAATAGAGCTTATGGAAGTATAATCTCTGAAATTAATGGCATCTAGCCTGCCATTTGAGGATGAATGAATATTATTAACTCAAATATGTAAGATTATAGCACCCTGATCTGCATGTGCTTTTCCCTGTTCTTCCAAACAGGAAGATGATCAAACTTGATAATGACAAATTTAAGCTTGAAGTGAGATTTGATGCTCATAGATGTTAAAATAGTTAGTTCTTAACTAGAGGAATGACTTTTTCAATACGAAAGTTCAGGGTTAAAAAAAATAATCTGGTGCAACTGACCCATCTTCTTTTATGGAGAATCCTTTACTTGGAACACTGAGAGATGTAATTTAGCCGGCTATAGATTCAAGGGATCCATACAAAGAACAATATGGTCTTCTATGCTCTACAAATTGTGTCAAGCAAATGTGATGAGTTAAAAGAATTTAAAAAGAAAAGAAAATGATCTAACGCAGATAGCCTGTTTGATATATGTAAATGTCCTTGTAAAAAATTCCATAGTTACTTTATAAATATAGGTTATAATCTTTCCTTCTGATTCTGCTTAGTGGTTTACTTCTCTCTGTCCTATCCACTGCATCATCAATGTTCATTTTTCATGATCTATCATAAGCTCTTGCACATGGCTTCGTGAAAACTCATATTAGTCATAGTCATTGTTACCTGTCATTTAAAGAATTTTTTTCTTTATTTTTCTTGCAACTCAAATCATATAATGGTAATTGATTTGCATTGCCAACCATATATTAACAATTCATATCAGATTTTCACTACAAGAAGTTCACCAACTTTCTTCTTTTGGTCTGCCTTCTGTAAGACAACTATATCAAATCATGGTCCTTCATTATTCTCATGAAGACTTGTTATCTGAACCTGGCTTTTCTTGCTTGATGCATACAGAGACAGCTGCTCCATTATCTTGGGCGACGAGAATGTCAATTGCACTTGGTGCTGCTAAAGGGTTAGCATTTCTTCACAATGCGGAAAGGCCTGTCATCTACCGAGATTTTAAGACATCAAATATTTTGTTAGACTCTGTTAAGTTGCATCCTTTTTCTTTTCACTTATTTTTGTTTTTATTATTTATCAATCTTACATATATCATTAAAAATTATAAACTCTTTTGACATGGTTTGCTGCTGTTTCTCCTGCATGCCTTCACAGGATTATACAGCAAAGCTCTCTGATTTTGGCCTTGCAAAAGCTGGACCACAGGGTGATGAGACTCATGTATCAACACGGGTTATGGGAACCTATGGATATGCTGCTCCTGAATATGTAATGACAGGTATTGCCTCTTCATGACTGGGAATTTTTTTTATCCTATGGTCATTTGTTTGTTCTCAGTATGAAACTCATGAGATCCCTTTGTCTGTTAATCTTGTCTGATGATTATGAGATCTTTTTTTGAGTAACATGATAAGTTGAATCTAACAAATTGTATGTGCCTTCTTCAGTTTCCCTTCATTGTTAAACTGGAATGTACCATTGATTCATTTGCTTTTCAAATTAATTGCTCTGAGTTCATTTTGAATCATATTTTATTCTATGAGCAGGTCACTTGACAGCTAGGAGTGATGTCTATAGCTTTGGGGTTGTGCTTCTTGAACTCTTAACAGGACGACGGTCTGTGGACAAGACCCGCCCCAGCAAGGAGCAGAGCTTGGTTGACTGGGCTCGCCCGAAACTTAATGACAAGAGAAAGATGCTGCAGATCATTGACCCCAGGTTGGAGGATCAGTATTCAGTGCGAGCTGCCCAGAAGGCCTGTAGCCTGGCATACTACTGCTTAAGCCAAAACCCAAAAGCAAGGCCCCTTATGAGTGATGTTGTAGAGACTCTTGAGCCTCTTCAGAGCAGCAGCAGAAGTGAGGTTTCAGGTCATGCTGTAGTGAGTGATGGCCTGCCAGACTACCGGATGCACCGCAGGTTCATGGGGAATGGTGTTGGATGTAGAGCAAGTCCTAGCCCGAAATGTTCCCCAAGTCCTGTGGCAGCATGCAGGGTGAGGTGAGCCCTTTATTTTCCTGTCTGGAATAGGTTCACTTATTGTATATTGACCACCAACTTGTGCTTGTGCGTGCGTGTGGGTGTGTCTTTGTGTGTGTGGGTTTTTGCTTCTCTGCTATGCTTGTGATGTAAATGTGATCCACGCACTATTGCTGTTTTAAGGTCTCGTATTTTCACCTCGGTGTTTATGTATCTTAACTGAGGCAACCCTTGCCAAAAGGGCTGGGTTTTATTTTACTAATGAAAGCTAGCTGAACTGAAAGGATCTGATCTTAAATCTCCAAGGAAGTAATTTTTGGAAGTCTTAATGGAATGCACCATAGATAACTCTGCTTTGATTAGTTGCTTATTTGTAGGGACATTAAAACCAGGATGTGGAGAAAGACTAATAAAGTCAGTGGAGTTGAAATCAATTCCCTTCATTTCATCTGTGTGTTGGAGGGTACATGTTATCAGTCTTATCTGCTTCTTGATTGGCTTTCATCTTTATAAGATCTTCACCTCTTCAAACTGTTGAAAATGTAGATTTTTGTCTTTGTATGATCTTCACCTCTTCAAACTGTTGAAAATAGTAGTTTTGGTTATCCACCTTTATCATTCCGCAAATATTAGCTCTTACCATCTTCGACTCATCCATATCAAATATCATGCGCTACTTGATTGACTTGTCAATTGCAACAATGTTAATGCTGTTTCATCTTTCATTCCTTTCCTTTCCTTTCCACCTCATTTACTATCATTTTAGATTCTTTGTATGGACTGCGTTACCTAATATATCCTTACTAGTCCCTTCCTCATTTCAAAACTTGTGTTTCAGATTACTAAATCAGGTGTACTAAATGCATGGAATTGCTTGCTCTTCTACAAGCAAATTTTTAATCTTCTAGTTAAACTAATCAGCTGATTTGAGTTTACAACTACTGGGCAAATTGTTGAATGCTTTACCATAGTACTCAATTCTGTGATTGTTGTCCTTATCTAACTTGCACGTTTGAAGGCAAGTAGGTAGCCTGTTATGTGCTAGTTGCTAGATGAGCTTGATTACCTTGATATTGTCATCCATTCCCAGATGGCTGTTCTTCTTTATTCAAACCCTCTTTCATGGCATCCATCCTATTCTTGAGCTGCAATGTGGCAAACTTGTATTGCAATGTCTTGTAGAGACATTTTAGTTTTTCTTGCTCGAATTAGCTCACCTTTTTCTTCTTGAGCTCATAAATTGTCATATATTTTTGAAGCCTTAATGTTTATCATGTAAGGTTGGATGTTTGAAGGTATTTCTGAAAACCATGGATCACACATCACTGATTCCTCCAGAGTCTGTTTACTTCGTAACATGAAGATAGGATACAACTTGATGACAGCCACCCAAATATTTCTTTTCAATTATATTCTACCAAGCCTGCTTCCAAATATTCTGTCCAGTCCACCACTCCACTGCTTTCTTGGTCAAAAGAGAGAGAATCCTTGTGTCTTGGCTTCATTAAGATCCGCCTTCCTTTTGTTCCTTGACTTTGTCACAGCAAACGGAAAACAAGCATTTTGCTGTAAAAAGTTGCCAAAAAAGCTTGCTGAATTTTTCCTTTGTAGTTTCAGAGAGGTGAATTTTAATGCCTTGAAAGGCTTGCCTGAATTAGTATCTCTGTCTGCCAGCCTGCTCGCATAAACAACCCTTACGTCCAGCAAGTCTTCTAATTGGATCAGGCCCTGCTTAATGGTAACAACTGACAAGGCTCACAGAGTTTCAATGGTTGCTGGAGATGGAACCCTCAGGAAACGTATAAAGGTCGGGGAATATGTGCTTCATCTTTGCAATTGCGATACTGTTTGCTCCGGCCGTCGCTGATCCAAGTTAGAAATGCTCTGGGATTTTCGAGTTATTGCTGTATGGCGGTGTTCGAGGTCATTTCCTGTGCAATGCGGCAATGCGCGTGGCCGCCGAAGGCTCGCGCGGCTTATTTGTTTTGGGGAATTTCTATATACAACACAAAAATTACTTTCTACATCCTCATTTAAAAAAATAAAATATCCAATTTACTCATTGTATAATAACCTTATATCATCTAAAATTTCTCTCAACACTCCACCCTCAATCACCACCCCTCTCTGTTTCAGTTTTCTCAACTCTTCATTCCTTTCAATACATGTTTGGCCTGATTAAGCCGAATAGTATTCTCAACCCCTCATTCTTTTAATACATGTTGGCTTGATCAGATCGAACAGTGTTACTGTTTGGTCTGATCAGGCCGAACATATATATGTTGTTTGGCCTGACAGACTGAACATTCCATGACTGTTCCTAACATTCGGTTCCCAACATTGGCGTGTTCAACCCAGAACGTTCGTTCTCGATGGCCTCTTTCTCTTTTTTTTTTAATTTTATCCCCATGATTTTTGTGAAATATCTAAGATGAATCACGGTATGTAACACCTCCTCTTTTTTTAAATTAAATATAAATTTAACTTTATCCATAATTTAGCTTTATCTCTTATCAAATACTCAACTCATCTAAGCCTTTTCCCAACTACATGGGTCGGCTACATGAATCTGCTTCCTCTATTCTGCTATATTCAGGACCAAATTGATATTTAAATTACAAATAGTTATATCTTTTTTAATTATTTCTATCCATGTTATTTTAGGTCACCTCTATCCTTACCATGAATTGTTAAAAGATCACTCTTTCTAACTAGAGCATCTAAAGGTCTACATTGTATATGTCCAAACCATCGTAATCGATTTTCTCTCACTTTATCTTCAATTGGGGCTACTCCTATCGTTTCTCTTATGTTTATTTTTAATTCTATCTTTTAAAGTTTTACCACATATCCATCTTAACATACGCATTTTATTACACTTAATTTATTTACATATTATTTTAATATTGCCCAACACTCTATTCCATATAGCATAACTGGCCTAATAGCGGTTTTATAAAATTTTTCTTTTAATTTTAATAGAATACGTCGATCATACAATACTCCTGAAGCACTTCTCCACTTAATCTATCCTACTTTAACTCTATAATTCACATCTTCACATATTTCACCTTCTTGCTGGATAATTGATCCCAAATATTTTCACTCCTTGATATCTCTTAGCTTGCAATCTTTATTATTTCTTCATTTGTATTTTTACTCCCACTAAAATTACATTTCATGTATTTAGTTTTAGTTCTACTAATCTTAAAACCCTTAGATTCTAAAGCCTCTCTCCAAATCTCTAGCTTAACATTTACTCTATATTTAATTTCATCAATCAACACTATATCATCTGCAAATAACATACACCATGGGATATTATTTTGAATATATTTGGTTAATTCATCCATAACTAATACAAAAAAGATAGGGACTTAAGGCAGATTAGATGTAACCTACAGTAACTGGAAATTTAGTTTCTTCTATTATTGTTTTAACAATAGTTATTGCTCTATCATACATATCTTTTATCAATTTTATATACCTTTTGGTAACTCATTTTTTCTCTAAAATTCATCATATTATTTCTCTCGTACTCTATCATATGCTTTTTATAAATCAATAAAGGCCATATGAAGGCCTTTTTTTTTTCTTTTCTCTATATCTCCTTATCAATCTTCTTAATAAATAAATAGCTTCCATGGTATATCTTTCAGGCATAAATTCAAATTGATTATTTGACACCAAAGTTTCAGCTCTTAATCGATTTTATATTACTCTCTCCCATAATTTCATTGTATGACTCCTTAGCTTAATCCCTCTATAATTTGCACAATTTTGAATATCTTCTTTATTTTTGTATACGAGTATTAATATACTTTTCCTCCAATCATCCAACATTCTTTTAGCTACAATCCTGTTAAATAAATCGGTTAACCACATGACTCCAATTTCTTCTAAGCCTTTCGAAACCTCAATAGGGATCGCATTTGGTCCTAATGCCTTTGCATTTTTTATTTTACTCAAAGTCTTTTTAACCTCAAGCATGCTAAATCTATGAAAAAAATTATGCTCATTTGTTTCTCCTAGGTTATCACATCCTTCTATTCTTAAATTTATCAAATTATTTTATTTAATAATTTTTTAAAATAATTTTTTCATCGTTCTTTTATTTCTTCTTCTTTTACTAAGACTCTTTCATCTTCATCCTTAATACATTTAATATAGTCAAGATATTTTCTTTTCTTTTCTCTTAGTTTTGCTAATTTATATATAGTCTTTTTACCTTCTTTTGTATCTAGTCTATATATAAATCATCGTAGGCTTTAAGTTTGGCATTACTTACCACTTTTTTAGCTTCTTTCTTTGCATCCCTATACATTTTAAGACTTTCTTCATCCCTAGCCTCTTGTCAAATTTTATAGTTTATCTTTTTAAACTTGATAACAGCTTGAATGGTGCGGGCACTAGGATTAGGCAGAGGATTCTTAATCCTCTATGGATATCTGATTAGGTTTGTAGGGTTTGATTCAGTTGGGAAACTAGGTTTAGTTTATTTTGGGTCCAATTTTATTTTTGTTTGGGCATTTGAGTTCTGTCTTTTGAGTTGGTACTCGTTATTAGGAATTGGGTCATATTGAGTCAGCTCATTATGAGCTTGGGTCAATTTGAGTCATGTCCAGTCCAGTTGGTCATATATGTGTCTTGTCTAGTTCAGTTGGTATTGTATTAAGTTCATTCAGCTTACAAGAGGAGACACCATATTGGAGCAAAAGATAAGGCCATAACAGTCAAACAGAGCACCTGCTAAATTCATGTTGGCGCCACACCTACATAAGAAGTTACATGCCAGCCACACACCTGCCACCCTCCAGCACAAGCATTCCACACGCCACCTAGCAGAGCAAGCAGGTCAATAAGATAAGCCTCAATCTTCCAAATTATGCAACCCTATTTGGAAGAATTACAGCCCAAAGAAGCAGCAAAGGGACGCCCCTTATTGCCGCCTATAAATTGTCATTTTAAAAGGAATTTGTATGACATGAAGTTTTTTTCTATGTAATATAATCCACACTTTAGGAAGAAAGTGGGTGCCCCTTTTCTTTCCATATATGTATTTACTTGGGTCCTAAATCTCTTGCTCTATAAAAGAGACCCTCTTGTATGAATTATGGATCTTTTAATTATTAATCAATCAATTCAGTTTTGAGTTATTGTGAGTTTTGTTATTTGGTTCTCTGGTGCTCTTGATTCCCTTCTCCTGCGCGTGCCAACATCCCAGTCTCCAGGAGAAACCCTAGTCGCCGCTCCTTTTCTACTTCTTCCTTGCCTCTTTGCCTCTAATCTGACTTTTCTCTCTTGTTCTTTAACCCTTGGATGGTGTTCTTGCAGGTCCCTCAGTAACTATGAATCCAGGATTCAAGGTGATCACCATCCAGGTCAGCAGATACTTAGCCTCAGATCCATGGGCTTAGGGCTTGGTCATCCAGGGCGCATCCGCCAGGCAGAGCGACCCCTTCGGTATCTCGATCTCCTCATCCTGCCAGGTACATCCCCTCTAATCTTCTAGTAGCTTTATTATGGGAGAGCAAGCCCTATCGGAGCTTCTTAGCCTCGGCGGTCCTTCTTCTTAGATTTTATGTGGAACTGTTTCGCATGCTGAAAATTATTGTGAGTTTTTCTGAACCCCTCTTAGGCCCTTACTTTGGGAAACTAATCAACTAAAAATTATAAATCCTCTAAAATCTACTAGCATGTGATATCAGTCCTACATCAATTGGTATTGAGCACAGTTAGGGCTTGATTTTTCATTCACGTCCTTATCAGTATATTATTTATTAAACAAATTATTTATACCTATATACACATCAGAAAATTTCAAAATTTATTTCTTTGGATTCAGTATAATTGAAGGTATTTTTTTTTATTTTCTGAGGATTTAATTCAATCTGTGAATTAATTACATGCCTGATTACTCACAGAGAATAGACTGCCCTATTTTTTCTGTATCCAGAATATCTGAATTGATCTAAAACTTTATACTAAAAATCCTAATAAACTTTGATCTGATTAATACAATAATTTTTCTGAATAATCTTTGTTTAATCCACTGTTTTCACAAAAATTTTCACATTAATATTTAATCCGAATAATTTTTGAAAATCCATGCATCATTGTTCTATTCGGCAGTCCTAAGAAATCTGAACTGATTCAAGATTTCTTGATTAAAACATATTAAATATTAATTAAATCAAGAATTTTACTACATATTCTGCACAAGACTTACCACTAGTACACCAAGTTTTAGAACTAAAATACACTCACAGAAAACATAAAAATTCCTGAGATTTGCTGCTGTTTCTAGATTTCTGGATTAGGGTTTGCATACCATTCATTTGCATTAAACTACTCTTAAGGGCTCTCATTGTTGTCAGATAAGGGAGGGATTGAGACTCCTTCCTTGGCCCAAAACAATCACCCGTGCATTCCAAACCCAAGCTTCTAGTCTAAAAGTGAGTAGCAACTTAACTGATATTTGCCTTAAAGGGCTAAGGACACCAATAGTCGGTCTAGTGTACTAGAGGAGACTAGTACAACTCAATCTGGCGTGTATTCTAAAATTGATGTCTAGAAGGGGGTCAAATATCAAATGACTTAAGTGGAGTGTCAGGATTACTCTAATTAGGCCCCTACAATTTGCAGGAAGAACCTTTCCCCCCTCCCACCTGTCCCAACTGCCAATTGAAGAGTTACTGTTAGATTGGCTTGCATTAAGCCAAATGCTTTACTCTGGATGACTAGGTCTAGCATACCGTAGTCTGAGTCAATTTGAGTCTTATATGCTTGATTGTGTTTGCATGTGCACTAGATCAGGAGCATCTTTTCATCCATCACCATCTCCATTACAGGCTGAACCCATGGCTAATCAAAACATTAAGGATCACTTGAGGATCATCACTGAACAACTAGCCCGAATGAACCAAGACATCAAACAATCTGAGGCTAGATTAGGATCCAGGTTCGATCAAGTCAAAATTAGGTTAGGCATCCTAGAAGAAGCATAAGGACCACACTGAATCTGATCATGAGACACCACCTCATCCTAGGAGGGCCCATCAGCCTGACCTCTACAAAAGGCCAAACCTTAGGGGACCTCCACACCACGATCCTCATTTTGAAGATGGGCCTAGGATACCATCTTGGCCTGATCCAGTCCTAGATGTCCTCCTTAGGAGACCCAATCATGAGGCAGTAGACCAAGAAGAAAGAGCCCTTAGAAATGTCATACTTGAGACATCTACTTTCGATGGCTCTATGGACCCTAAGGACTGCCTAGATTAGGAGGAAGAGATGGACCAGTACTTTGAATGGTATGACAAGTCTGAAGATCGTAAGTTTAGGTTTGCCAAACTCAAGTTAGTACGATAGACTAGGTTATACTGGGCCACTATAGAGCGAAGTCAAGCACTGGAGGGTAGAGACCCCATAGTCACCTGGTGTGCCATGAAGGCTAGACTTAGGTCCAATTATGTCCCCATATTGTATGACCAGAGCCTATTGGACCAGTGGCAGGGATTAGTTTAGGGTAGAAAGACTGTGAATGAGTACATTGCTAAATTTCAAGAGTATGCCATGAGGTGTAATATCGTCCAATCTAAGGAAGTCACCCTATCCAAGTTCAGGTATGGCCTAAGAGCAGATATTCAAAGAGAACTCTACCTGAGAAGAGTACACGACCTAGAAGAAGCTTACCAGATTGCTAGGGATTATGAACATTTTCAGAGAAGGCCATCCTATCGTATACCAGAGGCTACCAAGAGCCCTAGCCCATATCCAGGATCTAGCCAGGCCTATCTTAGTCATCCCAAGCCTACCCAGTACTCAGGCCCCCGCCAGACTTACCCGAGTCGACCCTCCACTAGCTGACCCAGTACAAGCCAAACCGAGTTGAGTCGACCCCAGAATAGTACCCCTATATCCCATAGAGAGGATAAGGACAAATATGTAGAGGTCTAGAGAAGTCCCAACTCCCAGGTCATATGCTTAAGTGCAACAAACCAGGACATATGATCAGCCAATGCCCAGTCTGATCCTTTCATATAGATGAGTTATTTGAGATTGAATCCGAGCCCATAGTTGAGCTTGAGAGAGAAGTCTATGAGGCTGATACCCATCTGATAGATGAGTACGATGGGAAGGAGGAAAATTTGAGTCTGAAAATCTACTAGGAGTGGTTAGATATCTTGACCCAGACCCAAACTAAGAACTAGGAAGATTGGTATAGGACTAACATCCTACAGACCTTTGTCAAGATAGGGGATAAGGTGCTCAAGATCATAGTGGATAGCGGGAGTTGCATCAATGCCATCTCTGCCAATACCATTAAGTCATTAGGATTGACCATAGTTCCCCATCCTAGTTCCTATAAGGTCTTGGGTAGATTCCACCTCTATCCCCATCAAGTCCAGATGCCAAATCCTAATCAAATTGCAAAATTGTACTTCCTATGGGTGTCAGTAGTATTGTATCAGGTCGAACTTGGCTTTACGATCACGATGCCACCTTGTTTGGTCGATCCAATATTTGCTCTTTTAAATACAATGGGAACAAGTATGAGATACATCCAGCTCCACCTAGGGACCCAATCAAGAAAGGATCTAGTAGCCTTAAGGATAGCAAGCCAAGAGTTAATCTGATTAAAGCTAAGGAATTAGAAAATGACATCACTGAGGATAACTCTGTTTGGATTTTGATCACTAAAGAGATCCATGAATCAGTCCAAAAGGAACAACCCCTAGAAGTAATTGAGACCCTAGAGGAGTTTAAGGATGTCTTCCCTGAAGAGTTGCCTGATCAGTTACCACCCCTGAGAGACATCCAACATGCCATTTACCTGATCCCAGCATCCATCCTCCCAAACCTTTTCCATTATAGGATGAACCCCACTGAGCATCAAGAATTACATAAATAAGTGGGAGAATTACTTAGGAAAGGTTTCATTAGGAGAGCTTAAGTCCTTGTACAGTTTCTGCACTCTTAACCCCTAAGAAGGATAGTACCTGAAGAATGTGCGTGGACAATAGGGCCATCAACAAAATCACTATCAAGTATAGGTTTTCTATTCCCAGACTAGATGACATGTTAGACATGATGGCGGGTGCCACTATCTTTTCCAAAATAGACCTTAAGAGTGGCTACCATCAGGTTAGAATTAGACCAGAGGATGAGTGGAAGACTGCATTTAAGACTAGAAATGGTCTATTTGAGTGGATCGTGATGCCTTTTGGGCTTTTAAACACACCTAGCACATTCATGAGAATCATGACCCAGGTCCTGAAAGAGTACACGAAAAAATTCTTAGTGGTTTATTTTGATGATATATTAATTTATAGCAAAACCAAAGAGGACCATCTTAACCATCTCAGATTAGTCTGTCAAATCCTTAGAGAGAACAACCTTTATACAAATCTTAAGAAGTGTGATTTCATGATGCATAGGGTTATCTTTCTAGGTTTTGTGGTAATCCCAGAAGGTGTCTCAGCGGATCCTGATTAGGTCAATTGTAGAGTGGCCGGTACCCATGAATGTCCACAATGTCCGTAGCTTCCATGGCCTAGCAACCTTTTATAGGAGATTCATTAGGGGATTTAGCACCATCGTCACACCCATCACAGATTGTATTAGGAAAGGTAATTTTGAGTGGACTAAGTCAGCTAATAAGGCCTTCCTAAAGCTTAAGGATAGGATAACTAATGCACCCGTACTTAGACTTTCAGACTTTTCTAAAGTATTTGAGGTTGCATGTGACGCGTCGGAGTAGGCATAGGTGGAGTGTTAAGCCAAGAAAATCACCCATAGCTTTCTTTAGTGAAAAACTAAATGAAGCTAAACTTAGATATTCCACCTATGATAAGGAATTCTATGCGATAGTACAGGCCCTTAAGTATTGGAGACATTACTTACTACTGTAGGTGCTTGTCTTATTTTTTGATTATAAGGCACTATGATTTCTGAATTCCCAAAAGAAGCTTAATTCTAGACACGACAAATGGATTGAATACATCTAGGCATACACTTTTGTCCTGAAACACTGTGCTAGGATAGAAAATAAGGTAGCAGACGCCCTGAGCTGTAAGTCTTTGTTGTTGAGTACTGTTAGCACGAAGTTATAGGGTTCAACCGAATAAAAGATGAATATGAGACCTGCCCTGACTTTGGTAAAATTCATAAGACCCTTCGGCTAGGACCATCTAGTACCAGTGGTGATTATACTATCCAGGATGGTTACCTTTTTAGGGGCAATAGACTTTGTGTTCCTAGGATGTCACTTAGAGAGTTCCTAGTCTGAAAAATGCATGCTGGGGGATTAGCTGGTCATTTTGAAAGAGATAAGACTATTCTAGCGATAGAGGACCAATTTTACCGGTTAGGATTAAAAAGGCTCGTTGCCCTGATAGTAGCCCGATGTCGAGCTTGTGCTGTTGCAACACAGCAGAAGCAGAACACCGGTCTATATACTCCTTTGCCAGTGCCTGATCGTCCTTGGCAAGACCTTAGTATGGACTTCATTCTAGGATTACCTAAGACCTAGAAGAAGCACGACTCCAACTTTGTAGTGGTCGATAGGTTCTCTAAGATGGCCCATTTCATCCCTTGTTCGCAAACCTTTGATGCTTCTAGGGTAGCCCGACTTTTCTTAGACAGTGTGGTCAAGCTCCATGGCCTACCCAAGACCATTGTTTCTAATAGGGATGTTAGGTTCATCAGCTACTTTTGAAAAATGCTATGGCATCTGTTAGGGACCAAACTTAATTTTTCTACAGCCTTTCACCCCAAACGGATGGGCAAACTGAAGTGGTAAACCGTAGTCTAGAAAACCTTCTTAGGTGCCTTGTAGGAGAACACCTAGGGACATGGGATCTATTGCTGCCTCGTGGAGAGTTTGCCTACAACAACTCAGTGAACATGTCTACGGGCAAGAGTCCATTTGAGATAGTCCACGGGTACAAGCCTAATCGTCCACTTGATTTAATTCCTTTACCCCTCCACACACGAGTCTCAGAGTCCACATAAGCATTTGCACAGCATATCAGAGACTTACATAAGGATATTAGCCAAAAAATAAATCTAAGTAATGAAACTTATAAAAAACTGGCTAACTCCCGAAGAAGAGCCAAAGAGTTCGATGTAGGAGATTCTGTCATGGTTAGGCTTAGGCCTGAACGGTTTTTGCCAGGGACCGTTAAGAAACTTTACGCTCATGGATTTGGTCCCTTTAAAGTGATAGAGAAGGTAGAATCCAATGCCTATGTGCTAGATCTGCCCTCGGATTGGGGCATTAGCTCTACCTTCAATATTGCAGACCTAGTAGAGTATAGGGAATCGGCAGCAATTCCTAGTGAGTACTTTGAACTTAGCCCTTCTTTCATGAGTGAACCTATCCAAGAGTGTGCACCACCAATTTTACCTAAGCGAGGAGAGTGGATCTAGCGTATCTTGGATGATCAAGCCATTACAACCCGAAACCGCGGTTACCAACGCTACCTGGTCCGATGGCAGAGTCGCCCTGAATTCGATGATTCATGGATTACTTGAGAGGACTTGCAACGCCTCGACCCAGACCTCCTAGAGAGCTACCAGAGCCAGAGCAACCCATACTCGATGGGGTCGAGTTCCTCCATCCTGGAAGAATTGGTGCGGGCACCAGGATCAGGCAAAGGATTCTTAATCCTCTGTGGATATCTGATTAGGCTTGTAGGATTTGATTCAGTTGGAAAACTAGGTTTGGTTTGTTTTGGGTCCAATTTTATTTTTGTTTGGGCATTTGAGTCCTGTCTTTTGAGTTGGTACTCATTATTAGGGTTTGGATCATATTAAGTCAGCTCATTATGAGCTTGGGTCAATTTGAGTCCAGTCCAGTCCACTTGGTCTTATATGTATCCTATCTAGTTCAATTCAGCTTATAAGAGAAGACACCAGTATTGGAGTAGAAGGCAAGGCCATCATAGTCGAATAGAGCAGCTGCTAAATTCAAGTTGGTCCATACCTACATAAGAAGTCACATGCCAGCCACACACCTGCCATCCTCGAATATAAGCATTCCACACGCCACCTAACAAAGCAAGCAAGTCAACAAGATAAGCCTTAATCCCCCAAATCATGCAACACTGTTTGAAAGAATTTCAGCCCAAAGAAGCAGCAAAGGGATGTTCCTTATTGCCGTCCATAAATTGCCTTTTTGAAAGGAATTTGTATGACATGAAGTTTTTTTTCCATGTAATCTAATCCACACTTTAGGAAGAAAGTGGGCACCCCTTTTTTTTCCATATATGTATTTACTTTGGCCCTAAGTCTCTTGCCCTATAAAAGAGACACTCTTGTATGAATTATGGATCTTTTAATTATTAATCAATCAATCCAGTTTTAAGTTATTGTGAGTTTTGTTATTTGGTTCTCTGATGGTCTTGATTTCCTTTTTCTGTGCATGCCAATATCTCAGTCTCTAGGAGAAACCCTGGCCGCCGTCCTTATTTTTCTCTAGTGGATGCCCAAGAGCCTCTTGGCCGCTCCTCTTTTCTACTTCTTCCTTACCTCTTTGCCTATAATCTAACTTTTCTCTCTTATTCTTTAACCCTTGGATGGTGTTCTTGCAGGTCCCTCTGTAACTGTGAATCCAGGATTCAAGGTGATCGCCATCCAGGTCAGTGGATACTTAGCCGCAGGTCCATAGGCTCGAGATTGGTCATCCAGAACGCATCCATCAGGCAGAGCGACCCCTTTAGCATCTCGATGTCCTTATCCTACCAGGTTTACCCCCTCTAATCTGCTAGTAGCTTTATTATGGGAGAGCAAGCCCTACCGGGCTTCTTAGCCTCGGCGATCCTTCTTTTTAGATTTTTTGTGGAATTGTTTCATGTGCTGAAAATTACTGAGTTTTTTGAACCCCTTTTAGGCCCTTACTTCGGAAAACTAATCAACTGAAAGTCATAAATCCTCTAAAATCCACTTGCATGCGATATCAGTCCTACATCATTAAAATTTCTTGTTCCATCACAAAGTTTTCTTTCCTACTAGTCCTACTCCTTTGATTCTTCTAGAACTTCTTTTGCTATATTTTTTATATATTTAGTTACTTTTTTTCACATTAAGTTGGGATCACTATCTATATTCATAGTCATTACTCTTACTAACTTTTCTTTAAATAATTCTAGTTTTTTCCTCTTTCAATTTTATCATTAAATTTTTGAATTAACAATTTTATGTTTTACTCTAGATTTCAATTTTATCCATATGTCTACTACCATTATCCTATGTTATGAAGTTAAACTTTCTTCTAGAATAACTTTATAGTTTTTTCATGTTATTTTATCTATCTTCCTAGTTAAGAAAAAGTTTATTTGACTTTTATTAGATCAGTTTGAAATATTATTAAATGTTCATCTTTCTTTTTGAAATAAATGTTTACTATTATTAGATCATATGCCACTGCAAAATCTAATAAGCTCACGCCGGCTTCATTTCTATTTTAAATCCATATCCTCCATGTACCATTTCATATACATCCCTCTGTTTATCTACATGTCCATTAAAATCTCATCCCAAATATATCTTTTCTTCTTGTAGTATTTTTTGCATTACTTCAACTATGTCTTTCCACAATTGTGTCTTAGTTTATCGGTCTAATCCTACTTATGGTGTATATGCACTAATTATGTTAATTATATTATTCTCAATTATAAGCTTTAGTGATATAATCTAATCTCTTTTCCTACTTACCTTAACAATATATTCCTTAAAATTCTTGTCTATATTTTTCCTACTCAATTTCTATTTGTACATTTTCTAGTGTAATATAATTTATATTATGTATTCTCCATTTCTCTAGATCTTTCACCTACCCATTTAGTTTCTTGTAAGCATATTTATTTACTTTTCTCTAATCATAGTGTCCACTATCTATATAGTTTTACCTGTTAGTGTTCCTATGTTCTATGTTGCTACTCTAAGCTAACTATTATGGATTAACTTCTTTATCCGTACTCATCCATAGTGCAGGAACCCTTGCTCACTTATCATCGCACCCGAGTGCTGATGTGGCACCCCTTGCTCATTTTTTGAAATATCCAGTGGCAGATGCAACATGTCTCTTAATGAGGACATCTTTGTATAGTTTAATTTATTAGATTCATATTTTAAAGATTCTGACAGAGTTTTACGCTCAGCTACCTAATGTAATCCTCCTCTTTTATCCGGACTTAGGACTGGCCTTGGCGGAGTTACTTTCTCTTATCAAATAAAAGATAGAAATTTAACTTTATTTACTGGAGGCAACGCCTCTTTCGCCGCCGCCGCCTCTCACTACCTCTCGCCGGGAGAAGAGAAGTCTCTTGGTTGGAAGGGAGAAGGAGAAGGGGATGAGTGTGGGGAGAAGGGGTGTGGACAGAAATTTAGGATGTGGAGAAAAAAAGGAGAATATGGTACGAGGGTAATTGAAATTTTGAAATTTGAGGGGGTGTAGAGAGAAATTTTGTGGCTGTGAAGAATAATTAAATTTTTTAAGGGGTGTAAAGAGTAATTTTTGTGATGTATATAGCAGCTGCCTTTGTTTTGGCTCAGTGCCAAATATTCTGATGAGAGAGAGAGAGAGAGAGAATAGGACGTCTATTAATTCCTTTGGCCTTGGGTGAAAATTTTCAAGAGTTGCTACTAATCTAAGCCATAATTTTTGCTAAGTCACGTTCAAGAATTATGTCATCCAATACTTGTCCTAGCATCTAAGAAGGATAGAATAAATCCAAAATTAGCCTATACCATGGTGCTGTAATTCCAATGTAGAAAACAGTAGCTTGTTGAAGGGGAATGAATGCAGCAACAAAAGTATGCCCGAAGTGGCCGTGAATGATAAAAAACAATGTTCATTGCGTTGGGGTAAACTAAATCATCAAAGTCCATTATTATGTACTTTGATTGAGGAAGCTGTCACGAAACAATATGTTGGATATGGGGTTTCAAATGCCAATAACCATCACTGCCTAAGGTGCCAAGAATGTTGCGGGATGAACATTGATGGATGTCATAACTAAAAGAATTGTTCGATTGTTTTAGAGTGAATTTTTATCTTTAAAAGGCTTCTTATTTCTTTCCTTTAAAATAAGCCAAAACAAATAAACAAGAAAAAATTGCAAGACAAGCTAATGAGAAGATCTTGGCAACTCAATAAGAATTATGTAAGTTTGGGAAAGGCATCGAACCCGGTGCAAAATAGAAAGTCCATTCCATAACTCTTGGAATGTTGGATTGGGAGAAGATCTGATTTGAGCTTTCAGTGCCAATAGCATACCTCGATATATTGGACTCAGGGATCTGATTCTGCTGGCCACTATTGAATAGCTTTCATAGAAAATATAGAGCTCGCAAGTGTGTTGGAAAGCCTTCTGAATTGAATGGTGGGAGTATTAATCAAAGTGTCGGATAAGAGCCGATACACTTGTTCACAACAATCTTTCAATTAAATCCAGATCCCCAACACAATATATTAGAATGACAAGGTCCAACTACTAGTGTACTGATGATTTTGAAACCAAGGATGAAAGAAAGTAGCGGTTAAGGATACTTATGTCCCGCTCTCCATCACTGTCTTTGAGTTCATCCACTGTATACAACAACTAAGCTGTCAAATTTGTATCAAATTAATCAGATGCTGATTGAGTAGAATAGTGAACCGTGGTTTGTTGCAATCTCAATAGTATGCCCTTCTCCTAAGAACATAATAAAGTTGCCAATATTACACTAAAGCCTATCATATGGCCTCCTAGATATGGGAGCATATTCTAGGTGGTTTGCAGGAGTTTCAGAAGGAATCCTTCTGAAACTGATACTTAAGCATAAAGCAAGCAGGCAAAGAGGATATGTCGATGGAGAATAAGTTATCCTACCACTTTTCTACATAATGCAGTCCATCAATGTTAGATTTTTGGAATGCTCAAACCATCAACATCCTTATTCTTACAAATGCTATTTTAAGAAATAGTAAGAAGAGGTCAACCCCTTGTTTAAAAAAAAAATTTGTAAGAAATTTTTTAAAAAAATAAAGAAAATTTTTTGTTTAATTAATGGTATTAAAAATCAGTACATAATATTAATTTTACTTATGACTTTTATTTTTATGCTAGTGGGAGAATCTGTGACATATGCTTAATTGGTACAAGATTTTAAAATCACTAAGGGATTTCTAAGAAAAAATCCCTCTCTGATATTATCTTTTTGTTTTTAAAAATATCTTATCAGCACCAAGGATTTATCCCTTAGTAAATCTCTAATGGACCAAACTTTTCTTACAAATCTTTTACTAAAAATTGTTTAAATAATCACTCATCGATCCCTTGCAGATTACCAAGGGATTTCTAAGGAATTTATCAAATGAAATATCCCTAACAAATCTCTTAGGTTGCGTTTGGTAGCTGGTAATCCATCCAGATTACCGGTAATTTAAACTGGGCCCACCGGATAGATGTGTTTGGTATACATTTTTTGGGTAATCTATCTTGCAACGTAATCTGGATTACCTCATGAGAGGTAATCCATTACCTCAGGGGGAGGTGTCTATCCAGATTACCGGACTGATAAACTTCTTTTTTGACAAAATTATCCCTGTCCCCTCATCTTCCTTTTAAATGAGATAAATAAGGAAAGAGAATAAAAAGAGAGACCGTGAGCAAAAGGAAAGAGGAAAGGTGGAGACGATTGTTTCAAAAGAGAGACCGTGAACAAATCCGATCGATTTCAAAGGTAAATTATCATCCTTTTATTCAAACTTTGTAGGCATGGAACGATTGTTGTATGTAACAATATTTCAAAATTATCCTTTCCCAAAAAGCCAGAAAAGGCTCATGTTTATCTTATTTTAAAAGGATAAACAGATAATGCTCATATTTATATGATAAATAAACTTTTATATTAATTGTTCTTTTTCTTTCTCTATCCGTTTCTTTTTTTAAGTAGCTGTTATCAGTTTCTTTTGTTTTGCTATAAGAGGCTACTTTTTTTTTATCAGTTTTTTTTGTTACGGCCGTTTTTTTTTTTTTTTTCAGTTTTTTTTTTTATAAATGGAAGAGGCTGGTGCATGTAGATAATATTAGGCTGGTGCATTGAAGATAATATTTGGATATTTAAGTATCAATATTTCTAAACAGAGTATGGGTGATTTTCCAAAAGATTAACTCATTCATCATCGTACATCAGTTATGCTTTTTATAAAAAAATCAAGAAAATTGATCAAATTTTTCAGGTCAATCAGTGCCAGTTTTTAACTTCACAAATCAATAGTTAAGCAAGTAGCTCTAGACTTCCCGACATGAGCTTTCACTTCACTAATTATGAATGGCTTTATCATGTTAAACGAGGTAGAAGATCTGTGGTTCCCAATCTACCAAACTTATAAACATTATCTTTTAGTATCTTGCTTCGATGAATTCTTGAGAACAAAATTCCTTCCATCTTTCAGCAATAGAAAAAAAAAATGATTCTTCGTAGCACAGAATGTCTCTACATCTTTAAAAAGATTCTTCTGTAAGATATCTATACCTAATGACCAAGTTTCTTTAAAATACAGAGATTCATAGGAAAAGTAAAATTCATAGGTGAATGCTGGGGAGGCATAATTGGCTGAGTTTTTCATCCAGCACAGAGTAGAGGGTTCTACACCTTCAAAGCTAACTGGTCTTGCCATGTAATTTTCCTCTTTCCAGCACGGTTTGCTCCATTCCCAACATCTCGACAGATAAATAGCTTCAGATCATTTGCCACAGGGTCACCCTCTGTTGGATGAATGGCTCTAAGTTTGATTTAATAAGGTGCAGAACTTATATAAAATATACGCTGCAATCAAGTACTTGAATTCTAATGAATAAGCTTAGCAGAATTCATATTATATGTAAAATAAATTTAATACTAACAAAGATGATCTCTGCTCTATATCAAATGGTTTGCTTAGGCAATAGATTGAGCAACTATTTTATAAACTATTATAGTATAGGACATGTTGTGGCATTTTGGGAGATTTGGGGGTATTCTCTCCTTATGTTTTGTAGATGATACCAATTTATTTCATGAGCTGATGATATCACATTTGCATGCCTTGCATTCATTATTTACCATTATGAAAATAACATGCATCATTGCATTCAATGTTGAATAATCAATTATCTTGTGATGATATTGTCATTTAGATGGATCGGCTGCCAGAAGAGTTGCTTCCAAAATTAGCATCTATCATTACAATGTACATCAATCTTCATAGGGCCATTATTGCGTTAACTGGAATATTGCATACATACTGTGTCACTTTATTGATTAGGAGAAGTAACAAGAGAAAAAGGATTGATCTTGGTGAGTATGATAGACACAAGATTAGAGAAATTAGTTTACATAGGATTGTATTTGATTCGGAGCTAGCATGTATAGAAAATACGCGCATGGATAGAAGAAGTTTTCATGCATTATGTGATATGTTACAAACTACTGGAAGATTATCGAGTACCAAAAATATGTGTGTTGAAGAGATGGTTGCTATATTTTTACATATATGTGCTCACCATGCTAAAAATAGAGTCATTAAAAGACAATTTGCAAGGAGTAGAGAGACAATTAGTAGGCAGTTTACAACTGTGTTGAAGTCCATTCTTCTTTGTCATGAAATATTGCTCAAGAAACCAGAGCCTGTTCCTGATAACTCAACTGACTACAGATGGAAATGGTTCAAGGTATGTTTTCTAATCAGATGGATAAATATTATGTTAATTTTAAATTATTTAAGAAGCACTTTATATTAACATAATAATAATATTTTTTTATTATAGAATTGTCTAGGTGCGTTAGATGGAACATACATTAGATGCACAGTCATTGACATTGACAAGCCTAAGTACAGAACAAGGAAAGGTGAAATAGCTATGAATGTTCTAGGAGTTTGTAGTCAAGATATGCAATTTATCTATATTTTACCTGGATGGGAGGGATCAGCTGCAGATGGTAGAGTACTAAGAGATGCATTATCAAGACCAAGAGGTTTGAAAGTAACCCAAGGTAATAGTTCTAGTTATTTAAAACTTGTTTTCATTTATATATTAAAGTTATTTTCTAACAAGATTTTTACTTGTGTTAGGTTTTTATTACTTATGTGATGCTGGATATACAAATGGAGAAGGGTTTTTAACTCCATATAGGGGTCAACGATATCATTGAATGATTGGAGACTAAATCTTCAACCGACAACACCACAAGAATACTTTAACTATAGGCACTCATCTGCTAGAAATGTCATCGAGAGATGCTTTGGTTTTCTTAAAATGAGATGGGCGATTCTTAGAGAGAAGTCATTTTATCCAGTAAAAACACAAGCAAGAATCATTAATGCTTGTGCTCTTCTTCATAATCATATTAGAAGAGAGATGTCAATTGACCCAATTGAAGATGAGATACATGTTGTCCTCCCGACAGAAGAAAATAGCAATGAAGGAGAAATGATTAATCATGTTATGAGTACAAATGCTTGGACTCAATTTAGGGATGACTTGGCACAAGAAATGTGGGACCAATCCAGAGATTGAAGAAATTCTCAATGCTATTGCAAATTTTGCTATGTATTATTATTTTGTGTATTTGAGTCTTTCTTCATTATGAACCTTGTTGGAAATTTAATATGAACCTTGTCACCATTGTTTGAAATATGGATGCTTATTACTATTATTTTTGGATTGTTTGTTTTTATTCAACTTATTATTGTTGTTATTTAAATTTTCAATATAAACATCTATTATCTTTTGAATTAAATAATTATCTTTTAGATATGGATGCTTCTTTAAGTCAAAGGAGGAACCAGGGGAAGAAGCATCAATGGAATGCAGAGGAAGATGCTATATTAATTGGATGTCTACTTGATTTGAAGAATGATCCTATTTGGAGGGGAGAAGGTGGCAATTTCAAGGTTGGGTTCTTACCTCAATTGGAGAAGATGATGGCAAACAAGATATCTAATTGCAGCATCAAGGCTCATCCACATATTCAATCAAGGTTTAAGTTATTGAAAACAATATGGTGCTATTTATGATATGTTGAATACATCAGGATTTGGATGGGATGATACAAGAAAATGTATTACTTGTGATCAAGATGTATGGGACAACTGGATCAAGGTAAATGTACAACATATTAATTAATTCTTCATTCTTATTTACTTTTTGATGCTTTAGGTATAATTTGTTTAATTTATATTGGTTCATTATGATAGAGTCATCCTCAAGCATCTGGTCTTCGGAACAAGCCATTCTTATATTTAGAAGAACTCTCTATCATATTTGGAAAAGATCGTGCAACAGGTCAGAGGGCTGAGGATCCTGCAGATGCAGCCAATGAAATCCTTACAGAAGCAATGAATAGTGAAGAGGAGGTACAGTTTGTAGATCCTACCGAATTTGAGAGTAACAACTCCATTCCCCAAACTCCTATCGGTCATGTTCAACAAAGTGCTTCTTCGTCAAGATCAAAAAAAGGAAGGCTTCTGATGAGGAAGAAGTTGCTTTTACAAGCACTTTGATTAAAACTATAAAAAATCTTGAAGTAATGTGTCAAAGTTCAAGTAAAGGTATTGATAAGTTGGCAGATTGTTTTCAGTTTCTTGCAAATGATCAAGAGATGAAGAAAAAAGTTTATGAGGCAATAGTGGAGATCGAAGATTTGGAGTTACATGAGTCATTGATGGTTAAAGCTGGATTGATAATTGCTCGTGATAGTGCAAGTTTGACTTACTTCTTTTCACTACCTCAGAGGTTAAGAAATATCATGTATTGGATGTCCTTGGTTTGAGTCCTAGTTAGGACATCTATGTTGCTAGTTGTGGTTGTTTTGGATGTTGTGGTTGTTTGGTTATTTATCTATAATATTTTTTCCAGTAAACGTTTGGTTAGCTAGTAGATACTTTTATTAGTAGTTTTGAATTTGAACATTTGTATCGTGTTGTTGTTTTAACAAACTACAAATGCTTTTTGTTGAGATAGTTGGAAGTATTTTGAAATTTTGAAAGAAGATACCTATATTATATTACTGTTCAGATTATTGTTGAATTGTTCATATTGCTTATTAATGTTTAATTTATTATTAGATTATATGTTACTAATTTTTATTATATATGCTGCATATTTAGATCTT
>UESW01004165.1:126268-331939 GCA_900491605.1 Calamus simplicifolius | reverse complement strand
CTTTCAAGGTCTGATTGGTCAGTTGATGTCTAGAAAGGTAAAGAGATTGTGATTACTTAATTGGTTCCGTTGACTGACCTAAGGAAAGCAACGGGGGGACCCCCACTTCTCTTTCACTGGCCTTGCCAATTTGACTAACTCAGATCTTGATTTGGAAATGTTACGTTGATTAAGATCACTACCTAATAATCATGCTAAATTGGTTAATCTATATGCATGGAATTCAATGTCATGTGATCAATATGATTTTGATTAATTGACGAGTAGCCATAGCATCTTTGATTAATCAAAATTATATATTGAGTTGCAAAGATCACATAAGGTTAGATGACATTAATTGTGACTAATTATATTAATGTAATGAATCTTATCCCACAGGAATTTTTGTTGCACTAATATAATTAATTAGGATGCGATAACAAATTATTTTCTTAATTACCCACAGGAATTAAGAAAGGAATATAATTTGTTAGTCACATCATTAAGTTAATGAGTCTATTTGAGTATAATAACTTAGCCCACAGGTAGTTATTGTATATTATTGATTCATGTTATTGCATGTTTACATTGGTAAAACATGACATCAGTTATATGCCTCAAATTCAATTACATGAACATGATTTTATTTTTATGCAGCTATTTTGCCTGTTAATATTTCTGATATGAAATGTGACGTTCCTGATTTAAATGGTGATAATTATAAATTATGGAAGGAGAGAATTCTTCTTCAATTAGGGTGCATGGATATTGACTATGCTATCAGGAAGGATGAACCACATTCAGTTACATCTACTAGCACTCAGGCTGAGATTGCTGCGTATGAACGATGGGAACAGTCCAATCGCCTCAGTATGATGTTCATACGTACTAAAATTTTTGCTAGTATACGTGGTTCAATTCCTGAGTGCAAAAATGTCAAGGAACTTCTGAAGGCTATTGATGCACAATTTGAGTCTTTAGATAAGGCAATGGCTAGCACCCTAATGACAAAATTATCATCAATGAAGCTCACTACGGTTGGAGGTATGTGTGAGCACATCATGAAGATGAGGGACATTGCGGCTCAGTTGAAATCCCTAGAGGTTGAGATGTCAGAATCTTTCTTGGTGCACTTTATTTTGAGCTCACTCCCACAGCAGTATAGTCCCTTCAAAATATCTTACAACACACATAAGGACAAATGGTCAATTAATGAACTTCTGACCATGTGTGTTCAAGAGGAAGGGAGGCTGATTTTAGAAATGGGAGAAAGTGCACATTTAGTCACTCAGAGAAAGACTAAAGCTCCCAAAGCCAAACGCAAAGGAAAGGGTAAGTATCCATCCATACAGAAGACAAGAAGGAGTCCAAGTGCTTCTTTTGCAAGAAGAAAGGGCATATAAAGAAAGATTGTCTCAAATTCAAAGCTTGGCTTGACAAGAAAGGTACTCTAACCTCATTCGTATGTCATGAATCCAATTTGGTTATATGTCATAACACATGGTGGATTGATTCTGGTTCTACAATCCATGTTTCAAATACCTTGCAGGGTTTTCTAAATCAAAGGAAACCATTGGGAAGTGAACAAAGCATCTATTCAGGAAACAAGATGGGTTCACATGTGGAAGCAATTGGAACGTGCAGACTTATTTTACATTCTGGTTTTGTTTTGGATTTGAAAAGACATTTTATATTCCAAGTTTCTCTAGAAATTTGATTTCAGTGTCAAGGCTTGTACCAGCAGGATACTCCTTTAATTTTAATAAAAGCTATGTTGATTTATTTTATAAATCTAAGCTTATTGGGAATGGTACATTGTCAGACAATCTTTTCTAAATTAATTTGAAAAATAATACCACCTATAATGTGATGCACGCCCAAACTGGTATGAAAAGATGTGTTATAAATGAGAATTCCTCTATTTTGTGGCATCGAGATTAGGTCATATCTCCATTGAGAGAATTAAAAGATTAGTAAAAGATGGAGTACTTGATACTCTTGATTTTACTGATTTTGACACTTGTGTGGACTGCATAAAGGGAAAGCAAACCAACAAGTCCAAGAAAGATGCCAAGAGAAGTTCAGAAATACTGGAGATCATACATACGGATATCTGTAGCCCAGATATGGATTCGTATGGTCAGAGATACTTCATCTCATTTATTGATGACTATTCACGATATATGTATCTCTACCTACTTCATAATAAGAACGAAGCATTAGATGCCTTTAAGGTATTTAAGGTAGAACTAGAGAAACAATGCGGCAAGCAAATTAAAATCGTGAGGTCAGATAGAGTGGAGAATATTATGGTAGATACACTGAGAATGGACAAGCACCTGGTCCGTTTGCTCGATTTCTTGAAGAAAATGGAATTGTTGCACAATACACCATGCCAGGGTCTCCTGACCAAAATGGTGTAGCTGAAAGGAGAAACCGGACATTATTGGACATGGTAAGGAGCATGATTGTCAGCTCTAACTTACCTAAATCCTTGTGGACTGAAGCTCTTAAAACTGCTGCGTATATATTGAATCGGGTTCCAACCAAGGCTGTTTCCAAAACGCCATTTGAGTTATTTAAAGGTTGGAAACCAAGTTTGCAACATATACGTGTTTGGGGATGCCCATCTGAAGTAAGAGTCTATAATCCACAAGAAAAGAAACTAGACCCAAGGACTATTAGTGGATACTTTATTGGATATGCTGAGAAGTCCAAGGGTTATAGATTTTATTGTCCATCTCACAGCACTAGGATTGTGGAATCAAGAAATGCAAAATTTCTTGAGAATGACTTGATCAGTGGGAGTGATCAATCTCAGTATTTGGCTTATTCTGAGAAAGATCATTCAGTTATTCCAGCTTCCACTTCAAGTGAGGGATTGGTTGTTATTTATAGCACTCCTCAAACTCAATTAAGTGCCCAACAATCAGTCATTGAGATTTCACAAGCTGATGGTAATCTAGAAGATCGTGTTGTTCATCAACAATCAGTTGTGCAAGATACTCCTCAAGAGGTCATTGACACAACATTAAGAAGATCAACTAGAATAAAGAAATCAGCAATTCCTAGTGATTATGTTGTGTATCTACATGAATCTGACTATAACATTGGAGCCGAAAATGATCCTGAAACATTTTCACAAGCCATGAGTTCTAAGGAATCAAACTTGTGGTTCAATGCCATGAAGGACGAGATGGAATCTATGGCATCTAATCGAGTCTGGGATCTTGTTGAGTTGCCTGATGGTGTAAAAGCCATTGGATGTAGATGGATCTTCAAAATAAAGAAAGACTCACAAGGCAACATTGAGAGATATAAAGCAAGACTCGTTGCCAAAGGATTCACTCAGAGGGAAGGAATCGACTACACGAGACATTTTCTCCTGTATCCAAGAAAGACTCTCTCCGAATAATTATGGCATTGGTAGCTCATTTTGATTTTGAGTTACATCAAATGGATGTGAAGACCGCATTCCTTAATGGAGATCTAGAGGAAGAGGTTTACATGAAACACCTGAAGGATTTTCCTCTGGTGATGGTGAGCATTTGGTTTGCAAGCTTAAGAAATCCATATATGGATTGAAACAAGCCTCACGTCAGTGGTATTTAAAATTTCATGATGTGATCTCTTCCTTTGGTTTTGAAGAGAACATCATGGATCAATGTATATACCAGAAGGTTAGTGGGAGCAAAATTTGTTTCTTGGTCCTATATGTGGATGACATTCTACTTGCAACCAATGATAAAGGGTTGCTATATGAGGTGAAACAATTTCTCTCCAAAAATTTTGATATGAAAGATATGAGTGAGGCATCTTATGTCATTGGCATTAAGATCCATAGAGAAAGATCTCGAGGCATTTTGGGATTGTCTCAAGAAACTTATATCAATAAAGTCTTGGAGAGATTTCAGATGAAAAATTGTTCACCAAGTGTTGCACCTATAGTGAAGGGTGACAAGTTCGCTTTGAACCAGTGCCCTAAAAATGAACTTGAACGGGAACAGATGCACAACATTCCATATGCTTCAGCTGTTGGAAGCCTAATGTATGCTCAGGTTTGCACAAGACCTGACATTGCATTTGCAGTAGGAATGTTGGGAAGATATCAGAGTAATCCAGGTTTAGACCACTGGAGAGCTGCTAAAAAGGTCATGAGGTATCTTCAAGGGACCAAGGACTACATGCTCATGTATAGACAAACTGATCATTTGGAGATAGAGGGCTACTCAGATTCGGACTTTGCTGGCTGCGTTGATTCTCGGAAATCAACATCAGGATTTATATTTATGTTAGCTGGTGGAGCCATATCATGGAGGAGTGCAAAGCAGACTTGACTGCTACCTCTACTATGGAAGCGGAGTTCGTTGCTTGTTTTGAGGCTACATCGCAAGGTGTATGGTTGAAGAGTTTCATCTCAGGGCTTAGAATTGTTGACTCTATTACTAGGCCAATTAAACTGTACTGTGACAATTCAGCTGCTGTATTTTTGGCTAAAAACCATAAGAGTGGTAGTCGAAGTAAACATATCGACATTAAGTATTTAGCCATAAGAGAACGTGTTAAAGAAAAAAGTGGTCATAGAACACGTTAGCACTGAATTGATGATAGCTGATCCTTTGACTAAAGGCATGCCAATTAAGAATTTTAAGGATCATGTGATAAGAATGGGAGTTGGTTCCATGATATAATTGTATGGATAACAATTTGTACAAAGAAACTCTTATTTCAATTATTTGTTTATTTCTCATTCAGGTGTACACGTTATATGACTTTTGAGAAATGACAAACTTTTCTTTTGGACTCTGAATAAACATATGGTTTATTCATTATGTTATGTTGTCACATTTGGAATAGTGGTAAAGAAATTGAATGCATTGTAATACATAGAAGATAATACTCAATTATAGAGGACCTATCGCTATGATTCATGTATTTAGTTTCTTGTTCAGTGTTGATAAAATATACGGACCAAGTGGGAGAATGTAATAACCCGTCGCCTTTTAATGGTCCTTATTTTATTACTAGCGTTTCACTAATTAAGAAGTGATAACAGCCCCCCCTCTTAAATGTTGAACGCTTGCTTGATGGGAGCATGCGGTGAAGGGAATTGAGTATAAATAGGAAACCCTTCCTAAGGCTTTCAACAAGGTTATCGAAAGAAAAACCTAATAAGCGGAGGCATTGAGTCCCTGATCAAGAGCACATCCTGAGGGCATACACCATCAGAGTGCGATGGCTCGTTGATTGGAAGAACTCAATCAAGATCCATCGAGAGGAGAAAGATCAATCAAGATCTATCGAGAGGAGGAGGAAGATCAATCAAGGTCCATCGAAGGAGGAAGATCGAGATCCCTAGAGAGAAGGAAGATCAAGATCCCGTGCAGCTGATTCAAAGAAGATCGAATTCCTTACCCTCATCGGAAAGAACATTAATAATAATGGCTGAAGGTATTTATCGATCATAATAAATATTGATATCGTATTTCCGCATATTTAATATCGTGATCAATATATTTAAATTAAGTCTTACAAGAGATGCATGGAAAAGCTGAGGGCTCCTCAGAAATTTTGTAACACGATTTAGAAAATCGTATTAGTCTTTGTTATCAATCTTTTGTAGTTCTACAAATGACGCGTGGCGTGCATCAAGTTCTGCAAAAGAGGCGTGGCACGCATGAACGGACGGACGAACGAACAAACAAACAAAAGGAGACCCAGCACTAGATACTTGTAAGCCACGTAATACATTTTATCGCAATGAAAGATATGATTATTATTTTTCCTTCTTAACTTTTCAAGGAATATAACGATGATCATTATGATGCAACAACTTACCTCGTCTCCCGCTCACCTAGAAGAAAACAGATGAGAATTAAATCACTGGATTCCAACTGTGAACGATTTCGATAGTTTTGGCAGAGTTCGAGCTCTCCTCATGCCAAAATGGAGGAAACATTTGGAGGGCCACTTTTATCTCTTCCGTAACCAAATGAGAGCCAAACGAGATCGATCTAGCACAAGGTGAAGACAAGTGGCTTCCCAGATGATTCGATGGGCGACACTTCACAAAAGAACAAGGTTACGTGAGACAACTGGAATCTTATCCACAATCCACGATGGAGCTAGCTGCCACAAAATTTTACAGTGCAAAGTATTTCTGGGTGTGGGAAAGCGTCGTCACCTTTTCGACCAGTTTACGTAAAAAGGTTTGAGATACTTTTGAATGGATAGTTAGAAAAGAGAATGGCCTTAATTCATCGACAGCTGCACGGCTTTTGATTGATTGAATGTTCTCTCATGGGGCGCACCATCGGGGCCACCACTTGCACTAATAATGGAGGCTGATAAGACGAGCCCAGGGAATGAAATGGCGGTCTTGGCAAATAGATTTGCGACACTCCTCCGAGAATTTTCTCTTTGGACAGGCGAGGGATCAATATTTCCTCTTTGTTATCTCCAACATGAAAATTAAACTTATAGGATCGTTTTCAGATTGAAACCTTATATAACACCATGTTTGAAAGGCATGGTGTTTACACCTACTCCGTAAATCATCAAACAATCGACCAACTTATAATTAAAAACGACAGTGATGTCATATCAACATGCCTTTCGATTTAACTCTTTTTTTTCGTTAATTTTAGTGGATACTGACCTGTCAACTTTATCATGTCTAAACGGTTGATTTTATTTTGCAGTCAGAGCTCATGGTTTCTGAAAGAGAACGTAAGACCCAGCAGAGTTTCTTGACTGGACTCCAGCGGCCTTGACTTCGGTGTGCGCCTTTGGATTTTGATGCTGGAACCTGGCGACAAAAATCTTCACGGTGTCAACGTGAGATTTGCATGCATCATTTTTTAATTCTATTTGTATAAGATATTTTGTCATTGTATATATTATATTATTTAAGCATTAGACTTTTGATTTAAAAAAAAGAATGTTTCAGGAAAAATGAGGCCATCCAAAGTCTAGAGTTTACTTTTTTTTTCCCCTTCTTTTTGAGAAAAATTCTACAGTTTTATGTTTATTAGTAAAAGTAGCTTTTTTTTTTTCTTTTTTTCTTTTTGGTGAATAGCCACTGATCCTCCTTTAATTAATGGCTCATTTCCTCCTCAAAATCTGTGTCCAAATCCTGTGTTTTCGATCACTCTATCGGAACTATGGTTCACTCTCCTGCTCAACCTCTGGCCGTGTCCGATGGGACAAGGATTGCCGGTGGTCCTAGGCATCGAGATCCGGATGTTCACTTTGTTTGGGATGCCCCATCGCCATCTCCGGCTGAGGTATCGGAGCTCATCCGACTATTTTCGGACATCATTCAGATGCCAGTACAGTCGTTGGAGAGCGAGGTTAATGCTTGGAGGCATCATGCTATCCTGGCCCGAAGTCTTTTCCGATGGGTTCCGCTAGAGGCGATCGTTAGGGAATTCCAATGTGTCGGAGTTCCTGGTGAAGTTAAGGCAATTTCTCTGGCTCACCGACACTTTATTTTCCGTTTCATTGACCCTAGAGCCAAAGACCTAATCCTAGGAAGGCCCTGGGTGGTTAATGGTCAAGTGCTTGCTGTGGTGGAGTGGCAACCTGAATCCATTCCGACGGCCATCTCCCTCCTTCATGCGTTGATATGGATCCGACTTTCTCAACTTTCGCTGGAGTTTTGGACTGAGGATGTCTTATCTTCTATACTTTCAGTGGCATGGGATTTCTTGTATGCCGATACTCCACCAAAGCTAAGGAAACGAGGGGGCTATGCTCAAGCTTGTGTCCGTATTGATTTGGTAAGTACCCCCGGTGAGGATTCGAGGGATAGGTTATCCCTTCTGGCAGCAGTTCTCATACGAGAACATTAAAGGGATTTGTGCATACTGTGGATCCCTGCATCTTGCTGGTTCGTGCGAGCTATCGGTGGATTAGGCGTCGTCCTCGGTTGGCCCCTTCTTTGGTCCCTGGATGGCCGCCCTCCAGCGTCGTCGGCCCACCCAGGATTAGAGTTCGGTTCCCAGGAGGGAGGCTCAGCCGATCCTTGTGCCCTCATCTATTTCTATGGATGGTTGACAAATCCCAAAGAAATTGCTCGTCGACAGACTCGCCGATCCCTTGCTTCGCTGGTGGATATGACGGACCAGGGCGCTAAGACGAGAGGTCGGTCTCCCTCCTTCTCGGTGGTGCTAATGGACTAGGGGTCTAAGTTGCACTCTTAGCCAGCGTGCCAGCTGATACTGAGGGTGGGAAGCCTTCTGATACTCTGAAGACTGATAACTAGAGGCCTGAAAGCAGTAATAGCAACCCTTTTTCTAATTTGGGTTCCTAAAATGGGTCCGGGTGCCCAAAGACCCATCTGGAATCCAAGCCGAGCCCTTCTAAGAGGGCCCGCCCTATAGAGCCAGTGACACAGAGAGTGCTCTCTAGATCCTCCAATGCTAAAGGGAAGGCCCCTCTTGCTGTTAAGGGCAGGACTCATGAATCCTTTATCTTTCGGCCTCCTCCGATCTTGCCCGAGGGACTATTGCGCTGTCTGGCCCGGGAACCAGAAGTCTCATTGCAAGGGTGGGCCCGAACTAGGGATTGGTTCAGGTACCACTCATACGGATCAGCTGGTGGGGCACACCCATGAGTCTGCTACACTACAACTTAAGCAGGCCATCCAGAAGGAAGATTCTGCTGAGGTGATGGACTTGTCCTAGCTTGATGACTGATGTGCTAAGGAACCAGTGGGGGTATCTCTCCTACTAACTATCATTCTGATAAGATCGGGGTTCTCCCTAATTAAACATCCGAATGAAGATTCTTACATGGAATGTGAGAGGAGCATTGAAACCATCATTTTGCTCCTCCTTCAGGAGGCTTCTACAACTTCATTGTTTTGTTATTTGTATTCTGCTAGAGACCCAGTTGTTTGGGACAAGTTTGGCTCGCTTCTGTAGACAGATTTCTAGATCTTGGGTGACTTATGTTGTTGAGTCTGTCGGTCTCTTTGATGGTATTTTGGTTCTATGGAGGAATGAAAACATTAGAGTGGATGCTTTTCATTATTGTGGCCAGCAAGTTGCTCTGGTTATATTCGAGGGGAGCTCTATACCTTGGCTCCTCTTGGATGTTTATGCCAGACTATCAAGAGCATCGTATGCTGTGGGATGAGCTTCAGTCTCTTATTGATCAGGGTTTTTCCTCCCTTATTGCAGGTCATTTCAACTGCATTATGGGAGCTTCGGAGAAGAAAGAGGGTAGGCAAGTTGCTGGTTTGGTGGGTCGAGCTGAGTTCAAATCCTTTATATCTTCTGCTGGTCTATTGGACTTGGGATTCCAGGGGTCCCAATTCATTTGGTATAATAATCGACAGGGATCTGCTAGAGTCTGGGAAAGACTAGATAGGGCCTTGGCCACTTCTAATTGGCTCTAGTTGTACCTACTACCACTGTCACTCGCTTATTCAAAATTGCTTCTAATCACTGCCCTGTCCTTATATCTACTAATGTTACTGTTCAATAGAGCTGGCAGTTTAGATTTGAGAAGTTCTGAACATCTATTCTGCTGCTTGGACCATCATTTCTCATGTCTAGAGATTACCTATCAGAAGGAATGCTATCTATCGGTAATCGAGGCAACTAGTTCTTGCTAGACATAGGTTCTGTAGATGGAACAGATGGGAGGTGGGGAAAATTTTGAGGCAAGTCGAGCAGGTTGAATCTGTTATTACTTCTCTCTAGGCCAAAGAGGATTAGGAAGGCTTTCTTACTGATAATGATCTTTCATCTTCCGATCTAGTCTGGTGCTCCACCATTCCCTTCTGATGCAGCAGAAAACTTTTTGGAGGCAAAGGTCCCGGATCCAGTGTATCCAAGAAGGGAACTATAATACTAGATTCTTTCACTAGGCCATTCTTAAACGCACGGTTAACTGCATCTGGTGTATAGCTGATGATGATGGATAGATCCATGAGGATATCCAGGTGATTAGGGATTAGATGTTTCATTTCTTTCGATCTCGATGGTCTGAGCATACAGGTGTTGGATTTCCTGTCTACCCTATGTTGACCCCTAATAGAGTCACTGGTGTGGAGAACGACCTTCTCATCAGGTCGTTTACTACAGAGGATATTCGGATGGCTTTATAGGATCTTGGTGCTGATAAGGCCTCAGGGCCTGATGGATAGGGATGTCAATTTTTTCCGTTTGGTCGTTTACCCGATCGGTACCGTTTTTAACAGGTCAAGGAATCCTCGGTCTAAATGGTTTAACGGGTAACAAAAATTTTTCATTAATGGCTAAACAGGTAAACGGACCGAGGATGGTATTCTCGTCCCATCCCCATTTACCAATCCCCATCCTCGTTAACTTTAATATAATATATTTAAATTTAATATATATATATATTAATATATTAAAAATTAAAAATTAATAATTAATAATATATATAATCCTAACTCTTGCTTTTCTTTATTTTATGTAGTCGTCTCTTGCTCTTTCTTCTTTCATGCAAACCAAGATGAGAACCTAACTCCATTAGTCCATCATTTATCTTTACGAATTGCTACCCCATCGACGCCCTCCAACACCTTTTTCTTTTTCTGGTATACTCATCTCTTTAGAAAGATATATTTTTATTCATTTCTTTAAAATTTGAATATATTTTTATTTTTTTTACAGTTGTTGTGTTGGAAATCTTCATTTTTAATTTTTTTTTTTTGTTAGTTGTTTTCTTTTGCACTTTTCGTTCTCTTCTTCCATATCCCGAAGTCAAAGAATCTCTTATATATATATATATATATATCAATATCATCATCTCGATTAGTCTCTATCTTATCTAAATGGATAAACGGGTACCACTTGGTATCTGTTTATCCGACCGGATATCCTCGTCCCCACTCCGTTAATTATAACAGCTTAACAGGGCGGAAAACGAAAATGTTTTTTCTAACAGGGACAGGGACAGTATAGACTGCCCCGGGCCATCCCCAGCCGTTGCCATTCCTACTGATGTATTTCCTTCGTTATTATTCTGTCACTATTAGGGCATTTTGGGTTAGGAGGTTGTGTAAGCGATCCAGCTTGTCTTTCAGTTGAAAGCTATTCCCTCTGAGTGGAATCAGACCTTTATAACCCTGGTGCCTAAATGGCCTGATGCGTCTATTCCTCAGCACTATCGTCCTATCAGTCTTTGCACTACCTTATATAAGGTTTGTGCTCAACTCCTAGTCTCTCGGATGCGAATGGTTATCCGTCGTCTCATTGCCTTGGAGCAAGGGGCTTTCCTCAAAGGGCGGAGTATCACTGATAATGCCATGTTAGCTCAGGAGTTCATGCATGACCTTCAGAGAGCCTTTGGTCGTCAGTGTTTTATGGTTGTCAAGCTGGATATGGAGAGAGCCTATGTAGATTGAGTTGGGATTTCTTGAACCATACTCTTCATGAGTTTGGGTTTGAGGAGCTATTTTTTGATTGGATCATGGTTTGTATTCACTGTCTATCTTTCTCTATTCTCATTAATGGTGCCCAAACTGATTTCTTCCATCCTGAGGTTAGGTTGAGGCAGGGTTGCCCTCTTTCTCCATTTTTGTTTGTTTTTTCAACTGATGCATTATCTCGGGCTCTACAGGCTCAGCAGGGCTCTTATTTAGTCCCCTACAGTGTTAGCCCCCAGGGCCCTCAATTTTTCATCTACTTGCTGATGACTGCATATTTCTGGGTACGGCTACTATCACAATGCTACCACCTTTGCCTCTATACATCAGTCTTATTGCCGAGCCTCTGTATAGAAAGTTAATCTGAGTAAATCCTTGATTTGTTTTAGCCCAAGGTTGACTTTTACTTTAAGAGAACATATCATGCAAATCATGGGCATTTCTGTGCAGGCTGATTGGTTATCCTATCTGGGGATTCCTATAACTGGGAGACAGCCAAGGATCTCTAACTTAGTGACCTTGAGAGGCATGTCCGTGATCGACTGAATGAATGGCAGGTCACTAGGCTATCTATGATGGCAAGGATTACTCTGTTACGCTTGGTGCTCTCTTCGCTTCCTCTCTATCTTTTATCAAATACTGTTGTCCCATTGACTTGTTTGAGGAAGATTGAGAGATACTTCAGGGACTTCCTCTGGGCCTCGATGCATGATGGACATGGTGTTCACCTATTAGCCTGGGATAGTGTATGCTTGCCGATCATTGAGGGGGCCTTGGGATCCAGTCCCTCACTATTAGGAGGGAGGCCTTGATTGCTAGGCATGCCACTCGTTTCTTGCTTGATCTGCACTGTTTGTGGAGCTCATTCATGCGTGCCAAATACGAAGACTAAAATTCTTCCACTGATCCTCGGCCATTTCAGGGGCATTCTTTCTTTTGAAAAGAGGTCTGCCGGCATACCCCAGCTATCTTTGACAGCATATCATGGATGATTGGAGATGGAGCCTTAGTGGACATTATTCGGGATACATGGATTGCTGACCTCCCCCTATCTCTATGGCCTACTTTTGTCAGTACTTCTATTCTATTGGGATGAGAGTCATTGATCTTACTGCTCAAGATTAGTCTACCCGGGCTACCCCTTTGTTGTCCCACTTTTTTGGAGACGAGCTTTATCGTCGCATTCTTTCTATTCTTCTCGTCCCGGGTCATACCCCCGATATCAGGGTTTGGAGGATATCCTATTTGGCTTGAGCTCCTATCAGAGTCCTTCTCAGGATTTACATAGCATAGCCCCAGTAGTTGTTCAACGTGGCTTGGATTTGGAAACTTCTCATCCATCCTAGGGTCCGGCTATTTGTATAGAAGCTTGCTCGGAATTGCCTTCCTACCTGCTCTATGCTCTCTGGCCATGGATTAGGTCTCTAACCTACGTGCCCGTTAGGTGGCAGTAAGGAGAAGACCATACTATCTTTACCTGTTCTAGAACTCGACAAATCTAACAGATTTTTGGCGACCAGCCTTGGAACGAAGGTGCTTATTCTATTTGCATCTCCTTTCTGGGTTTAATCAGGCAGGATTTGGAAAGAAGTATCCCTTAGAGGGGTACACGAGGGCTTACATAGCTTATCATGTCTGGTTATCTCGAAACAGGCTTGTGTTTACTGATGAGTCTGCTTCTCCATAAAGGATTGTCAAGATAGCCTACTCCTTATATGCGAAATACACTTCCCACTGGACAGTTCTTGATTCTGATAGCCCTGACCCTTGGGGTTTTTATGCTGCCTTAGCAGCACACCGGCGGACAGTCTTTATATCTTGGGAGCCCCACCTCTAGGATCTATCAAAATAAACTTTGATGGGAGTGTTCATGGTAGATCAGCTGGATCGGCTTTGTGATTTGAGGATCGGATGGTGCGATGCTGGCAGCTGGTGGATCGGCCTTTTTTGACTCCTTGATGCCTATAGCAGTTGTATACCACTTGGCTAGTATGTTCTGTGCCATTTGTAGCCTGCATGCCTGTAGTCTTATTATTAAGGAGATGCTAATACTGTGATTCGTTGGCTCCGTATGAACTACTACGATCATCTGCCTACTAATCCCTTGATTATTTATGATATTCGATCTCTCCTTTAGGGAGCTTACTGTGTCCAATTCGGCATATTTACAGGAAAGCTAACTCAGTGGTTGACTGGTTAACCGCAAGGGTAGCCTATCACTCTAGTATTTAAAGTTAAAAGCTGGAAGATCCATGTCCTCCTATTCTGACCTAAATTTGTACTCTGATATATTAATTTGACTCACTCTATATTGGTGTGATCAAGACTCTAAAAAAAAATAAATAAATAAAGGGCACTACTACAGTCTAGAAAGCATTCTACGGGGAGACAAGCAAAGGTGCTGCTTGTTGGCTAATGGGGTTCGGTGGGGACCAGATCGATCCAGAGTTTGTTGTTGTACGTCAATCCTTGAAAGCAAATTACCATACAGGGCTGAAGTTTGAGTTTGCTCATGAGCAATAAAACAAATTACATCTGAATGGTTTCTACTTTAGCATATCCTTTGCTGGTAGTAGATCAAATTACCATGGATAGTCCAAGGATTTAGACAGCTGAAATTCCCTCTTGCAGTATCTGCTATGGAGAATATCTTAGGCTCGAAGATAAGACTAATTTGACAAAAAGATAGCTCCCTCTTGTAGGATCAAAAGTTTACCCCAGGTTAGTATAATCTAGAAGGATTTTCCCTAGTGATTATATATTAGCTGGCCTATTTTTTGCGCTAAGGGAGGGTTAAAGACCCAAAAGATATTCCTTTTGTAAAGCAAGAAATTTTTTTTTTGCTGTACCATCCTTTGGTACAGTATACACGTGTTATATGTAATTAATTATATGCTCATATGACTACACATGTCGAGGTTCTATAAGCCTTAGCGCGTATTGTACATATGACCATATGAATGCATAATTAATTTGTATGTTTGATGCATATTTATTGCATTGAAAAAAAGAAAAAAAATCAGCAAGCCTTTTTCAATAAAGAAACTTGGATAAAATAAAAAATATTATAGTGCTTGTGGAATTCCAGGCTATTCTCAAAATAACAATTGGTACTGTGAACACCATTGCACTTGTTTTGGAGCGTTGCATCCAAAAAATCCTGGGGCACCTCGGGACATCTAATTAAACAAGACAAAAATATCCTTTTACTTTATTCCTTTCACCTTCTACTTCTTGTTTTTTATTTGTTTTGGGCTGGTGAATGTAGGATAAGAATTCTATCAACTACTGTTATATATATTTTTGAAAAGTATTTTTGACGGAAGGAAGGAGCGGAGACTCCACCCTCTTCCTTGACTAAATAATTAATAGATTTCGGAGGGTAAGTAGCAAGGGCTGCACCACAGCAAACAGAACTTTTTTTTTTTCCCTTTCTATCTTCTAGAGGACAGATTTAGTAAGTTTATAGAGGGGATTGGAGATACAAGATCCTCGAAAGAGAAAGAGGTGACTGTCCCGTTGTATATTTTTTAAAAAATGATGACATGGTACATAAACTGACAGTGCAAAGCCTAGCTTGCATTATGTGATCAAACCATGCATGCATGAAGCCGGACTAGACATGAATGACACCAACAAGTATTTGAAAGCTTGATATATCGGCCATCTTAATGAAATGTGTTCCGCAATATATTAGTTCATAGATTGTAAAGTTGAGATTGATAGATCATAGATTGTAAAGTTGAGTTTCACTATTTCATTTAGAAATTTTAAGAAAAATTTATCCCCTAAAATATTTGATGTTGGTAAAAGTCTTCCTTAGAAATCCTTTGGTAACCAAGAGATTCATTGAGGAAGAATTTTTCTTGCTAAAAATTATAGTTCATTTATAAAAAATTTGTAGTCACCATGATTTGAATTCGCGACCAACTGAGTACGAAATGAGCAACTTATCAATTGATTACAAAATGAGCAACTTATCAATTGATTACAAAATGAGGATCTTATCATCTGATCGTAGTATTAAAAGCCTAAGGTATTTGCACCAATCTAATCATTGTATGAAATCCCTTAGTAAATCTCTAAAGGATCAAACTTTCTTACAAATTTTTTACTAAAAATTTATAATTATATCCCTAGCAAATCTATTAGAGATTCCTTGCTAAAACTAGATTTTGGAATGTAATTTAAAATTCCTTAAAAATCTCTTTCTAATCCTTGGCAATTTTCTGAGGGACATATCCCTTGATTCCCTTTGATGAAAGGTTGATTTTTGGTAGTGATTTATTTCCTTTCAGTAGGCTGAAATTAATGTAATAAGATAATAATATTTATTTAGTTTCTAAATTTAAAATTTATTTTAATGTAAAATTTTTAATTATTATAATTTAGTTTTATATATTTTAAGAATATTGCATTCTTTAGATTTCGTTATATGAGGTCAAATAAAATAAATAAAATATCCGATGTATCATCCTAATATAAGCATATAAACTATTGCTTATTGTATATGATAAGTTATTGAGAGCTTCAATATGTAGTAGCTTTAAGTTCATGTCAAAATGACATATCATTATTCTATCAATGTTAACTAATCCATATAATAAAATAATTTAATTTTTTTTAAAAAATATGAGGAATCAAATTATAATAACTAAAATTTGAAAAGCAAAATAAGTTTTGAGCAAAAATTTGTGTACCAAAAGTATATTTTGCCCACATAATTATATATTATTTCTAACAATGAGTGGTATTACCTATTTTGTGTTCTTTGGATATATTATAACAAGTGATTTCTTATTATGGTATTTTAAAATATAATGATATCCTTCCTTTGCAATAGATAAGAGTTCAATTCTCATACGATTCTCGTATCAATCTCATATCAATTATTGGATATATATGGATCTGTGATATAATCTTTGTATGGTAAGATACTGCACATAATTGCATGGACATTATACACGTGTAGATGACTCTGACAAATAAAGCAGAAGTTATTAGCGCTAATGCTAGCATGATTTTAGATGAAAGATAACGGCCCTGCAAAGTTTATACCGCAATAAAAAAAAATAAAAAGGAACTTGCTTCTTGTGTCCTCCTCTGTGGAGTGCGGCCGCTAAACCACGGACCTGCACCTCATTTGGCTACTTGCTCTTTCCATGGCGACGGGATTGATGATCTTGCTTAAGGTGTAATTTGGATCGAATTTAATCTGAACTTGGCTCATCGAATTTAGTCCATCGAACCTGATTTACAACAGTGTTAAAATTTATGTTTACCTAACCCGAACCCAAAAAATCCAGATTTAATTCGATTCAATTTGCAATTAACCCAGATTCGAATTGATCATAATTCAAACCCGAGATAATCCGAACCCAAGGGTTATCCGAACGGAAGATAGCTTATCGGTACCAAATTTTTGGAGATGCTGAGGGCGCCAATCGATCGGACGAGATGACCAACTTAAGGGCAAGGAGGGCAAGACTGTCGGTCACAGGTGAGGAAAAGAAGGACAAACATAAAGGCGGACCATTGGCACATTTCGTTTCACTTTTCGCCTTCTCCTCTTCTGTTTATGGTACCTCCTTCTCTCCATTGTTTCAAGTAAGTCTTTTTTTTAAATACAATGTTAAAGCCTCGAGTCCAACTTATGCGTTCGGCAAGGAATTTTATTTTTCCATCTTTGAGATCCATAATTTAGTGTTTATTTACTTTGAAAAAAAGTATTTTGTTTTGTTTTTTTTGTATTTTTTGTTTCCTCATCAATCCGAATTTCAATCCAAAACTCAATCCGAACCCGATTTTTAAAATAGGATTAGGATTGAGATTTTACAAATAGAATTAGGATTAAGGTTAGAATTAGAATTGATATTTTAGAAATAGGTTATAGTTAGAATTAAGAGAAACTCTTTCATGAGTCCGAGTTGCACTCTTAATCTTGCTACTTTGCTCCCCTCCTCCTCAACAAAAAAAAAAAAAAAAACAATGAATTGAAAACTTCCTTAATTTCACCAACAAGATTTCTTGCCTTCCCCCCCCCCCCCCCCCCCACCCTTTTCTAATATATATATATATATATAATCCCTCTCTCTCTCTCTCTCTCTCTCTCTCTCTCTCCGTACCCATCCTGACCAACATGGGCAAGCTGATCATCACCCGTTACCTCATCCTAGCACTCGCTCTTCTCTTCATGACCACGCTCCCCAGAAAAGGTGATCCGGCCGCTCTTCAACTTTCTCTCTCTATCCATTCCAAAATATTCTTGACCCAGTAGTACCAGTTCGATCACTAAATAATTTATCATGGCCTATATGCATGCAGGAGCCTTTGCTGCCATCCAATACGAACCGATCAACATCGTCGAACACCGCCCCATCGACGTAGTTGCCGCCATGTACGGAGATGTTCGCGGCCGCGCGTTGGCCCCCTTCCAGGTCTGCAGCAATTGCACGTGCTGCGACCCCAACGACCCGAAAAAATGCGACTGGATGCCGTGCTGCTTCCACATCGACTGCAACCGCACTGGCAAGCCCTTTGGCGACTGCGCCTTCGTGCCCAAGAGCTGCGACTGTGCCTCATGCAGTTGATTATTATTCTAGCTTCTAAACGATATATTATGGTACAAATTAATTAAGGATCCATATATATAATAAGGACTTCCTCGATCGAGTGGAGTCTCACATCATTAATATTTCATCTCGGAGGATCCAATTAATAGTTATGATAGAAATAAAATGTTTTGAGAATGGTATGGAATTGAATAAAATTGGACGTTGATATGAGGTTGAATAAATTTGGTGTTTTTGCGCTGGGTTATTTGTCAGGCTTCCGCTGGAATTAATTGGAATTGTCGACGCATCGAGTTTTTATTCTTTCCACATGCGTGCTTTTTAATTTGTTCGGTTTCATGTCATGGTAGCTTGGCATTTTATTGACTGCATTCTGAGGAATATATTTGTTCGATCTCATGGATGGCTTAGATGAATAAGAAAGAAAGGAGAAACCTAGCGGCATTCGCCTTTTTTTTTTTTTTAATTTACTCTATTTGCAATTAAGTTCTTAAAAATTGAAAACTTGTGAGAAAACCAATCTTCGGATTTGGAAAACCATTTCTAGAGGCGTATCTGAAGTAGATAGATGGTGATTGGTGGAGCAACTCTTGGAAATAAAAATGATGATGATGAAAAAGAATTTAAATCGAGAGCAATGGAGTAAGATAAAAATCGTCTTACTTTGTTTTATAAGAGGATCAAGATTCAAGGCCGTCTTAAATGGACGAGCAAGAGTTAATTTCAAAAGTGAAATTATTAGACACAGTAGTACAGCTCTCTATTGATATCTTACTTAAATGCTATGCATGTAAAGCATATAAAGGACTCTGCGTAGAGGATTCTGCTTGTGATTTCTTTTATACAGTTCTTTCATACTTTTTATAATAGAAGGTTTAACAATAAAAATTTGTTTTTTTGCTTCCGTAGCTATGAATATTTGACACTTTCCTAATTAATTTATGGTTCATGATGAGTTCGGATCCTTTTCAATCAGTATATAAGGTTGAGAGTACCACACAATGATTATACTTGAAAGGGTCTCTGTCACGCCCTGTTCCATAAGATTGCGTTAAACGCTCGACATGGCTCTATATGCCCTAAGTCCAAGTCCTAAAAATTGTACAAGGCTTGATTGTTATCATGATCAGTTATTCAGATTTTTATATTCATGATAAATTCAAAAGTTGACATATATATTCATAACAAATTTAAAGTTTAAATTATTTGTTGTCAAAGGGCACCTGAGTGTCCTTTCGTCCTAAGTGTGCTTTAAAATTGGTGAGCCGACTAATGTTCACTTGATCTCCGGCGATCGTCGTTGATCACTGTGCCTGAACTCACTGAAAAATGGAGAATATAGTCCCGCTCTCTCCTAATGGTTTGGATGATGCTAAGGGGGAACGGATGCCATGGAGACAATATGTAGATAATCGTTTTGTTTGGATTACTCCTTCCCCTTCTCCGATGGAGGTGACTGATCTTGAGCAAAGCTTTTCAGAGATTGTCCAAGTGCCATCGAAAGCTCTAGAAGTGGAAGCGAGTGGATGGGAGAAGACAGCCATCCTCGTGAGAAGCTTTCATCGCTGGGTTCCATCGGATGCTATCATCCGTGAACTCAGACGAGCAGGCATTGCCGGTGAAATTGCAGCGATAGTCTTGCCCATAAGTGCCACATCCTTCGATTTTTCGATCAAATTGCTAAAGATACAGTGTTAGGAGGCCATGGGTTGTTAATGGACAACCAATTACCACCGAGGATTGGAGAACAGAGTTCATCCCTGCTCCGGACTCTGTTTCTTCGGCCTTGCTATAGATCAAGCTGCCAAACCTACCGATTGAGTTCTGGTCAGATGAAATTCTGAACACCATCCTTGCTCCGATTAAACACTTTGCCCAATGCATCAACCAAGGAGAAGATCTGAGGTGGCTTTGCCCGGGCATGCGTGCGTTGTTGATCTGCGATGGCCTCTTCGTCTGGGTGCTAGAGTTAGGGGATCTCGTGCTCCATTTTGGCAATAGCATGCCTACAAGCACTTGGATGGCATCTGCCCTAGATGCAGCTCTCTGCATCTAATTGGCTCTTGCCCGTCTTCACCGGAGCCTGAGGCCTCTACCGTTGGTTCCAAGTTCGAGCCTTGGCTAGCAGCTGTGCAGCAACGAAGGGCTTCCCTTTGCCAAGCTTCTGAACCAATGAGGGAGGTCCATGTCCAGCCTAATTCAGATGGGTCAGTCTCTCGCTCAGCACCAGCGGAAGGATGGCAGAGGCCGATTAAGGTGGCTTGCTGGTGCCTTCAGAAGACCAGTCAGACTCCTCCTTCTATGCAGAGCATGGCGACTAAGGGAGTGAAGATGGCCTCTCGACTGACTGGATATGTGCCACTGGATGCAGGCCGTGTTGGGTCTTCTGAACTTCCTTTTGTAGCGGGGGCCAATGGCCATGAAGGGAGTGGTGTTGTGCCAGTGAAAGAGGGTGGCTCTCGAGTGATTGGAGCTATGTCACTGGCTGTGGGCTGTGCCGGCTCACCTGATATCCCAATTGCTGTGCCAATGGAAGGTGGTTATGCTGCTTCTGAAACTCCAACTGATGTGGGGAATGCTACACAAGCAGAGATCAGAGCAGCACAAACTAATCCAAAGTCCAACTTTATTTCAAAAAATCGATTTGCCCTTCTGGGTACTGATATAGGGGCCGGGCGGCCTAAGATTCGCAAGGATGCCAACCCTGGTCCATCCAAGAGGGCCAAGCCTACGGAGGGTCAAACCCAACGTGTAATTTCCAAAAATGAGAAGAGGAAAGGTAAAGCGATCCCTTCTGGTTCAGTCACCACTTAGGATACATATACTTTCTCAACTTATCAGGATCCAGCTCTGGGTGCTGTGATTCGGGCTAACATGGGTGTTCAGTCTAACTATAGTCAAAGTGTGGTGAACGAAGTACATGCCCAGCCACCTCAACTGGAGCGTTGTGGACATGAGTCAGTTGTTTCTTGCCTCAGGGAAGCAATTCTGGGGCAATGATAGGATCCCCTAGGCACGTCCCCGTCCTCACGAATGGACTCTGCAGTAATTATAGAGGATTCCCGAATAGTGGAGTGCTCTAGTCAGGAATTTAAGGGTGGTATCCCAACTTTTGGGGCCTTTCTAGTAATGATATGGTAGAGGACCAGGATAAGTCCCAACCCCCTCTAACTATTAAATGAAAATACTTATCTAGAATGTTAGAGGAGATCAGAAACCATCGTTTCATTCCTCCTTTGGCAGACTTATGCAGTTATATAATTTGATATCTGTGTTCTTGTGGAAACCCGATTGTTGGGTGACAGCTTAGCTTAGTTTAGGACACAAGTTTTCAGATTTTGGTCTTCTTATATAGTGGAGTCTACGGGACTTTTTGGAGGTATTCTGGCTCTTTGGAATAATACCTCTATCAGAGTGAATGCATTCCATCAGTGCATTCAGCAAGTTGCCCTTGTTATATCTGAGGGGTCTTCTGGCCCCTGGCTCCTATCAGGAGTTTATGCTAGCACTGATTTTTGAAAGAGACGCATTTTCTTGTCTGAGCTTCACTCTCTGTTTTCTCAGGGAGTTCCTTCCCTCCTTGCTGAAGATTTTAATTGCATTATGGGGGCCAATAAGAAAAAAGGGGCAGACTGCCTAGGGGCTCAGTTGGCATTTCGAAATTTAGGACTTTTATTTTAGATGCTGGATTGCTTGACCTGGGGTTCTCGAGCCTCCAATTCACCTAGTGTAATAACCACCAGGAATCTGCACAAGTCTGAGAGAGATTGGACAGGGTTTTGGCTATGGCCCACTGGCTCCAGAATTATCCAAATACCACTGTTACTTATCTTCCAAGGATTGTTTCTGATCACTGCCCTATCTTGATATCCACTGATGTGATTGCACAACAGCGGAGACCATTTCGGTTTGAACAGTTCTGGACTTTCTGTTCTTCTGCTCGAACCCTAATCTCTCAAGTTTGGCATTTATCTGTGAGAGGCAGTGCTACCTATAGGCTATCTCGGTGCCTGGTGCTTGCGAGACACAGACTCTCTAGATGGAATAGGCTAGAGGTTGGGGATCTAGTTAGAAAGGTGGAATAGATGGAAGATGACATTAGTACACTTCAAACCAAGGAAGACCAGGAGGGCTGCCTCACTGATCAGGACATCACATATCTCTGAGCTAAGTTTGCTCTTCACTACTCCCTCTTGCAGCAGTAGGAAACTTTTTGGAGGCAAAGGTCTCGGATTCAGTGGATTCAAGATGGGGATCGACATACCAGATTTTTTTACTAGGCCACCCTGAGGCGTCGAGCTGCTAATTGGATTTGGCGACTTGTTGATGAGGCGGGGCACTACCAGGAGGATTTTCACATTATCAGGGATCAGCTTCTTTACTTCTTTTAGTTCAGATGGTCGGAGTGCACTGGTGATGGGTTTCCTGTCCACCCAGTCCTGACTGGTAAGAGGGTCTCAGCTGATGAGAATAGCCTCCTTATCAGGCCGATTTCTGTGGATGAGATATGGAAGGCTGTTTGGGAGCTTGGGCTGAACAAAGCCCCTAGGTCTGATGGGTTTTCGCCTTTCTTCTTATGCTATTTGGATTATAGTCAGCCAGAATGTTGTGCAGGCCATCTAGAGTGTTTTCCATTCCAAAGTAATTCCTGCTGATTGGAATCATACTTTCATCACTCTTATGCCTAAGTGCTCTGATGCTTCTGCCCCTCAGCATTTTTGGCCCATTAATTTGTGCACTATCCTGTACAAGGTCTGTGCACGTATTATTGTTACTCGCATGCAGAATGTTATACCTCGCCTCATTTCTGTGGAGCAGGGTGCTTTTATCAGAGAGCGATGCATTACTGATAATATTTTGATAGCCCAGAAGTTTATGCACGACCTTCAGAGATCTCCTACCCATCAGTGTCTTATGGTTGTCAAGCTAGACATGAAGCGAGCTTATGACATGGTGAACTGGGATTTTCTGTACCGCACTCTTTATGAGTTTGGGTTTGATGGCCTTGTTATTGAGTGGATCATGGCATGCATTCACCGATCGTCATTCTCTCTTATCATTAACAGTAGACAGACTGATTTCTTCCACTCTGCGATTGGCCTGCGTCAGGGATGCCCTCTATCCCCATTCCTGTTCATCCTTGTTGCTGATGAACTCTCTCATGCATTTGCTCAGGCACAAGATGACCTTCGTATTACCCCCTTTACAGCGATTCCCTAGGGTCCCTCGGTCTGTCATCTTTTGTTTGTTAATGATTGCATTTTACTGGGTTGGGCCACTATCCATAATGCAGAGACCTTTGCTTCTATCATCTGGTGCTATTGTCAAGCCTCTGGTCAGAGAGTTAATCTTCAAAAGTCCTTCATCTATTTTAGTCCAAAAATGACTGCTATAACGAGGAAGGCCATACTCCAAACCCTAGGCATTAATATACAGACTGATAGGCTATCCTATTTGGGAATACCTATTATGGAAAGACAGTCATGATGCAGAGATTATATTAACCTAGAGCATCAGGTCCATGACCATCTTGATGGCTAGCAGGTCATGGGGTTATCCATGATGGCGAGGATTACCTTTATATGCTCGGTCCTCACTTCTCTTCCTCTTTATCTTCTATCTAACGCTGTTATTCCGAGGACTTGCCTGAGGAGGATTAAGAGATGTTTTAGAGACTTTCTATGGGGATCCAGGCAGGATGGCCATGGTATTCATCTGCTAGCATGGGATACTATCTGCTTGCCTATTTCTGAAGGTGGTCTTGGAATTCAATCTTTAATTATCAGAAGAGAGGCATTGTTTGCTAGGCATGCTACGCGGTTCCTATTGGATCCGCATTGCTTATGGAGCTCCTTCATACGGGCCCATTATGGGGATTGGTCTCCCTCTACTGATTTTAGTCCTCCTCTGGATATTCTCCTTTCTAGAAGGAGGTCTGCCGACATGCCCTGTTGATCTTGAATAACATCTCGTGGATGATTGCTGATGGATCCTCGGTTGATGTTACTCATGATACATGGATTACTGAGCTCCTCCTCTCTCTCTGGCCTACTTTTGTCAGCATGGATGTACCTAGCAACATGAGAGTCATAGATTTGATTTCTTCGGATCATACATTCTGGCACAATCCCACGGTGACCTAGTTCTTTGGGGAGGAGTTAGCCCACAGGGTGCTTTCCATTCTGCTCATACCAGGGCACTCGGATGATACCAGATTATGGAAGAAATAATGTCTCTCTAGTGTGCCTATTAGGGATCTGATGAGGAATTATCGGCTACACCCGCAGCATATGATTGATGCAGCATGGATCTGAAGGCTTCCTATCCATCCCAGGATCTAGCTCTTTATATGGAAGCTTGTGTGGGACTATCTTCCCACCTGCTCATTGCTGGCTAGGAGGGGTATGCCCATTCAGGCTATTTGCCCATTATATGGACATAAGGAGGAGACCACTGATCATGCCATTTTCAGCTGTCCTAGAGCGAGACAGATTTGACTGATGATGGGTTACCATCCTATAGAGGGTGCTGAGGGCTCTCGAAGGACTGCTTTTTTGAGTGACATTCGAAGGAGTATTCGGCAGCAGGATGCTATTTGGGCTGGCACTGCCTACCAGATTTGGCTATTGCGTAACCTGCTTATTTTTACTGATGATGCTGTTTCTCCTCGTAGGGTTGTGAGGAAAGTTATTACCTTTTCTAACAAATTCACACTCCATGGTTCTGCTTCTGATTCTGACAGCTTTGGCCACTAGGACTCCTCTGTTGCTTCGGCAGCGAACTGGCACACGGTTTTTATTTCTTAGGAGCCCCCACCACCAAGGTTTGTTAAAATTAATTTTGATGGGAGTGTTCGAAAAAGATGTGCTGGCTCAACTTTTATTATCCGTGGGACTAATGGAGTCATGTTGGCGGCTGGTGAATTCGGCCATCTTGATTCCTCAGTTCCTCTGACTGAACTTTATGCTGCTTGGGCTGGTATCTCTTATGCCACTCAGATCCTACATGCTCACTGTCTCATCATTGAGGGGGACTCTACTATGATCATCCGATGGGTTCGATAGGATTCCGTTGCTCACATACCTAGCAATCCTTTACTCCATGATATCTAGTCTACCCTTCGGGAGATTCGTTTAGTCCAAATCCGGCATGTCTACAGAGAGCTAATGCTGTGGCTAACTGGATGGCAGCCTCAGTGGCCTGTCACTCCAGCTTTGAATTTAAAAACAGGGAAACCCTGTCCCATTGTACTCATGCAAATACTGTATTCTGATGTATCAGGATTGACTCGTACTAAACTAGTATGATCACCCGTTTTACCCAAAAAAAAAAAAAAAAAGCATCTTGAGTCTCTAAAAAAAATATACAAAAAAATAAGTAATGAGCTAATAGCCTAACATAAATTCTCTACCTACACATCCTTATGCTACTCGAATAACAAATATAATCATGCCTTAGTATTATATACCGAATATAATTAGATAAATTTAAATTAACAATAGACAATATCATCAATTCTACAATTAAATATACCACCATAATCACTATCGTAATATCTTAATTCCATCAAATTATCAATACCACTTTCATAACTTTTATTTAAAGTTAGTCATAACTATATATGTTGTAGCAAGTAACCAAACCTATCTATAAGTTAGTTAGAATAATCAGACATGTCTCTAAAATAGCAAGAATAACTAGTCTTGCCTCGAGAATAGCCAAAATAATAAAGCTTGACTTTGAGAGAGTTAAAAAAATTAGGCATGTTTCAAGAGTAGCTAGAATAACTAAGCTTAGTCCTAAGATAGCCAGAATAATCAAGCCTACTCCAAGAATGGCTACAATAACTAGGCTTTCTCCTGAGATAACTAGAATAATTAGGCTTACCCTAAAATGATCAAAATAATTAGACCTACCCTAAGACAATCAGAATAATTAGGCCTATCCCAAGAATAGCGAGAATAATCAAACCTATCCCAAGAATAGCAAGAATAATCAAACCTATCCCCGAGACAGTCAGAATAATCAGACTTACTACAAGAATAGTAAGAATAACTAAGCCTATATCTAAGAAAACTAGAATAATCAAGGTTGCCATTAAAACAGATAGGATATCTGGACCTGCCTTAAGAATAGCTAGAATAACCATGCTTGCTTTCGGGATACTTAGAATATATGATTAGTCTAATATTTAAATACCAATTCCATTGGATTATTCATGAAATTAGATTTATTTAACTATACATGACAAGCAATATTTTATTGTATGTATTCCATTTCATAGATCATATACATCATAAAGACATAAATATTGTAATAGGATTTCATAAAAAACTACATAAATAAATATATAGTGCATAACAAAAAAATCTGTGAATAGGATCAATTTACATATATACTATGCAAAAGGAGATCCTTACCTACATCTACCTTCTAAACTAGTCGATCTTTCTGCACGTAAAAGGATGCTTACCACATCGAGAATTTTATTTAGAATTTTTTTTCAAGGTTTTGAAATTAATTTTGGAGTCTAGTACTGTATGGGCCCATAGTCAAGATGGGTGAGGTCCTTGGGATTGGGAAACTATGACTCAAGATCATACTTGCAATGGTGTGTAATTGGATGAAAATCTCCTTATGGGGATCCTGAGGTTCAAGGGAGCAAGCCCAAGATTGCGCCCAATGTTTGGCCCAATAGGAATAAGAGTAACACAAATTTTTTCTGCCTTGGAAAAGAAACTGCTCTTCAGTGCACCAAGTATGAATTAATCGTCCATACATGCTGACATGCGTGCATAGTAGATGCATTATAAGTTGTGGATGTTTGGTGTTTAGATGGTCGACGGACAGGACGTTGGTGCAAGTAGAAGCACACTAAAGACAAATGGGTGTGCTCACTAGGCTCAGACAAGCGCTTCCCTCATGCCTATGCTTTCTTCCTGTCCGACCATCTGAGCAATGGTGGACATCCACCACATAGCACCCGTCTTGCTCATGCTTATGTGATGCGTTATTATTTGGCCATCCGAGCATTGAACCAATTCTGATGGGTTTACTGGCAGCCATGCCCATATCTAACTAGATCGGTATGGCTAGAGGTACTAAGCCATGCCAAACCAAATCATTCAGAAAAGGTCCGAACTTACTCCGCACTGTTAATTAATCTGACAAGGCATTCAGCTAAAAAACACCGTGGGGTTTTTAAGTATTAAGGAGCATTGCATCGATTCGGCCATGTCAAGCCAATGGTATGGTCATTCCAGAAACTGTGCCATGCCCGTGCTAGCTAGCCCTTGGTGCCTGCAGTGTGGTGGCAACTATCTTGACCCCACTAGCTACTATCCTGTTGGCAAGGCATCCAGCCTAAGCCCCCTTATCCGCAATGGAACCAAACCGTCGTAAAGCCCAAACTTGCACCCAAATATATGTAGATTTTACATATAGAAAACTAGAACTCTGGGTCTTTCTTTTTTTTTTTTTTCCCCAACAAAAAAGAGAGCAATGTCCTTACAACGTCAAATATATGTAGGTTTAGGCTATTGTCAGTCAAAAAAATTATGCACACCATTGCAATTCACTGTATATCCCCATAATGTTTTGCTCTTCTAACATATCTCTACCTTTTTTTTTTTTTGGTTACAAACGGGCGATCATACAATTCTTGAATGAGTCAGCCCAGATACATCAGAAATTAAGATCTGCTGCAGAAGGATAAGACATGGGTCACCTGGCTTCCAAATCCATGGACCCGCATGTTGAGCAGCAAAGGCCGCCACCCAATCCGCCGCCGAGTTGGCCTCACGATAAGTATGGCGGATCTGGACAGAATCAAGCTCCCGCAACATAGACCAATAGTCCCTCAGAATCGGATTTGAGGAACCATCTATATAGCTCTCCTTTAATAACCAAGAAATGACAGTCATAGAATCCCCTCCAATCATAATCTTGGGAGCATGGAGGATCCTAACAGCAAACGAAAGACCCGCCCAAGCAGCACAGAGCTCCGACAGAGGAACTGTTGAGTCCAAGGATCCAAAGCCACCCGCCGCCAAAAGATCACCCATCGGTCCCTGAATGATGAAAGCAGATCCAGCAGCTCTATCTCGGACACTCCCATCAAAGTTAATTTTGACATACCCTGGAGGGGGGGCTCCCAAGAGACGAAAACCGTACGCCGGTTCGCTGTCGGGACAGCAGGGGAGCCCCAGAGGCCAGAGGAGTCAAAATTAACATCATGAAAGGCGCGGGCACAGTCCGAAGCCAATAATCTAATCTGTCTCACAATCCTGTGAAAGGAAAATCTGTCGTCGGAGAATATGATCTGATTCCTCGACAGCCATATATAATAAGTAGTAACAGACCAAAGACCACGCTTGCTCATAGGACTGCTCCGGATGTCCTGAAAGAAAGATGATCGCGAGAAAGCCATAACCTCCAGATCCCTAGGATAGCCCATAAGAACCCAAATCCTTCTCGCTCTGGAACAGCGAAATATAGCATGGTCCACAGATTCCTCTACCTGCCTACACAGAGGACAGATCGGCTGAATAGACAGACCCCTCCGATAAAGAAGGAGGCAAGTAGGAAGACAGTCCCAAAGAAGCTTCCAAATGAATAGCTGAATCCTGGGGAGAACAGGAAGCTTCCAAATCCAAACTGCATCCTCCGTATACTGAACCTGCGGCCTGTATATGTCCATAAGTTCCCTAATGGGGGCCTTGGGAAGACAAGATCGCTGCCAAACCCTGGAATCAACAGAGCAACCAGGTAAAAGAGGCAACGAGAGAATCCGACGAGAAAGCTCCTCCCCAAAAAAACGGTCATCGTGGGTATGTGCCATGAGTGGGGGTTTAAGGAAATCAGATCCTTAACCCTAAGATTAGGGGGAACATCCATATTGATAAAGGAGGGCCACCGCATAAGAGGGAGCTCGAAATCCAGGTATCATTGATGACATCAATTGAACAGCCATCACCAATCATCCAAGAGATATTGTGCATAATAGGCTGACTATGTCTACAAATCTCCTTCTAATAGGATAAGGATCCACGGGGCGGTATAATAATCGAACCAGAAACCCAATCACCGTATCTCGCATGCATCACAGAACTCCATAAACTCTGAGGCTCCAAAAGGAAACGCAAGGCATGTTTGGCAAGAAGAGCTTCTCTTCTAACAATCAAAGACTGAATCCCCAGTCCACCTTCATTAATAGGCATGCAGACCCTGTCCCAAGATACTAGATGAATACCATGTCCCTCCTGCGTAGAAGCTCAAAGAAAATCTCTGAAGCATCTCTCAATCCTCCTCAGACAAGTGATCGGCATAACAACATTCGAAAGGAGATACACAGGAAGAGAAGAAAGGACAGAACGAATGATGGTGACCCTAGCCATCATGGACAGACTAGTCACCTGCCACCCCTCAATACGCTGGCGAACCCGTCGCTCGATCTCTGCAAAGTCAGAACAGCGAGCCCGTCTGCCAGTAATGGGGATCCCCAAATACATGAAGTGGTCCGTTCGAGAAGTGATACCTGATAACTCCATAATGGCATCCCTAGTAGATCTAAGGGTCTTAGGGCTGAAGCAGATAGAAGACTTAAGAAAATTAACCCTCTGGCCCGACGCCTGACAGTAACGCTGCAGAATAGAATGAAAAGAAGCAGCATTATCAGTAGAAGCCTACCCCAGAAGAATACAATCATCAGCAAAAAGAAGATGAGAAATCAGAGGGCCCTCTCTCCCAGCCATGTATGGAACAATCCGCTGCTCCTGCTGAGCAAGATGAAAGGCACGAGAAAGATCGTCCGCAGCAAGAATAAATAACAAAGGGGATAAGGGGCATCCCTGTCTCAAACCCACAGAAGAGTGAAAAAATTTAGTAGGGCTCCCATTGATGAGCAGAGAAAAGGAAGGCCTCAGAATACATGCCATAATCCATTCAATAAAAAGATCATCAAAACCGAACTCCTGAAGAAAGCGCTTCAAAATGGCCCAGCTCAGTCTGTCATAAGCTCTCTCCATATCAAGCTTTACCGCCATGAGACTCCTTCTCACTGGGGCTCTTTAAAGATCATGCATGAATTCCTGAGCAATAAGGACGTTATCCAATATAGAACGCCCTCTAATAAAAGCCCCTTGCTCTATAGAAATAAGACAGGGGATCACAAGCCGAAGACGACCAACCAAGAGGCGAGCACAAACGTTATAAAGAGTAGTGCAAAGGCTGATAGGTCTGAAATGCTGTAGAAGAGAGGCGTCGGACTGCTTGGGCACCAACGTAACAAGTGTCCGGTTCCATTCCAAGGGAATTTGCCTCAATTGGAACACAATTTGAATCGCCTGAATAACCTCTTGTCCAATTATGTCTCAATAGTGGCGATAAAATAGAGGCGGAAATCCATCAGGCCCTGGAGCCTTATCCGGACCGAGCTCCCATAGGGCCACCCGAATCTCCTCAGCAGTGACTGGTCTACATAGCTTTTCATTGTCCTGTGAAGAAACCCTTCTGGAATCAGGAACCCTAACCACCGGATCCCCATCAGTAGTGGAATCAACCCATCTGGATTGAAAGAACTGGAGAAGCATATCCCGAATAGAATGGTGATCCTCCTAACCATACCCCTCCGTATCAACTAGTCTCCGAATCCTGTTCACGGCCCGATGCTTTAAGGTAGCCTGATGGAAGAATATGGTATTACGATCCCCCTCACAGATCCACTGCATCCTAGACCTCTGTTTCCAGTACATCTCCTGCTGGCGAAGCAGAGAGTGGTGACGAGCAAGCAATTCCCGCAGAGAGAAAAGGTCCGAATCCAAAAGAAATCCATCCAGATCCTCCTTACCCTGTAGAGCAGTAATATCGGCTTCCACCAGATCAATCTGTCTATCCAAGTTCCCCACTTCAAACCTATTCCATTTGAAAAGACGTCGTCTGGCCAGCATAAGACGATGAGAGAGACGATAAATAGCATTGCCCCTGATAGGAAGATGCTAAATTTGAGTAGTAATGGACCGAGCCCCCGAATGGACTGTCCAGAAATGCTCAAATCTAAACTGTCTAGGCTGGTGCATATCAGCCTCAGTAGAAATCAAAATGGGGCAGTGATCAGAAGCAATCCTGGGCAAGTGAGATACAGAAACCGCAGGATGCATATGAAGCCATTGGGCCGTAGCCAAAGCTCTGTCGAGTCTCTCCCAAACACGAGCTGAGCCCTGACGATTATTACACCAAGTAAATTGGGTCCCAGAATACCCCAAATCCATCAGACTAGAAGACCTTATAAAAGAATTGAATTCATTAATATCAGCTGAGGCCGAGACCCGTCTGCCCCCACGTTTTTCATTGGCTTCAGTGATACAGTTAAAATCTCCCGCAACAATGGCAGGGAGACCTTGATCAAGGAGGGAAAGCAGCTCAGCCCAAAGGATTCGCCTCTCTCTGTAATCCGTGCTGGCATAAACAGCCGAAAGCAACCAGGGGTCAGAGGACCCCATAGAGATAAGAAGACCAATCTGCTGGTTGCACTGATGAAAAGCCTCAACCGAAACAGTAGAATCATGCCAGATGGCCAATATACCCCCCGACATCCCTTCAGCCTCCACCGCGTACGAAGACCAAGACCTGAAAATCTGTCTCCGAAGCCGGGCCAAAGTATCCCCCGACAATCTAGTTTCCAACAACACACATATATCAAAATTATATAATTGCATCAATCTATTAAACGAGGATCGAAAGGAAGGCTTTCGAGCTCCTCGAGTATTCCATATAAGAATCTTCATTAATTACTGGAGGAAACTGGGACCCCTCCCTGGTCCTCCACCATAACCATATCAGGAAGGCACTGACTGGCAAGGGTGCCCCCATCAGTCATCATTAGTGAATCAGCCTTCAGTCCATCCGAGACAACATCTAAATTAACAGGCCGAATAGACTGCACCGAGGATAGTAAGACTGAGTGCCGACTCATAGATTCTTCACTTGAGTCCACCACAGTCAAACCAACATTCATATCAGCGCTGGGCTGACTCACCTCCTGATCAACTCCATGAGAGCAATGCGATAATGACGGGTTGATAGGAAAATAATGAGCAGCCTCAATACTTTTTGGCAAAGCAACTTTACCTTTGCCCTTCCTTTTAACAACTTTGGAAATAGTTCTCGGAGCAGGGCTCTCAACAGGTCTAGCCCTTTTTCAGGGGGCCAGGAAAAGCATCCCCACTGCCCTGATTACTGCCACAAACCACACCCAATCCATAAGATGAGAAAGGATTAGCAATTGGCTGAACAGAATTGGACCCAGCTTCAGCATCACTGTTCACTTTTCCCTTCAGCTTAAGCTTCTCAGAAGCTACAGTACCGGCATGGGAGGAAAAAACCGGCACTGGGTCAAGAGCTGAAGAAGCCACCGTCTGACCCTTCTGCACCTCACCACCAGAGCCAGCGGAACCTGCATCAGGGACAATCACCATCTTCGACAGCGGGGGCACTTTCCGGCGAGCTACCTTAACCGGCGTCCTCCACTCGTCTGCCTCGGCAGCCATCGACCGCTACTTCTCCTTAATCATCTGAGACACAGAATCACAGCCAGAAGCTACAGAAATAGGCTTCGTAATAGGCTTCTTCCTCACCTCCCTCATAGTTCCAGGGACATCCGGCAATGACGAACAGTAGTCAACCAGGATCCAAAAACAGGGGACAAAGATACACCCTCCTTGCTTGACCCAGCCGGCACAGAGCAAGGCCCCTCCAAGTGAAGCGATCCACAGCTAAGCAGAATCCTTCCAGAGATTCATAAACAAACTGCTGCCAGAAGGGAAGGTTGATACCCTGAACACGGGTTCCCGGCCGAAGAGAACGCCGGAGATCCACCGGCAAGCATACTCTGGCAAAACCTCCTCTGCTTTTGGCCAAAGTCGACGAATCAACACAATGGAATTGGCCTGCAGACTCAGTGATCACCCTGAGGAAATCCTCCTTCCAAAATTTCAAAGGTTCGGTAATCGCAGCCAAATCCGGGCAAAGGGGATGGCATCCACAGTCGGAACGAACTCCGGCTTCCACCTTTCCATTGCGATAATCTGCCCATTAATGATCCAAGGACGGTTCATCACCAGTTCAGCAGCCTTCGGTCTTCGAAGCGAAATATGTGGCATCGAAATGCCAAGCTAATAGGTTTGATTTCCCCCTGAATTCCGGTACGGCGAAACTCCCTAACAAACGCCTCCGCTGGAACCCATTTCTGAAACGATCGAGCAATGATAGCTCGTGTCTGCCACTCAACCATCTTAGACTTCAGTTCGTCCACCGGAATGCTAACCACCTCCGGAAACACAGATTCCAGTCTTGAGACTTCAGCCGGCGCCGGAGACGACGAAACCCAAATGAACCCCGTCGTACTGGGCTTTTGCCCAGCAGCACGGACCCCCACATCCCCATCAAACGCCATAGACGGCAAGGGGATAGCACAGGAAGGATCCACCACAAGAGCCGCAACCGAAGTCGAAGACGATCGCCGGAGATCAACACAGACAAGGGCCGAGCACGAATCATAAAGCAAGCCAACAGACAGACGCCGAAGCCCTCGCTCGCACGAACCTCAAAGCACACGAACCTCTACTTAACTACTCAATAACAAAATTTGTGCGTAAAGGTTGTTGCACAAGAAACCTAGCCGTCTATCGATCGAGTGATCATCAGTTGTTTCGATCCTAGTCCATGATTTTTTAAAAAACTTTTTATCATAATAACAAGTAAGCATGCTTGGGGTAAAGGTTGAATGCCACTAGAAGGATGGTGAACTTAAACCATTTGTTAATTTAAAAATTATGGGAGTTTTTTTTCCTCAATAAGTTGTCTCGATCTGTTTGTCAGTTGGTCTTTTCTGATTTTCAAAAAATATGGTGAAGATGTAATCACTCAAAACAAACTCTTTGTCCTTTCTTAAGTACGTAGAGAGAGATCCAGCGGAGCTTATATTTGTTAACAATCGTTTCTCGTTTTTGGGAAACTAGTCTGATTCTGTAAAAGAGATTTTCCTGTATCGTTAATTATTCAAACAGGCAAAGGAAGAAAAGAAAAAAAGCTCTATAGGCTGGGATGGAAGAAAGGAGTCTGCGCTTATTTATGGTAGTAAATTGGCAAAAGATTGTGTTGCCCGCATATTTTTGTTCTTCGGCTTGGATGCGCGTTTGGCTCTGGAATCTAAATTTTGATTTTAATATTTGAGATAAAATTTGTAAGATAGTCTGCACTCGCAAAAAAATTTTCTGAGGTTATTCTCTGCGGGGAACCCTCGACGTCTAAGTCAGTGAAGATTCACAGCATGCAGATGTGAAGAGAAGACTATTCACAGAAGAATCTTTCTCCAAACTCTCAATCGGAGCTCTAATGGATTTATCGATTCCGTAAAGCCAAATGAGTGTACAAGATAATTTTTTATGCATACCTGAGAAGTTGAAGTGCTGTGGTATTTATAGAAGATCACCTGATTCTCTGGGCGCATCGTGGGGGCCAAAAGTTTTTATGATTCGAAACGGATTCGAATTGAGTTTGTTACGAGATTAGTAGGATCTGTATCTTATTAGTTAGAGGATCAACGGTCAGGAGAGCTGGCTGATGTCTTGGGATTTCACGATTGCATAGTCTCTAGGCCACTCATGGGTATGATTCTCTGTTTGGAATCTTATTCAGTTTCAGCGAATGAGGACTCTCCCATGCCGGATTCCGTAGAGGTATTTTAAATGTCATAGCTTGGACGAGGAATAGCTTGATTTTTTGAAGCATAAAATGGTTCGGCTCAGACGACCGAGGTATAATGATATCTCGAGTTACCGCGGAATAAGGATAGCTCGGCTCAGATGGCCGAAGTATAAGGATAGCTCGGGTTACCGAGGAATAAGGATAGCTCGGCTTAGATGGTTGAAGTGTAAAGATGGTCCGACTTTATCAAAGCTGATTTGATCTCGTCGCTAGAATGTCACGCCAGCCGGTCAGCCAGCAAATAAAATGTTTAGATTAGACATGACCTTATCGTTGATGTGAACGATCAAAAATACAACAATGATTTTACTCCTCATGTTGATAAATGCGATGGCTTGATGGACGATACCAGCCAAGTTAGCTTTCCCAAGTGAGCACCGCTGTCGTGAAACTACGGGAGTAGCGCTTGATTCCTCCTTATCCATCGACGCGGTGGCCTGCAAGCCATGCCAAGCCATGACGCCGAAGGTACGTTGTCTTCGGGTTAGCTTGACTGGGTGGATTCTTCTCAACATGAACAGTAGATAAAAGTCACTGGAGAACTTTGGCATCCATGTTTCCACATCAAATCATGCAGCAAAAACTTTTCTAAGTTCATCGCCTCTAACCAAACCATGGGGACAGACTGCTCCCACCTGCTCCAATGGGACGTTGGATATCCCTTTCCAAGAGGTTGGATATTGATGACAGTATTCGTTTTTAAAGAGGAGATATTGATGATTTGATGTTTCTGTCGGCCGTATCGGGCAACCTAATTCTGCCAGCAATAAATTTGTTTCCCGTAAGAATAAATGGTTTTTCTTTTTCCCTTCAAGAGATGGGAGGGTTGTGTTAGACACCATGCTCTTAAAATTAAATGTATTTATATTTTTAATTTTTTTTAATTAATAAAAAAATATTTTTTGATCTTATCTCATTTATATGAAAGATAAATATTTATATGAAAATTTAAAATATACTATGAGACTGTAATTTTAGTAATATATACAAGAGAATTAAAATTACAGCTAATTAAAATTACAGCTAATATATTTAAATATGTTCGTAATTGATAGAAGTAAGGATCTTCTATCGCTAATCACTAATACAGTCCATGAACATTCTGAATGTGATAATCTTATCCGGATTATTGTATAGAGACACTTAGTGGAGGTATTATATATAATAAGATTATATAGGGCTTGGACTAACATAATTTGAATCTTTATTTAAGGCCGTTATAAAAAATTTAATTTATGTTACAAGATGATCATATGTAAATCAACCTTAATCCTGATTTAATCACAGACTCCTTGATTGTGCTATTGGATCTTTTGATTTGTTTGTTAAAGCTCATTTGATATTGGGCCCAATACTTACATTTTGGAGGTTTAATAACACATTGGGCTTGAAATGTGATTTAAAAATATGGAATCCATAGTTTTTGAAAAAAAGCTTAAAATTAGTTCCCTTAAGTATTGATTATGGGCTAAACAGTTATGCGTGCAATTTATGATTCGATCATAAATTAACTGTTTTACTATTGAATACTTAAGGAATAAGAAAAAAATTAGAGGGGTATAACGGTTATTACACCTAGCTTTAATTATGAACTAATTATGGAGGGTTGAATTACATGTAATGATTATATCAGTGGACAACTCAAGTTTTCGAGTAAAATTAATCTGTAATTTTCAAGAGTGCAGTCTTAAGTTTTTAGTGGAATAACTTCGAGATTAATAAACTGAATAAATAATTAAAGAGTTTTAATTGAGTTTATTCAAGTTTATTAGAGCTTAAAATTATGGGTTCATGGTCCCCACACCGTCTTAGGTTAATCGAATACTTTTGGATTAAATAATTAATATGATTAATTATTTATTTTTCTTACTTTATAATAAGTATTATTGTGGAACATCACACAAGAGAATTTTGCTCTTGTAAGTGACTTATATTATGAGTTGATGGAGAGAAATAAATTTTATTTGTTTTTGATATTTTTTGATAATGTGATTATTAAGAATATTAAAAATAAACTAATAAATTTAATTTATTAGATATTATTATATTTAATTTAGATATTATTTATAAATTAGTTACAAATAAGAAAATAACTTTTTCAAAGAGTTAACGTGCATGCAAGAATTTTACATGCCGTCAAAATAGGCTATAACAGATAAACATTATCTACATCAAATGTTGTATTATCTAAAAGTTGTAACAGATAAATGTTATCTAAATTAAAAGTTGTAATAGATAAACATTATCTACATTAAATGTTGTAACAGATAATGTTGTAACAGATAAACATTATTTAAATTAAATTTCTAATTCACTTAGAACCTATAACATAAGGTGGACTTTCATAGAAATTCTTTTTCTCTCTTATTTAATGTGCGCCAAATTGTGATAAATATAGAAAATCAAGAGTGAGCCCACTCTCATAATTTGATACCAATCCTGAGGAAGGCTCTGGTTTCGTTTTAATTTTGCAGGTAATTTATGTACTTTGGCCCGTAAACTCTACCATGGGATTCTTCATCCATATCATCGAATCCGATAGTAGAGCGCGTATGTTCCTTTGAGACCTCAACATATCGGTATGTTTTTATGTTTAAAAAAATTATATGATAATTTTTTCTTTTCATATGACAATGTTAATATTATGCTTCGGCTATACATATATATATATATATATATATATATATATATATATATATATATATATATATATATATATATATATATATATATATATATATATTTTTGAAAACCAACAGGTAGAAGCCCAGTAGCCCACCCGGGATTGATTAAGCAAATGGAAACAAAGTATCAGGTTTTAGCAAATCAGTAAACTAATAGAACAGAAAAACAGGAAGAAAAAAAAAAGAAAAGAAAACTAAATTAGATAAATGGAATATGATGTCAACCTTGTATGTGTGTAAAACATCTGAAAAACATATTTTAAGGCCAACATACCAGCAAAGATTCTGAAATGATGAGTTCAACAATTGAACAAAGATTGCTCTAGATTTTGTTCTTAGGACCAAACTACCAAAGACTCGAGTCAGAAGATCAGTACTCTAATCATTAGATCAATTAGTTCAATCATATTATCATAAAAAATAATTTTAAAAAAAAAATAAATATATTATAAAACATATAATTATTAAAAAATTTTGTAGAAATTATTATAATACTTTATTTTAGATATTAAACTATTTTGTTTGATACGTTTTATTGTACGTAGTATGAATAGAAATGTAAAATAAGAGCAAAATATATAAATATGTATATATTGCACTACCAAGCACTACAGTAAAATAACGATATCCCGATGCTAAAATTAACATATGCCGACGCTTTTGGCAAATATTGTCACGACGCTTTTACACGCATCGGAATATAGGGAGTGGAAATAGGATTTGTTGACACTTTTAAAAGTGTTGGCAACGTGTCGGTATGTGCCGATGATTAAAAGTGTCAAAAAAAAAATTATCTAGCCGACGCTTTTAAGCGTCGAAAAAATCAAAAGCGTCGAGTTAATTTCCTTTTGCCGGTGCATTATAGCGTCAGCAACTCAATTTTTCCCGACGCTACATGGCACGTCGGAATTTTTTATAAGTCGACGCTTTAAAGCGTTGGCATGATCAAATTCTACCGATGCTTTAAAGCATCGAAAAATGCTAAATTTCTTTTTATAAGCTGATGCTTTAAAGCGTCGGCACATTCTATTTTTTTAAAAAAATAAAATAATAAACAGAAAAGTTAAAAAAAATTATATTAAACCTGTGCAATTAAGATAAAATTTATATTATACAATGCAATCATAACAAACAAAATTACATTGCACACATTCTTCACATCCAAATTAAAATTTTAAATATAAATTTCATTATATCAAGAAAGTGTTACAATTTAAAGTTTCACAAAATTTAAAGATACATGAAATGAAAGATACAAAATAAAAAAAGTTGAGCCAAGGTCAATGATCTGTAGGAGGAAGGTCGTCACCCTGTCATGAGGATCTGATGCTCCAGGAGCCTATAAGAAAAATTAAAAATATTTAATTTACAAAACTATCAATGAATATTAGATATATAATTAATTTAATATAAAATATATATTTAATAATATATATTTACCTGATATGAAACAACCGTCTGTATGAGAGATGTAAGCCACTCAATGGTCTCTCTCATGGAATCCATCAATGCTTTGTCGGCTGCTCTCTTGGCTGCATTCCTCCGTTGCATCTCCTCCATCGCTACGGCACTCGACCACTGAATCTTCTCAATCTCATGCTCAAGTCTGCGAATACGTGTATCATGAACAGCATCTGCAGCATCACGCGTAAGTTTGCTCACCTCATATAACTGAGTGGGGGTAACTCCAACTCCATAACCCCTCACTCGACCGTAGCGCTCCGACCCCATCAGCTCTGTAAATACATCGGCCTCGATGCGACTACTCTGCGTAGAAGTTGTAGCGTCATCGACACGCTCAGCAATAAGAGATGTAGCTCTTTCCTGTATTAATTTAGAAAAAATAGTTAGATCTTACTGAATAATATAATCAAATTAAAATTATTGTATGAGATAAATTATAATAAATAATTACATAAAAGTCCCTCGACTCATCTCTGATAAAAGTGCCATCTTGGTGAGTATGAGTCATCCGGTAAAACTCTATCTCACCGGGTTTTCGCCCATGCTGATCCATCTACAAAAAAAAATTATACAATTTGTAAAGTTAGAAAGGTATGTACCCTTCTGATTCTTTGTCTTGTTTATCATGTGGAGTGCATATGAGAAACTCTATTGATTTTACTTTAACTGTTTATTTTGTGCTGATTAATTATCTTAGTGAAATGAGTGAGATTATTAGCTGCAGGCCTATTGAATTCTACTGATTTTAGAGTGGTTAATGAGCCCTCTGCAATCCAAGGAAAACATAAGACAAGACATGATGAAGCAACATAGAGGAGAAATATTCTTTTTTAACAGATACAGATCTTGACCATGTGTCAATTAATTAAGAAGACATAGACTATTCCATACAAAATTCAATTGCACATAACAGAAAAACAACAGAATTTAACCTAGAATTGTTTCTCCTGAATCCATGATAAGAACACAATATTATAAAATGTAAATGGAGGCTCAAGAGACATGCTGGATAGCAAGGCCAAGACTGTATCCATTTGCATCTTTTTTGAAACCCCTTGATGAGTTTATATCTATCCAATCACATCTAAATAATATGACTTTAAAGACTCTGTAGTAACTCAACTCATAAATATCTTTTAGCACACCGTAATAAGTTTTTCTATCTGCTTCCACCATAACACCGCTATTATGTGTTTTTCTAAATTTCTCATGATCTTTAGTATGGAATTTAAAACCATTGATTATGAAACCATTATATCTATTGACAACTTTATTAGGTCCTCGAGCCAGGGCTATTAATTCAGCTGAAAAATTTCTCTTCATCATCGTTGTTACCTAAAAAATAATAAGGAATGTTAACAGGTTATTTGATGTTAAATCAATCTATATATTCTCCAAATATATGTCAAACCTGTTTTGAAAGCCATGTAGGAAAAAACTCAACTAACCATCGATGCTCAATCCTTGGATTAGGTCGAATGCTATGATTAGCTTGTCGTTGAGACAATAAAAATTCGTTGCATAAAATTTGTTTTGTTTATTTAGAACAAAAAAGAAGATATAATATTTAAACTTGAAATGCAATATATCATACTAACCTACGATAGTCAGATATCATTTCACTATAGAGTAGCACATAATGATGTGCTTGTGCCATTGATTTATGATCCAATACAATAGTTTCAGCTTTTCCCATTACTCTACCTGCAGTTGAAAACTTGTACAATTCTGCATTATCTATGAAATCACTAGACCGTTGAGGTCTATTAAACACTATCTCTACACCTTGAATATATCTTGAACAAAATGTCAAACACTCTTCAGCAATATATCCTTCCGCAATCGAACCCTCTGGATAGGCTCTGTTTCGTACATAATCTTTCAATCGCACAAGGTACCTACAAGATAAAAAATTTCTAAATATAACATAATGATGATGCTACTTTTAGTAAAAAGTATAGTATACCGGTCATTAGGATATATCAGACTATAGTGTACCTCTCAATAGGATACATCCATCTATAATGTACCGGTCTGCCAAGCTTGACTTCCGAAGCTAAGTGAATAAGTAGATGTAACATAATAGTAAAAAATCCATGAGAAAAAATCTTTACCATCAGACAAAGTGTAATAGTAACATCAGACTCCAACTGATCAATCTCTCTAGGATCATAACTTTTGAACATAATGCCTTGAAGAATGATGATAGTCGAATTATAACTGCAATAACTTGTTTAGGCACTGATGATCTTGAAGCTATTGGCAAGATATCTTGCATCAATATGTGACCATCATGACTTTTGAGATTAAAAATTTTCATATCTTTAAGATGCACACACCTTGAAATGTTTGATGCATATCCATCAGGTACTTTAATATTTTTCAATACTGTAAGAATATTATTTCTTTCTTGAGGAGACATTGTATAAGATACAGGAGGCAAATAATTTCTATCATTAGCAAGCATTATTGGATGAAGCTCCGATTGGATACCCAATTCTTTTAAATCCAATCATGCCTTCATGTTATCTTTGGTCTTTCCATCAATATTCAATAATATTCAAAGCAGATTATCACAAACATTCTTTTCTATGTGCATGACATCAAGATTTTATCGAATAAGATTATGTTCTTAATAAGATAAGTCAAAAAAGATACTTCTTTTCTTCCATATATGTTTGATAGGCTGATTTGTAGATGCTATCGGTACATCCTCCTCATTTTCTTTTTCAAAAAAATTATCTGGATCTTCAAATACCTGTGCATCCATACTACGAATTGTCTGACAATCCTTCTTGATCATTCCCTTCTCTTTTTTTAGAAGACTTTGAGAATTTACCATATGTGTAACTGATGGAATCAATTTGCATATGAACATTAGTTCCAGAAGGTAGAATAGGTGCACTTCCCAATTCTATGGTACCATCAAATAAATCTTTCTGGAAACGAAACGGATGATTAGGTTCTAACCATCGACGATGTCCCATAAAACAAAATTTTTCTTCATGTTTTAATCAAATTGAATGTGTCGAATCTGCACAACAAGGACATGCAACCCTTCCCTTTGTACTAGCCAGATAAATTGGCATATGTTGAAAAATCATTAATAGTCCACAACAAAGCTGCCCGAAGTTTAAATGTTTCACCATTTGATGCATCAATTGCATCGATACCTTTTCATAACTGTTTCAATTCCTCTATTAAAGGTTGTAGAAAAATATCAATATCATTTCCTGGACCCTTATCACCTGGAATAACCATTGACAAGATAAGTGAGGATTGTTTCATGCACAACCATGGTGGTAAATTGTATGGTATTAGAACAACTGACCAAGTACTATATATAGAATTTAGAGTCCAAAAAGGATTGAAGCCATCTGAAGCTAAACCAAACCGAACATTACGAATATCAGAGGCAAAATCAGGATGTCTAGCATCAAATGCTTTCCATGCTAGACTATCTGCTGGATGTCTCAACATTCCATCCTTCGTACGCCCTTCATCATGCCATCTCATTAATGAAGCTGTTTGTGATGATGAATATAGCCTTTTCAATCGAGGAATAAGAGAAAAGTAACGCAATACCTTCGCTGGTTTTTTTGTTTTGTTCGTTACATCATCCTCCTCCTCTTCATGAGTTGTCCATCGTGATAATCCACATACATTGCATGACTCTCGATTAGCATTTCCATCATGATATAACATACAGTCTTTCGGACAACTATGGATCTTTAGATATCCAAGATCCAATTTGTTGACAACTTTCTTTGCTTTATAATAAGAGGATGGTAAACCAGTGCCTTCTGGATCATCCATTCATATATTTTATATGGAATAAATGTATAAGAAAAGAGATCTTAGAAAATTTCAAACAACCCAGATATAATTGTTCATCTGCATCTTTAATTAAATTATGATACTGAGCTGACTCATGCATCTGCTTTCAACAAATATTTGTTCCATAAATGTAGAAACCATCACATATTCCATCCGTTCCATGTATATTAGTTGAACCTTCAAAGTTTTGAACACCATGTCGAAAAGCATCTGTGATCAAACCTGTCATATTATCTCCGACAAGGTTATCTTGCATATTACCAGATTCCAATATCGATCAGATAAGGAGGATTGATTACTTGATAATGGCAACATACATTCTCCATGGAAAACCGACTTAGTATAACCTCTTAAAAAACCATTCCATATCAAATGTCCTTCAACAGTTTGTGGATCTAAATAAGAATTGTTAACACATCGCCGACACGGACATAAAATCTTTCTATTCAAACTACTTTTATCCATACCAAATTTAATGAAATCACGAACTCCATCTAAATATTCTTTGCTATTTCTCGGTTTATTTATTCAACTTTTATCCATTGTAGGATAAATGATTGATAAATAACTAACTTTTATCCAATATCCTGCACCTATTTCATCATCATAAGTATTCAACATTTAATAGTATAAGCATATAGCCATTGAATAAAAACTACCAAAGTCCTATAGCCATTGAATCAAACAAAAGATTTTGCATTCACATGAATACTTAATTCAACAAGGGTCAGCAGAAGCTCAGTGATTGGAATAGAATATTACTTAATTCAACAAGGGAAAATGTACCTTCTTTATTGAATTGGTGTTTGCTATAGCTTTTATGGGTCAATAGCAATAACCCAAGCAAAGTTATAAATCCCAATGAAAGAAGAGAAAGAGGAAGTTGGAGGGGAGAAAGCAAATAATTAGGTGGCTAGGAATCTAACCAAATGAGAAAAGCATCAACATATCCTACTAACAGTTGGGAAGGACACATAGATGGGGTGTAATGAAGGGCGTTACTATGCTCTGCTAGTGTTGAACGTACCGTGCATTCTAGGTCAAAGAGCGTTGGACATAGGATCAACTAGGCCTACAATCTAGAGCCAGATATTTCTTTGGGTTGGGCTTATGTCAATGATTGACTAAATTTATATTAATCCTCTCACTTCAAGTCCCAGATCAATCATCAGAATAAGTTGTCATGGTACCAAAGACTTGGATTTAGATACAGCACTCATTCATATCTGAGAGGGCAGCAGTATTTTGTGAGGGCAATCTCTTAACTTGTAGGGTAAAAATACTAAAAATCATCCATCAAATCACCATTTTATTCTATTAATTAGAACACCACTGACCCCACCATGTATCACACAAATCCTGCACTGCGACACCATATCCAATGAACTGAGCAATGACCTGATAGATGATTGGTACCAGTACCCAATGTCATTGGCTAGCAACTTGTGGTAGACGCTAGCAAGCCACAGTAGGAAAGATGGACAACTCAATAAATCTTCTCTTCTTCCATTCTACATCTCATGGTTCTTTCCATCCTCCCTTCCAGAATAGTGTTTAGATGATGCTGGTTATCCCTTTGATGACCTTGCTGTCTGGTTGGGTGTCATCTCATGTTTTTATTATTGGTTGGAATTGGTCAACCTCCTTTCAACTCATTTTAATGCTAAATCTTTGAGAACAAGTCAACCAAGAAGTAAGTTTGTCAGTAAGACATCATAAAATTGCCTTCAGGTGACTTTAAAAAAAATTAAAATTTAAGGAATAAACAAAGTAGCAAACACCTCTTTAAGCATGTCAGGCGTATGGATGATATCATCATGGTTGTCTCTTGGCAACAATCTTAAAATTCAGAAATAACACAATATGATATGTTCATAACATTAATATGTCATGACATGCCTTCAGAACCATGTGTAACTTACCATGAACATTTGGAGGTCTTCTCCTCCCTTCTAAAGCCATTCCAACACTTCAATAATAGCATCTAGGCAGTGATACAAAAGAGTTCCAGCAACAAATGGCATCGCTAGCTAACTGATTGTATTGGATAAAGCTTAAGAATTTCTCACTCTAAATCATCCGGTTGTAGTAGCACATGATTTTAATTGCATTTTATCTCATGCTAAGAAGCATGCATGATAGTCTCAGGAATCTTATACAAGGAGGATAATATTGATCTTCGATACTTTGGTTTCCAGTCTAGATGGTTTAATAATAGAGATGGTGGGGTGCAAGGATTCGGGAATGGCTGCAAATGCCTAGTAGATGTGCGGAGTGGTTCTCCAAAACAATCAGGGGACGTAATACAAGTAAAAGGCACTTTACACAATATCCTAGGACATCATTTGCAATGCTAATTAGCAATAAAGTAATCTGAATCTCGTCAAGAATACCTCTCAAATGTTGGGTAATCCTTATCATGAGTCTCATCTCTAAATGGAATACCTAGATTTCCTCTCTGATGGACTCAAGCACCTAGAATGTATCCATGGACACACGCAGTATATGGAATCATGATATCTCTCATGGCACAGAAACCTACGAATTTAAAGAAAAATATGGTAAAATTGTCTTATTCCATAAAACCCAAAAACTAAAAACAAATGGATTTTAGACTTTTATCTGATATTGAAGACAGTTTCATGTCACTACAAAATCTTATACAAATTTTGAACCTTCAAATCCTCAACAAAAAAAAAAAAATGCAAACAGAGAAAAAATAATTATTGTGTCTGTAGAAAAATTATATTTGGAATTCAGTCACCCTATCCTTAGAGTTAGGGGGTAACATGATGCAAACCATCAATTTTAAGGTTAATAAGTAGAGAATGTACAAATCCTATCACAGTTAGCAAATATTATCATCATAATTCTTCAAAAAAAGTTTCTTCTTATCTAAGTGGAAGAAAAAAAGAAAAAGAAAAAAAAGTAGCAGCAGCTGTCAATAGGAATCTGATTCTACTATAACATCTCTAATCAGACATACACATAACAGAAGGTACAAAACAACACACTGAAGAGTTTCAATGTAAGGGGAAAAAAAAAAACATACCATTATACCTAGAAAATTAATATGGATTGGAAAGAGAGCATACCAGAAAGGAGAGGTCACAAACAAATCAGCGAGATGGAAGTCTCCCTAACTTCATCGGCAGCGAATTCCGGCATGAGAACAAGAAAGAGAGATGGAAGTCTCCAACTTCGTCGGCAATGATTTCCGGCAATAGGGTTCCCCTTACTTTGGGTGCAGAATCGCCTCCAAAACCCTAGCCCTTAACCGAAAAAGAAATTCAGAAGATAAAATTAACAAAAAATTAGGAGAAACAGTCAAAGAGTAAAAGAAATGGAAGGAAGAGATTTTACGTTCGGGAACATGCCGATATACCTCCGTCGGGGAAGAGAGAGCCCTACGCTGGGAAAGAGAGCCCTACGTCGAGGAAGAGAGAGTCCACGGAGTGAAGCTCGACGGGGAGGAGGAGAGGAAAAGGAGATCTGGGATCAAATCGGTGCGCGGGGAGCGGGGCGGCAGCTAGGGTTAGGATCAGATCGAACACGCGGGGGGAGGGAGCTAGCTAGCGAGGGTAGTATATCGAAATATCCTGATGCTAATAAGCGTCAGCATATCCCGACGCTTATTAGCGTCATTTAAGCCCATAGCAGCCGACACTTTTCAAAAACGTCGGCTGACTGGGAAGGGCTTAATATCCCGATGCTTAAACACGTTGTTAAACCCATTATCTGCCGACGCTTTCCAAAAGTGTCGGCAGGCTGGAAAGGGATTAATATCCCGATGCTTAAACGTGTCGTTAAACCCATTACCTGCCGACGGTTTTGGAAAGCATCGGCAGGCTGGAAAGGGATTAATATTCTGATGCTTAAAAGTGTCGTTAATTCCATCAGCTGCCGATGCTTTTTAAGGGCTTAATATCCCAACGCTTAAAAGCGTCGTTAAGACCGTTATCTGCCGATGCTATTAAGCGTCATTAGAGCCCGACGCTAAAATGCGTCATTATCTGCCGACGCTTTTAAAAAGCATCGGCGGGTCGTGGGAGTTCCCGACGCTTTTCCCTAGCATTGGGAGAAAAGAGTTGTTAGATATAAATTTTACTATAGTGAAGATTTCTGCATATAATGGGTATATATATCCAAATGCTATGGTTACATAAGAAAATATAAATCAAAATATAATCAAGTATAATATCGAATAGGTACGTGCATCACAATCATGAACTTTGATTCAATCTGATTCTTTTATTGGTTTTAGTCTTGACCTTGTTATAGTATTAACATGTTAATGATCTTGATTCTGCTATAGTACTAAAACACAAGAAAATCTTAATCCCTCTCCTCTTCATAGTAATTTTATTTAAAAATCATGGGAGTGATTTTTAGGGAGGAGAGATTTTTTCCATGGTATGACTACGCTACTAAACATCTCTTTATAATAGCATTATTTTTTAAATTTATTTAAAAAATAGTATGGATAAAAATAAGTGGCCAGATAACATAAACAAATTCAATAATATATAGCAACATATTATTTATTGTATTGAATTAAAAGAAACAAATTTTAATGCATGTAATCATATCATTGATGCTGACCAATTGGAAGAAGAAAGCAAAATATATAAAAATGGTAAAAGCACGAAAGGAGATGGAAGAGGAGGCAGATCGAGATAGAGAAAAAAAAAAAAAAAAAAAAAATCAGTGAATTGATTGAGGCTACCTCGCAGAACAAACCCACATTTCGACAACCATGGGCAGGCTCATATTATCCCCCCCCCCCCCCCCCCCCCCTCATCTTCGCTCTTGCCCTCTCTTGAACCCTTCTCTCCGCGAAAGGTGACGACCCCTCTCTTCATCCACCGGGAATTTCCTTTTAGTCGCCGACTCACAACCTTTTACGAATCATATGCATGCATGTAGGAGGCAACCGCTGCGATGGGTACTGCAGCGGATCATCGGGTACCATCCCGTCGACGGAGTCAACATCACTGTTGGGATTATTTCCAACTCAGATTATTTTGAAAAGAGAAATCAAGGTAGAAGAAGGGTTTTCTTACAAGAAAAAAATTTGATCTATTACGTTTATTAAACACATCACCATATAAATATTGTTTCTTGTTTCTACGAAAAAGCATAATCCTCTTATGATCTTATCCATCTAAAGCTATCCCACCAAAAGATAAAAAGATAGGCTCATTATTTAAAAGCCCAACTCAAACTAAATAAAATAAAATAAAATACTAAAAACTAACAACCATTATATTTTAACACTCCCCTTTAATGGTTGTTCTTGGATACCCATGAGATCTCTAAAGTATATGAATTTCTCCTTCTGTAGTACCTTGGTGAAGATATCTGCAATTTGGTCTTCAGTCTTCACATACTTGACTTCAATTTCTTTTTCTTCTACCATATCTCTAATAAAATGGTACTTGATTTTGATATGCTTGGTGCGGCTATGATATATAGGATTCTTTGTCATAGAAATAGTAGATTTGTTGTCACATAGCAGATTAGTAGCTTCTTCTTGCTTTTCACCCATATCTTCAAGTATTCTTCTCAACCAAATTATTTGTTATGCTGCCAAAGTTGTTGAAACATATTCTGTTTCAGAAGAAGATAATGTCAACTTGCTTCTTGGATGCCCAAGATATGATACCTGATCCACAAAAGAATGCATATCCTGATGTGCTTTTCATGTCATCAATATTTTCAGCCCAATCACTATCACAAATCTCAAATAACTTCACAGTATCATCCTTGTTTCTGTCATACATGATCCCATAATCTTTAGTACCTTTGATGTATCTCAAGACTCTTTTTGCTTGTCCAAAGTGAATATTACTTGGCTTTTGCATAAATCTGGACAGTAAACTTGATACAAACATAATATCTTGTCTTGTAATTGTTAGATATAATAAGCTTCCAATAATGCTTCTGTATAATTATGCATTGGCTTCACCACTTTCATCTTCTTTCATCAACTTATCATTTACCACAAAAGGTGTTTCCACACTATTGCAATTTTTCATGTTGAATTTCTTGAGAATGCCTTCGCCATACTTCTTTTGACTAATAAATATATCATCTTTTCTTTGACTTATTTCAATTCCCAAAAAATAATGAAGCAAACCCATATCATTCATTTCATTTTCTCATCATATCATTTTTGAAAGTCAAGATCATATTCTCATTGTTACCAGTAATAATTAAATCATCAACATAAAGAGAGACAATGAGAATATCATTACCTTGCTTCTTCACATAAAGTGTTGGTTCACTTGTACTTTTTTGAAAACCTTTTTCATTGAAGTAGGTGTCAATTTGAGAGTACCATGCTCTGGGTGCTTGCTTCAGCCCATATAATGCTTTCTTCAACTTATATACCTTGCTTTCTTGACCTTTGATGATGAATCCTTGAGGTTGTTCAACATAAATTTCTTCTTCTAATACTCCATTCAAGAATACAGACTTTACATCTAGTTGATGTAGTTTCCAACTTTTATGAGCTGCTATAGAAATAAGAGTTCTAATTGTATCATATCTAGTAACAGGTGCAAAAGTTTCTTGATAATCAATACCAGGTAATTGAGAGTATCCCTTTGCTACTAATCTTGCTTTGTGTCTTTGAATAGTGCCATCTATATTGTGTTTTGTTTTGTAGATCCACTTCAAGCCAATGACTTCCTTATCACTTGGTTTCTTCACTAATTCCCAAGTTTTGTTCTTCTCAATCATATTGACTTCTTCCTGCATTGCTTTGTTCCACACTTCTTCATGCATAGCATTTTCATAAGATTCAGGCTCAATCATGCAGAAATTACAAGAAGCATAAATGTCACTTAACCTTCTCATTTTTATAGGAGTAGAACTTGAAGATAGACTTGAACTTGAAGTAGTTTGTGATGAACCTTCAACCTTATTTTCTTCATTTTGAGCATCATGAATTTCTTCATCTAGAGAAATAATATTTTCTTCAACTTTCTTTTGCTTCCAATCTCAAACAACTTTTTCATTGAAAATAACATCTCTCCTTATGATCACTTGATTTTGCTTCAAGCTGAAAAGTCTGTAACCTTTTGATTTAGAACTGTATCCAACAAAGATACATTTTTCACTAACTTCATCAAGTTTGTCTCATTTTCTTTGGAATATGTGCATAGCACACACATCCAAAGATTTTGAAATGCTTCACTGAAGGCTTTCTACCATACCAGGCTTCAAATGGTGTCTTATTTTGAAGAGCTTTTGTTGGACATCTATTCATCAGATAAACTGTTGTATTCACTGCTTCTGCCCAATAAGAATTTGGAAGGCCTTTGTCTTTGAGCAAGATCTAGACATCTCAACAATAGTACGATTCTTTCTTTCTGCAACACCATTTTTCTCTGGTGTATAGCTAACAGTCAATTATCTTTGTATACCATCATCTTCACAAAATTTCTCAAATTCATTTGAATTGTATTCACCACCTCTATCACTTCTCAGCACTTTAATATAATGCCCACTTTATCTTTCCACAAGATTTTTAAACTTCTGAAAGATAAGAAATGCCTCTGATTTATGTCTCATAAAATATACCCATATCATCCTTGAATAGTCATCAATAAAAATAATGAAGTAGATGTTACCTGCATGAGAAGGAGTTTTCATAGGCCCACATATGTCAGTATGAATAAGCTCCAATGGTGCTTTGGCTCTCCATACATGCTCGTTTGGAAATGCCTCTCTATGTTGTTTTCCAAGTGCACATCCTTCACAAGGTTCTTCCTTGTCATGTATTGCTGGTAGACCATACACCATATTCTTTTGATATAACTTCTAAAACTTTGAAAATTCAAGTGCCCAAACCTTTTGTGCCATAACCCTGACTCATCATTTACCTCCATCTTCCATGCAGCATCCTTTGCATAGTGCAAAATAAGAGGAAAACTTCTATTTTTCTCCATCTTGATATTTGCCATAAGTTGCTTTTTCATCCCTCTTTCATATAACTTGCAAACATTATTTTCAAAGTGTACCATATGCCCATGCTCAATCAGCTATCCAACACTCAAGAGATTTTTCTTTAAATCTGGAACAAGTAAAACATCATGAATGAATTTTCTTCCTTTTTTGGTATTGATTTCAATTGTGCCTTTGCTTCTTGCTTGGACTATTGCACAATTTCTCATCTTCACTTGTGAAATTGAAGAACTGTCAATGTTCACAAAAATAGACTTGTCTCCTGTCATGTGATTGCTGCAACCACTGTCGAGATACCACATATTATTACTTTGCTCTTCTACAGTTTGACATGCATATAATGTGCTTTGCTAACCTTTATTTTCTTCTAAGAAGTGTGCTTGTTCACTTGCTTTGTATCTGCAATCTTTTTGATCATGTCCAAACTTTTTGCAATTATAACATTGGGGTTTTCCCCTAAACCAGCAATCTTTTTCAGCATGAGAAGACCTTTTACATATATTGCACCTTTGTTGAGTGCTCTCATCATATTGCCTTCTTGAAAAATTATTTCTTTGCATTTCTCTACCTCTTCCTTTCATATTTCTTCATCTTCCTCTATTTTGGTTTTCACCTCTGAATGACTCTCTTTTGACTGGAGCATGACTCGATGATCTTTTTGAGAATTTTTATCAATCACTTTGAGTTTAGATTGAAAGGCACTTTCAATTGATGATTCTTTATGCCTAAACAATCTTTGCTCATGAGCTTCAAGAGATCTCATTAATTCATGAACACTTAATTCAGAAAGATCTTTAGATTCTTCAATAATTACAACTATTGTATCAAATTTTGGAGATAAACTAGCCAAGATTTTCTCACATATTCTTCGCTCGGTGATGGTTTCACCATAGCTCTTCATTTGATTAACAGTCTCCATAATTTTGGAGAAGTAATCCTTCAATTTTTCATTTTCTTGCATTCTCAAATTATCTCTAACTCTCTTCTTAGAGTTTGAAGTTTGATAGCTCTTACCTTTATGTTGCCTTGAAATTCCTCCTGCAAGATATCCCATGCCTCCTTTGATTTGGTGGCTCTAATAATTCTGAAAAAAAATTTCTCAGATACAACTTGTTGGATAAAGAACAGGCACTACAAGAGAAGAACAGAATAGCAAGGAAACTTAGCGACGGATCTACATTCGTAGCAAATAGCTTCAGAATAGCGACGGATCAGCGGGTAAAAATAATAAAAAATTATTATTTTAGCGATGGACAGTTTCCGTCGCTACAAAAAAATTTTAGCGTCAAATTAGCGAGAGAAAATTTTCATCGCCAATAATAGCGACGAAATGTAATGACGGATCTCCATTCGTAGCAAATAGCTTCGGATCAGCGACGGATCAATGAGTGAAAATAAAAAAAAATTATTTTAGTGACGAACAATTTCCATCGCTAACAAAATATTTTAGCATCAAATTAGCGACGGAATATATCCATCGCTAAACTTTGCGACGGATTTTTTCCATCGCTATTTGTTAGATCAATTTTTAGATCAATTTTTTTATCTCTTGTAGCGACGGAAATTTCTGTTACTATTTTAGCGACAGAAATATTCCATCGCTATGATTTTTTAAACTATTATTTCAAAATAGCAGCGGAAAAATTCCATCGCTATGTTTTTTAAAAACTAGAACAGTAGCGATGGAAATTTGCCGTTGCTACGTTTACATTTTTTTTAAACCTGTTTTGAACAGTAGCGACGGAAAACATTTTCTGTCGCTACGTTTTTTTTAAACTGCGTTTTGAACCGTAGCGACGGAAAATGTTTTTCATCGCTACAGTTTTTTTTTAAACTGCGTTTTAAACAGTAGCGACGGAAAACGTTTTTCGTCGCTACGGTTTTTTTTTTTAACTGCATTTTGAACAGTAGCGACGGAAAATGTTTTCCGTCGCTACGGTTTTTTTACCTGTGTTGAACAGTAGCGACGGAAAACATTTTCCGTCGCTACGGTTTTTACCTGTATTGAACAGTAGTGACGGAAAACGTTTTTTTACTCTCCGCGGTTTTTTTACTCGTTCCGTCCGATCCGTAAGTTTTTTTTTTTTTTCTTTCTATCCGCGCGTCCAGTAACTCTTTCCACGCGCGGCTAGGTTTTTTTTTCGTTCTTTCCCCTCAAACCGCCCTTCCCACCCAGCCCCATTCTCCACCTCTCTTCCAATCCATTGCGCTCATCTCTCCAATCCTTCTCTTCTCCGCCATGTATCGCACCGCGGCCATCCTCGCCTCCAAAGCTCAGTGAATAGATCGAATCAGCGGCTCGTCTCCCTCCTTGCTGAAACCCTCAACCCTAGTAGAAGGGTTGAACCTTCCTCCTTCGGTCCGATCACCGATTCAAGGTTGGTAAACTTCCATTCTCATCTTCTTCTTATTTTCTATTGGCTTGGTTCTTTGTGTTGTAGAAATCTTGGCTTTCCAGTGTTTGTAGAAATGCCTAAAAAAAAGGCACGTTCCGAGTATGGTGTTGTGGCACCCCCATCCTCTTCCTCATGTCATATGATTCTCCTTTTTCTCCTCCAGATGGCGTATGAGGGCACCGGGATCCAAGGCTCACCGCTGACCGACGAGAGCAGGTAATGCAAGACAAAACAATCCCTTCCCAAGCTTCTAATTTATATTCGCTAATTAAGTGTCAGTTGGAGGCAATACTATACCAGACCTGTGATATACCTGTCCAGGACCCAATATCAAGACATGAAACATTCCCTAAGATCCAATTGGAAAAACATTGCCATTGCGGTCATTCATTTCCTTTCCAAGCAAATTAACATATAGTAGAACTACAAGAAAAAGGATTCAGAATAAAGCCTTGCTTTGACTGTAAATCCCCTTTTTTTCTTGAAGGAACGGGGTGGGGAAGCATCCCCTAAATATGAATTGTCACAGTTTAGATTATCATAATGGTGGCAACTATGTATGTCAAAACAAGTTTTCTGTTGGAGGTGCTTTTGATCATTTTCACTAATAGATTGAATCAAAAATATACCATGAAATGGTCTATATAAAAGTATCACATGTAAGACTTAATTTAAACATATTGATCACGATATCAATATATTATTATGATCGATAATTACCTCCAACCATTATTATTAATGGTCTATCCGATGAGGGTAAGGAATTCGATCTTCCTTGAATCAGCTGCACGGGATCTTGATCTTCCTTTCTTTAGGGATCTTGAACTTCCTCCTTCGATGGATCTCGATTGATCTTCCTCCTCCTCGCGATGGATCTTGATTGAGTTCTTCTAATCAACGAGCCATCGCATTCTGATAGTGTATGCCCTCAGGATGTGCTCTTGATCAGGGACTCAATGCCAATGCCTCCGCTTATTAGGTTTTCCTTTCGATAACCATGTTTAAAACCTTAGGAAGGGTCCCTTTTTATACTCAATTCCTTCACCGCATGCTTCCATCAAGCAAGCATTCAAATATTAAAGGGGGGGCTGTTATCACTTCTTAATTGGAGAAACGCTAGTTAATAAAATAAGGACCATTAAAGGCGACAGGTTATTACATTCTCCCACTTGGTCCGTATATTTTATCAACACTGAACAAGAAACTAAATACATAAATCATAGCGATAGGTCCTCTATAATTGAGTATTATCTTCTATGTATTACAATGCATTCAATTTCTTTACCACTATTCCAAATGTGACAACATAACATAATGAATAAACCATATGTTTATTCAGAGTCCAAAAGAAAAGTTTGTCATTTCTCAAAAGTTATATAACGTGTACACCTGAATGAGAAATAAAAAAATGATTGAAATAAGAGTTTCTTTGTACAAATTGTTATTCATACAATTATATCATGGAACCAACTCCCATTCTTATCACATGATCCTTAAACTTCTTAATTGGCATGCCTTTAGTCAAAGGATCAGCTATCATCAATTCAGTGCTAACGTGTTCTATGACCACTTTGTTCTCTTTAACACGTTCTCTTATGGCTAAATACTTAATGTCGATATGTTTACTTCGACTACCACTCTTATGGTTTTTAGCCAAAAATACAGCAGCTGAATTGTCACAGTACAGTTTAATTGGCCTAGTAATAGAGTCAACAATTCTAAGCCCTGAGATGAAACTCTTCAACCATACACCTTGCGATGTAGCCTCAAAACAAGCAACGAACTCCGCTTCCACCAGCTAACATTGACGCTAATAGGGATCCCTCCATCCTTCCACGAGATCGGATGGCATTTGGGCAGCTTCTGACTGCCGACATCCCTCGGTGTAATATGCTTTTAGCCGAGGAGAACCTTCGTCTTGCCGGTTTAATTCCCCCGAGGGATGAGCACTTGATCACTCGCTTCTCGTCTCCTCCCTTTGCTTTTCTTCTTTTTTTTCTCCTCTTCCCCTTTTTCTTTTTTCTCTTTTTTTTTTTAATTACCCTCCGCCTGTATAGGGATGGTGCCGTCGCTTCATGAGCTCAAGCAAGCGGCCACCAGGAAGAGGAAGGTTACAGGGGACGTGCCCCCTGCCCAAAGAAGAGCTATTGCTAAAGTCCCGAGGAGGGCCGACGCTGGAAGGGTTGATACAGAGAGGGCCGACACTGGAAGGGCTAAAGTCGTGAAGCCCCTGCGTGCAAAGGTTTTGAAAAAGGGCGGCCCTAAAAGGGCCGACGCTGGTGAGGTCGAGGCCAAGGGGGCCAGGACTGCGGAACCCTCGCACACATGCGAGGCGGCCAGGGCCCTAGGCAACGAACCCGCCATGACAGAAGTGGTAAGGACCGAGACCGGCAAGGAGGTAGAACCGAGTCAACTAGAGGGAAGATCCTCAGCTTCAGCTCCTCCGGTTATTCCGCTCGACCCTTCTCCTGAGAGGATTGCAAGGGCGTCGTCGCCCTTGCCCAAAGCCGTAGAGACAGAACCAGTTCCTGCGGCAGTAGTGACGATTCCAGCAGCTGTCCTGCCCCCCATGGGGGCAACAGCTGAAGCGCCTCCACCAGTCAAGGGGTCGGAGGCGGCAGGTTCAGAAGCGGAATCTGCCTCTGTAGGCCCAACGCCAAGGGAAGAGAGGGGCGTCGATCCTTCCTTCCAATCGCTGTTAGCAAATCACAACCGCTGGGCTGAATGGACCTTGGAGGAAGCCACGGTGGTTGAGGTGCAAGAGTTTCTCCAAAGTCAGGGGAGAGTCACCTTCTTCCGCGAAGCATCGGTGGCGCATCTCTGGGTGAGCTTCTGCTCCATTATCATCTCTTTCCTTTCTTTTTTTTTCTCACCTTGACATTTCCTCCAGGCATTGAACTCTCTAGTCGCCCTGAAGAACCTCTGGACCCTGAGCGATACCGCTATCGACCAAGCACGGGAGGAGATGTTGTCCCTCCAAGTCAAGGCGGAAATGGCGGAAATGGCTCTGGAGGATACTCGGGCCATCCTAAAGGGTGAAATCGATGTCACCCGGCTAAGAGCCGAGAAGGCTGAGTATGCGCTGGAGGTTGCTCAGCGTCGCATAGCCAATGAGCTAGATAATGCTCAGGTGGCCGAGGAAAAACAAAAAGTAGCCGAGGAGATCCAAAGGGCAGCCGAAGAGAAGATGAAGGTGGCAGAATTGGAGGTGTTTGTTTTAAAGACCCAACTAAGTTCTGCCTCCGTTGAGACAAATGCGGCCAAAGAGGCCACCCGCTAGTGCATAACCAAAATTGCAGATCTGGAGGCGGCAGTGACAGAGGCCCAGAGGGGGGCCATTGAGTCCGAGAAAAGAGCTCTCGAGGCTGAAAAAAGAGTTGCCAAGGCCGTAGAAGATTTTAGAAAGTCCAAAGCCTTCGACAAGGAGGTGGCCGAGTCAGCGGCGCTTGCTTATGACGCCGGCTTTCAAGACTGCAAGGATAAAATTCAGGAACTCTATGACTTAGAGGATATTGAGGGACTGAAGCCTGATGACATTCCTGAGGATGATGTCCCGGCCCCGGATGACCTTTAATAGCTTTAGTTTTTCTTTTTGTATCAATCTGTGCCTGACTTGAGTCGGCAACTTTGTAGCCTTTTAGCTATCAATGAATATATTTTTTTTCCTTATTGTGCCCCTTTGGTCATAATCAACTTCATCTGAGTCAGCTTTAGTGCCGACGCAGGGTGCCAGTGTCTAATATGCCGACACAGAGCCAGTCTTTGGTGCCAACGCGGAGTTGGTCTTTAATAAGCCGATGTGGTGCCGGTCTTTGGTGCCAACGCGGAGTTGATCTTTATCGCCGACGCTGGGCGCCGGCCTTTGGCTGCCGAAACGGATCCGGTCTTTGGGGCCAACGCGGAGTTGGTCTTTGTTGCCGACGCTGGACGCCGGTTTTTGGTGCCAACGCGGAGTTGGTCTTTGTTGCCGACGCTGGTCGCCGGTCTTTGGCTGCCGGAACGGATCCGGTCTTTGTTGCCGACGCTGGGCACCGGTCTTTGGCTGCCGGAACGGATCCGGTCTTTGGTGCCAACACGGAGTTGGTCTTTGTTGCCGATGCTGGGCGCCGGTCTTTGGTGCCAACGCGGAGTTGGTCTTTATTGCCGACGCTGGGCGCCGGTCTTTGGCTGCCGGAACGGATCCGGTCTTTGGTGTTAACATACTCATCCGAAAGTAAGTGAACATGGTGATCATTCATTTATCAAATAGATTCAAATTAATGACGATAGCGTTCTATTGGTAGTACCGGCGTAAGTTGTCGGCGTTCCAAGTGCGAGGGAGCGATTTCCCGTCTAGCTCTTCGACTTTGTACGCCCCATGGTGTAGTACCTCCTTGACACGGTATGGTCCTTCCCATTTTGGTGCCAGCTTGCCCCCCTCTGTCGGCTTTGATATTTCAGCTTTTCGCAGAATGAGGTCTATAGGACGGAATGTCTTGGGTCGCACCCGAGCGTTGTAGTACTTGGCCGCTCGCTGACGGAACGCTGCCATGCGAAGCTGTGCTTGGTCTCGCAATTCTTCCACCAAATCCAGATCAGCCCTCAGCTGGTTTGAGTTGCTTTCTTCGTGGTATAATTCCGTCCGGGGACTGGGAGCTCCTATTTCCACTGGGATGACTGCCTCGGTCCCAAAGACCAAGCTGAAAGGGGTTTCCCCAGTAGGTGCCCGCGGCATCGTGTGGTAGGCCCACAGCACACTAGAAAGTTCTTCCACCCAGCGCCCTTTGTAGCTATCTAGCCAAGCCCTGAGTCCTTGGAGGATGATGCGATTGGTCACCTCGGCTGCGCCGTTGGTTTGGGGATGCCCTACTGATGTGAATCAATGATGGATGCCCAGGCCATCACAGAATTCCCGAAAGGCCGTGTTGTCAAACTGTCGGTCGTTGTCTGTAACGAGGGTGTGCGGTAGCCCGAACCGGCACACCACAGACTTCCAGAAGAAAGTCCTTATTTTGGCTTCCGTGATCTTGGCAAGAGCTTCCGCCTCAATCCATTTAGTAAAATGGTCGACGGCCACCACTAGGAACTTGCGTTGTTCGGAGGCAGGAGGGAACGGTCCCAAGATGTCCATGCCCCACTGTGCGAAGGGCCATGGTGCAGCTAGAGGGGTCAGCTGGGACGCCGGCTGATGTTGGATGTTGGCATGACGCTGGCAGCTGTCACACCTCTTAACGAGTTCGGATGCATCCTCCTTCATTGTTAGCCAATAATACCCCTGACGTAGAACTTTATACGCAAGAGCCCTGCCCCCCAGATGGCTTCCGCATATCCTTTCGTGTATCTCCCGCAGAATATAATTAGCGTCGGTGGGGCCGACACACCTGAGAATAGGGTATGAGAACGACCTTCGGTAGAGCTTTCCCTCCATGATGAAAAACTTTGAGGCCCGTCTTTTAAGTTTCCTAGCTTCGGCAGGGTCTTCTGGGAGGGTACCCTCAGTAAGGTACCGGACATAGGCGTCTATCCAGGAGGGCTCCTGCTCCACTGGTAAAGTTTCTCTTGGTACATCAATACTCGGGGCTTCTAAGTGCTCCACATAAGCCTTTCCCAACATCCCATCAGCTGAGGCGGCAAGACGGGATAAGGCGTCGGCTCTAGCATTCTCCTGTCGAGGAATGTAGCTGACGCTGAAGTGAGTAAAGGGGGAAACCAGCGAGTACACCATATCTAAGTAGCGGGCCATGATGGGATCCCTTGCCTCGTATTCCTTTGTAATCTGACCAGCAACTAGTTGGGAGTCGGTGAATGCCCTAAGGCGTTTCACCCCAAGCTCTCGAGCCAATCTCACACCGGATAACAAAGCTTCATATTCCGCCTGATTATTAGTGGCTGGAAAGAGGAAGCGAAGTGCACACTCGGTCACAACCCCATCCGAGTTGGCCAAGATGAGGCCTGCTCCGCTCCCTTGAGAATTCGATGCCCCATCCACATGAAGGACCCACTCATCATCACTGGTTCCGAGGGGCTGAGTGTCGTAGGAGGTTCTTTAGGTTGCTCCGTTCCCCAAGTACATTCGACCAAAAAATCTGCCAAGACTTGAGACTTCATGGCCGAACGGGGGCGGAAAGATAGATCAAACTCCCCCAGCTTGAGGGTCCACCTTGCCAGCCGGCCGGAAGTATCTGGGCGAGCAAGAACTATCTTCAGAGGTTGGTCTGTGATCACTGCGATCGGGTGGGCTTGGAAGTACGGCCGCAGACGCTGGGCAGACACGATCAATGCAAAGATGATCTTCTCCATATTTGAATATCGGGTCTCTGCATCATGAAGCACCTTGCTCGTATAGTATACGGGCCTTTGTGTGCCATCAGTGTCCACACGGACTAGCACAGAGCTAACAGCTTCAGTAGAGGCCGCAAGGTATAGAAGGAGTTCTTCTCCACCCGTCGGCTTGGCTAGCAGTGGCGGGGTAGATAAGAATTCATTTAATCCTTCGAACGCCTCCTGGCACTCTTTCGTCCATTCGAACTTGTTGACTCTGCGAAGCGCCTTGAAGAAAGGTAGACACCTTTCAGCGGACTTGGATAGGAAGCGGCTTAGGGCGGCTACCCTTCCTGTCAGGCGCTGTATTTCCTTCTTATTGGCAGGAGGCCTCATGTCCAAGATGGCTTGGACTTTGTCCGGGTTTGCTTCGATCCCCCTCCGGGTTACCATGAAGCCCAAGAATTTCCCGGCTGTCACCCCAAATGCACACTTACGAGAGTTCAGCTTCATCTGGTACCGACGAAGGTTGTCAAAAGTTTCCGTTAGGTCCGCGATGTGGTTAATGGCATGAACGCTTTTTGTCAACATGTCGTCCACGTACACTTCCATGTTACGTCCTATCTGACCTTCAAAAACCTTGTTCATCAGCCTCTGGTAAGTGGCTCCCGCATTCTTTAACCCGAAAGGCATTACCTTGTAGCAATATAACCCTTTCTCAGTTATGAAGGAGGTAGCTTCTTCATCCGCTAGATTCATCCGAATCTGGTTGTACCCAGAGAAAGAATCCATGAAGCTAAGGACCTCATGGCCGGATGTAGCATCCACCAGTTGATCGATTCGGGGCAGGGGAAAGCTGTCTTTAGGGCATGCCTTGTTGAGGTCGGTGAAATCTACGCACATTCTCCAGCTTTCGTTGGTCTTGCAGACTAGCACCACATTAGCTAACCATTCGGGGTAGTGGACCTCCCGAATATGGCCCGCAGCCATTAACTTACGGATCTCCTCGTCGATAGCTTTCTGTCTGTCTGGAGCAAAGTTTCTTTTTTTCTGTCGGACTGGCCGACACTCTGGCTTGAGGTTAAGTCGATGAGTGATTATTTCTTCAGGGACGCCCGGCATGTCTGAGGATGACCATGCGAAGACGTCAGTGTTGGCACGCAGGAAAGTAAGAAGTTGATGGCGTGCTTCCTCTGGGAGAAATGCCCCCACCTGAACAGTCCTTGCCGGGTCATCACCCAAGGGGAGGGTTAGAAGGTGCTCTGCCGGCTCTCCCCTTCTTCCCAACTCCCAAGGATCGAGTGACTCAGAGGCTGTCACCGACGCCGCGTTCAGCGGGCTAGGAGACAAATGGTAGCAAGGCGGAAGTGGGCTTTGCTCCCCTTTCATTTCTTCGACCCCTTCATTGGTGGGGAACCTTACCAATAACCTCTTAGTGGAGATTACGGCATCCAGCAGATTCAACCCTGGTCTTCCCAAGATAGCGTTGTAAGCCAGTGGGACCCGGACCACCAGAAAATTTATAACCACAGTGCTCTGACATGGAGGGGTTCCAGCCGTGATCGGGAGGGCAATTTCCCCCTCGACTCTCACTGAATCTCCCGTGAAACCCATTAGCGGTGTGGCAACGGGGAGTAAAGACCTTGACAAGTTCATCCGAACAAAAGCCTCATAGCTCAAGACATCCACAGAGCTCCCACTATCAATTAAAATTCTTTTTACAGGATGTTTGGCTATAGTCATGGACACCACGACACTGTCGTCATGTTTACTAATTACCCCCTCTAGATCCTTTTCGAAGAAAGGAATTACAGAGTCTATTCCCTCTCGCTGCCTCTTCGAACCACTATCCGCTCCCCAGGAAATCATAGCTATAGTCTTTTCAGTTGGAACATTATCCACGCCAGCCGGGCAACTTGGAGGCACCGGGGGGCCCGACGCGGGGAGATTTCCCCGTCGAACAAATTTGCTTAGGTGGCCCTGCTAAACCAGCTCCTCAATGGCCTTTTTCAGATGACGGCAATCCTCGGTGTCGTGGCCGTAGTCTCGGTGGTACCGGCAATAAAACTCCTTGTTGCGGGGGCCCCAGACTTCAAGGGAGTCGGACGCTTGAAATAAGGTTCCTCCTCTATCTCCAGCAGGATGTGAGAGATGGGAGCCATGAGGGGGGTGAATTGCTCCTTAGGAACCAGTGTCTGTGGTCGGCGGACGGCGTGGAGGCTCGGGCTTACGAGGTCGTGCACCGGCGTGTTCAGTAGGCGGTGGTTTATTACTGATGTTCTTGTCAACTTCCCTCCTGGAAGAATCCACCTCGTCGGCACGGATGTACTTTTGGGCTCGGCTCAGAAGCTCAGCATAGGAACTCGAAGGCTTCTTATCCAGGGAATACGCGAACCTGGATGGGCGAAGTCCTCATTTCAGGGCCAAAGTGGCCACGGAATCTTCCAGGTTGTACACCTTCAACACCGCCTCCTTAAATCGAGCAACGAAATCCTTCAAGGTCTCGCCACTCCTCTGCTGAACAGCAAAGAGGCTATCTGCCACTCGCGGGATCTTTCGATAGGCATCAAAGTGAGCCAGGAAAGATCGCTCGAGCTGCCGAAATGAGTTGATGCTGCGCGGGGGCAAGCGGGAGTACCATGCGCGCGCCGCTTTCCGAGAGTGGCCGGAAAGGCGACGCATAAAAGGGAGTTCGTCGCTTGGACCTGCATAAGGACCTTGTAGCTCTCCAGGTGGTCAAGGGGATCCGTCGTCCCATCGTATGGATCCAGTTAGAGAAGACGGAACCGGGGCAGGACCGGCTCCTTCATGATATGACGGGAAAGCGGCGCTCATAAGCCGTCCCGTAAGGGTCGGTGATCCGGCGGCTGAGCTCGTCCAACCGTCGGTGATACTCGCCGAGCCTTTGCTCGGCCCGACGGGTGGTTTTCCGGAGAGTGCCATCTTAGGATGAATCAGAGGAAGGAGCTGAAGAAGATCTCCGGCGCAAAGAATGCGCCCGCCTAGACTCTCTTTCCTCCGGCCGGTGGTGGGAACGACCGGAGTGCCGAGAAGGGGACCGCCGTCGCTTCGAGGTCCCTCGGTGATGAGGTTCGGGGGGTGAGCGGTGGGAGACCTCAAGCGGGGTCCCACCTTGGTGAGACTGGACTGTTCCCCGCATTCCTTCGTCAAGCATAGGGGGCTGAGTTGCAGTAGCCAAATGATGCTCTTGCAGCCCCCGGACCATTGTCGTCAGATCCTGAACCTGGTGGGCCAGAGCTTCGAGCCGGTCAAGTTGGCTCATCTGCGCAGGGGGCGGAACATGGAGATTGGCCTCCGAATGCTCAGCCCGTGGAATGCGCCCGGCTGCTTGACTAGAGGAAGCCTCCTGTGCTCGCGTGGTCACCATCGTTTCCCTTGCAAAATTGGTGGGGTCACGGGGAGAACTTTCGTCTTCCTCCCGTGTGAACTGCCCTCCCTACCTGGCGCGCCAATCTGTTGCCGCCAACTCACTTGTGATGAACGTCGAATGGGCTAGGATTATGGTGAGCGTAGAAAAGTCACCGTCTTCCTTCTAGAGCCTGCAAAAAAGTCCCGGGCTGGTATTTTCGGCGAGGACCCTCCGACGCCCAAGTCAGCGAGTCGTTGAACAGGGAGATTATATCTAAGTGGAACTTGAAAGAGGAAGCCAGAGAGAGTCCCCCTCGCATGGAGCTCGGGTCCTCTTTTTATACCTGCCTGGGATCCCGTTTACCTCGTTCTGTTGGAACCGTCGAATCTTCCCTGTTGTGATGTTTCATCGAACGGCAAGTCGTTGGGCTGTTGCTGGATAAGGGCCGCTTATAGCGGTAACCGCCGATCGAGCTAACACTTGCCCGTGATTTCGGCGAACGAGGTGCTCGGCAGTAGACCTTAGATCACGGGATCCGTTGTATGAGACTGGTCATTGTGCCTGTGAAAGATACTGAAGGCCGACGCTGGGAGTCGGAGCTGGAGGCCGGCGCTGGAAGCTGACGCTGGAGGGCGGCGCCAGTCTCAGCGCTGGGGGCCGACGCTGGTGGCCGACGCTGAAGGCCGACGCTGGAGGCCGGAGCCAAAGTCAGCGCTCAGGCCGACGCTGGTGGCCGATGCTGAAGGCCGACGCTGGAGGCCGGAGCCAAAGTCTTAGCGCTGGGGCCGATGCTGGTGGCCGACGCTGAAGGCCCCGCAAAGAGGTTTTGCTGTCACATCATTGCTTTTAAAAACCATGCAAAAGATAATACCACCCAGAGAAAGTGGCCAGCCGTATCATGCTCATTATTTAAAAGCCCAACTCAAACTAAATAAAATAAAATAAAATACTAAAAACTAACAACCATTATATTTTAACAATCATCATCACCATGGATGTCCAACCGAACGATACCCCCTTGCTGCGCAACGTGCACGTGCTGCGACGCCACCAACCCAAGCTACTGCATCACAGCGAACTGCTGCTATCGTGTCCAATGCGAGAATATACCACCCGCCTGCCCTACGGCAAATGTGCGTTGAGGCCCGTGGTCTGCAACTGTGGCTTCTCTGGGGCTGATGGACGTTATATGATGGAAGAGAGAAAGAAAGAGGACGGTAAGTAAATAGAGTGGTCGCTAAGATGGGGAATTAAGGAAGCTTGGTCATGTGCTTGCACTATATTATTTTGGCATGCATGCGTTCGAATTGGAGCTGTCTTATGGGCAGTTTCTTTAAGGCTTCGTTCTTTCCATATGAGTTTTTTGTTTGCGGTTCCATTTCATGGTAGGTGATGGGGCCAGTTAATACCATAGGCAATAATGATCGTATTTAAATCTGACCTCGATAGACGGCTTTTCTAGACGATCTTCTTGGACGACCTTGTTAGACGATCTTCTTGAACGGCCTCTCTATAGGCGGTTTTTCTAAGCGGCTTCGGTTGCAGATCCCCGATTCCATATACACGGCTTCGACTTTCTGCATTGCCAAGGCATTTATGATCTTATAACATCCACATACATCTCACTACATACTTGCTTTAAGGCATTTATTGCCTTATTCCCTTTCATGCATTAAGACATTTATGGTTGCTAAGAGGCAAAGAAGCCAGTATGAGGAGTTCCTGACTCTACGCCTCATGGTCATCCTCGACGGCGGACCTGACTTCAGAGTCCATGGAAGCTATCGACTCACATGCTTGGATCCACCATTATCCGTACATGCATGAAGGAGGTACAGGATAATTAGGTGGCCACTCACCTCTGACTAGATAGTGCATGTAGCTCTGACACATCGCAAGAAGGCAAGCCATGTCTTCACCATTGCTGTCATCATCATAAATGCTAAGCCCCAAAAGTCATGGCCCATCTCAGATCAGATAAGCCCCAAAGTCATGGCCCATCATGAGACTTCACGTGACTCATCCCATCACTAGATGACAAGGTTTCAAGCTTCTCAAGCAAGCCGTACAAAATCCAAAGATGAATAAATTGGATAAGAAGGACCTCCGACTAGATAACGAAAAACCCACAACCAACCACAACGATACGCGCTCATTTTTGCTCACAGAGAGCTCTTCTCTAAGACTCTTTTTTCGAGCTTTCTAAAGCTCACAGCTGTTGCCCAGAGCACTGACTTAAGCGTCGGAGGGTTCCCGCTGGAATCGCTAGTTGTTGAGACTTTTTGTAGGCTTTCAAACACAAAAAGCTTGCCAGAAGATCCTTGGCATGCTGAAGAAGATGATCGATGTTTGAGAAAGATGATCTAGCAACAACAGTAGACATACTGTTGACTGCATCCCGAGGAATATTAATTAGCGCAAGGATGGCTTGGATTGTTGTCCACGGAGGTAGATGAAATGGTGTTCCGCGTGAGGTACGGAGAGAGAACCATGGTACCATGGATAGCAATTTTCAATCCCTTGCAGGGATCCACTTGGGGCCAAATGGGTTGAGCCATACCTAGGTTGAATTCACTACAACAAATTCTTGTTATCTCGACGCTAAAAATATTGTTTGCCGACGCTTAAAAGCATCTAGGTTGAATTCACTACAACAAATTCTTGTTATCTCGACGCTAAAAATATTATTTGTCGATGCTTAAAAGCGACGAAAAATATTGTTCCGACGCTTTTATAAGCATCAGGATAACGAGGGTGGAGGCAAAAAAAATCCCGACGCTTTTAAAAAGCGTCGGAAAAGTAAAAGCGTCGGGAAAGCGTCGAGAAGTCTCCACGCTTTGCGCGTTGGTAAATCTTGATCTTGCCGACGCTTTAAAGTATCAGTAATTTTATTTTTTAAAAAATAATAAATTTTCTGACACTTTAAAGCGTCGGCAATATTTTTTAAAAAAAATTTAAATTTACAGCGGATCGACAGCGTACACGACGTCAAAAAAAAATACATCCTTCTCCCGCATTTCATCAAACAATTCTATCGGTGCGAAGACGATGTGAGCCTCCAACAGCTGCCTCCATTGCCGAGCCCGGTGGTACTACGCTGCCGACGATGCCTCCGGATTGATCTTTCGAGGGAGATGCTCGAACTTGACTTTGGCTGCAGATCGCCAGCAGCGGGGGTGGAACTCGAAGAGCAGAAAGATGCAGGAGCGGCAGCCATGGCATCAGGTGGTGGCAGCGGAGACCAACGAATTCCATGAGACCAAGTCCCGCTCAGCACTTCCATCAAACACCCTCCTTGCATCATCCACCAGCCTCCAACTCCCGTACATCCGAATCGCCACGTTCAAAACAAACACATTGGTCTTGAACCCACGCCGGATCGATTGAGATACATTAGCTATATCTGCAATAAATGCATCAATTAATTTCCAATTACCTGGGATTCTAGATGCTTTAGTATCAAAACGAAGCGAATCCATTGCTACGTCTGAAAACAAGCAAGGGAGCGGCACTCAACAGTAAGAACAAACATTAGACCTCATAATTTAATTAGCATGACTCACCATGACACAGTTTTAATTTAATTTAATTTTTCTCATGATCCTATATTTAACTGCAATGAGATGAGGAACATACAAGTCTGGATTGTCTGCCGTCCTCTCGGTGAAACTCCCTTTGAAGGGGAAGATGGAGTCTCCGATCCTCTCCAAAACATCCGACGTGTCGACATCGAAGAAGGGCTTGTAGGCTCCCACCGTGAATTTGTGCATCCACCCAGTCGGTTGCGACTCATCGGCTGCCCCCCCCCCCCCCCCCGAGCCGGTCGGCTTCGAGAATGTATCTATAAAAAATCTCAATCCGGATCGGAGATCCATTTAGAAACACTAAAGAAAAGCGAAACACGGATCAAAGAAGAAACATATATAGAATGAAGAAACCAAAAGGAAGACAGCTGATTTCTGATACCGTCGGCATCGGAAGGGGGGCGGAAGACAGCGGAGATTTTGCCCTGGCCGTCAGAAGGTGGAAACGTCTGGAGATTGGACTCTGCAACGCATCGAATCAAGCAACCGTGATCACATTCAAGAAACAAAACAACATCAGACCTGAAAACGTAAAAAAGCGAAATCCTAATCCTCGTCATAACATGCGAACTTGACGATAACGTGATCCGGACCGAAAATGTCGTAACTTAAATGCCATACCTTGAGGGCTTGAAGAAAGGCGATTCGAAGAAGAGGGCGGCGGAGAGGCTGGCGGGAACTAGGGCATCAATCGCACAACACGCGGGGGAGAAAGGAAGCTAGGGCATGGGTTATATATTGGTATATCCCAACGCTTTTAAGCATTGTTATATGCCAAGGCGCTGTAAATATACACGCTTATAAGTGTCTATCAACGCTATTATAAGCATCGATAGTTTGCGGGATTTAACGATGCTCTCCTTAATATCGACAAAATATATATATATATATATATATATATATATATATATATATATATATATATATATATATCAAAAAATCATTCTTTTGCTATAGTGATTATTTTCTTGAGATATTCAAGCTGAGCTCAAACCCAAAAGTTATTATAAAATTTAGATCTGATCCGGTCTATAAACCAACCCTGCCGACATGCAACTATACATTTGAGTCAAAAGTTTAATTTTTTTTTTAATTTTTTAATATTTACATAAAAATAAGTTATATTTCATATAATTATATATAGCTAGTTACGTTAAAAAAAATTTACTGTGATATAGACAACTATTCTTGCATAATTGATATAAGATCTAATGTCAAATTAAAAGTATAAAATTTGATCGAAAGGTTTGTTATATTTTAAGATCTAGAGATTGCATTGGAATCAAATTTGAGTTTGACTAAAGACTAATTCTTTAGGCTTTCTTGGCGCTCAGGCTTTGGGTCGGGCTCAGGTTGAGCAAGTATTGACTTGAGTTCGATCTAAAAATTTTTTCAAACTTTATTTTTAAGTCCAAATCTAGTCCGAATTAGTTTAGGCTCAGCTCAATATGGTCCAGCTTATGAACAACTAATGAACAATGTTGAACTTATGAACAATGCTGTACTGGGTGGGTCAGGGGTTCTGATCATTCTATTGGTCATATTGGTACAACTTATGAACAATGTTGTATCAAGCTAGAATAACCAGCAAAATCATAGATTAAGTAGGTTTGGCACGGCTTATGAACATTAATGTTGTATCATCAAGCTAGTGCAACCCACAAAATCATGCGTCAAGTAGTTTGGTACGGTCCATTTTACATCATCTGAGGACAGCTAGGCGTGCAGGTAATGGAAGAAAGCTCCCAAAAGACTTCTTAATTTTTTTTTTTAGATTTTCAGCTTTAAAATAAATTTTATCTCGATCTGTTGCAATTAAAAATATAACATTTTAAATTGAAAAAAAGGCCCAACGGGATGTGCTGCCAAACGTATTTTGAATGAGCGATGGTATCATTTTGCATTTAGAGTATCATAAAGATCATTTATTATGACATTTAATATATATATAACATATACCGCACAGCTATAGCTTGGAGTTTTAATCCTTTATCTGGTTTTAGAGCCAACCCATAGCAATAGCATACCCCCATAAAACAGTACTCTGTTCTTTTTCTTTAACAAATGATGTTTATTTTATTGGATGATATATATATTATTCAAGCAATATTACATTTTCAAGACCCATGGCTGATGTTTATGATATACTAGCTACTCAAGGAAAAATAAAGAAAGAAGATTATAACTTACAAATACAGCATAAATTTGTGAAAGCACAATATATAAACTAACTTTAGATTGAGAGAAAACATTTAAGTTGGCCACATCTCAATGACCTTCTAAGATTTCATGCATGTTTTCAGTACGTTTTGCTTCTTTTCAAGATGATGAAATCTCATAATCCAGAATGAAACTTTGCGGTTGCTTCTTGTTTGCTATATATATCCTGTCATGAATCGTTCGTTTTGGTAGATAATAGATACTGTGCTCGAGTGAGATGATCGGATTTCGGATTTCTAATCGATCAAAAGTAGGAAAAAATTAAATTAAAAACAAACCTTAATAATGTTTACACTTGGCCCAACAAAGAGGTTTTAGCCTAATCTTAGTCAAGTGAGGTCTGTTTTCGCATTTATAAGCCAAATATATTTCTCTAGGGCAAAAGAGCGAGGAGTATATACTCGCTGTTGACGTCCAACCATCGATAGAAGCAGGGAATGAAGGGGAGGAAATGACAACCAACCAACCATGCACCAATCGAAACAGGGGAAGAAACCACCACCGAGGGACAACCTCAATCGGCCATTGAGACCAGCCGAAGGTGCAGTCTTCGCACACTCGGCCGTGGTCAATTGGCCATCGAAACGGAGGAGTACTGATCTTGACGAACTTCTTCTTCGGAAAGAAGGCCTCAGAGATGGTGAAGCCCCGATCCAGCTCTGCAAGGCGATGGATAAGCCCTTCGTGTAGAATGTAGAATATTATATGATGTTGATTGCATGTTGTAGAATATTTTGTTGTTTATCAAATATTCTTATATAAGTCGAACTTCGATTTCATGGAGAATTCAACTGAATTGATAAAGGAAGATTCTGGACTAGTTGTATATTCTACCTACATCATGTGGAAGCTTAGTATTTCCTGCTGTCCTAAAGGTAGTCTAATTATTTTGCTTATCTCGAGGATAAATCTAGTTATTTTGCTTATTCCAAAGATAGATCTAGTGCTTTAAGATTAGTGCTTGTCCTTCTTCCTTGCTGATCTCTGCTGTTTCTCGATCGTTTCCGATCATCTATCGGAGGATGATGGCTGCAGGCACCACCGTCCCTCCGACCGATGGTGATAGGCGGAAGGCCCCAGCTGCTTCTTCTAGTGGTCTGAGCGGAAGCTCGTTTTACTGGACTGCTTCTGAGCCATCGCCGGATGATATCGCAGCCATGGAGAAGCTCTTTCCTGAAGTTACCCAGCTTCCCTTGGTGGCGATCGAGCATGAGATCTCTGATTGGTCTCAATCGGGTTTGATTGTGCAAAGCCTCTCCCGTTGGGTTCCCTCTGATGCTGTGATCCGGGAGCTTCGCAAAGGAGGGATTGCAGGTGGAATAGAGATCATCAGCCTTGCCTATAGATCATTCCTGCTCAAATTCGAACTCCAGGCTGCTCGTGATGTCATGTTATCGCAGCCATGGGTGGTCAATGGGCAGCCGCTTGCTGCTGAAGCATGGCGTCCAGGCTTCATCCCTACGGAAGATGCCCTGCACCATGCTCTGCTTTGGGTTCGGCTTCCTAAGCTGTCGATTGAGTTCTGGACGGAAGAAACCCTCCGAGCAATCCTGTCTGTTGCTGGCCAATTCGTGCACATGGATTCGTCTACAAAGGATAGGAGATGGGGAGGCTATGCTAGAGCTTGTGTCAGAATCGATTTGAGCCAGCCTCTCCGTCCTGGAGCTCGATTTAGAATGAATGGGATCCCCTTCTGGCAACAGTTTGTATATGAGCATGTTAAAGGTATCTGCTCCCTCTGTGGATCGCTCCATCTCTCAGGTCCGTGCTCTCCGTCCAACATATTGGAATTTTACTGGAAGATGTAAAATATATGATGTATGGCCAAAATTCACTTTTATTTATTGAATAAATCATGTTCATATACATCAACTCATAACCGTCTACAAGCTAGACGATTGTATATAGGACACATTTCCTAACAACTCCCACTTGAACTATAGTCAATCGGAACAATATCTAATACCCATCTTCCACTTGTGTTCATTGAACTCCTTGATTCCGAGTGCTTTAGTCATTGGGTCAGCTAGGTTTTCCTTTCCGTCGATCTTCTGAAGGTATATGTCACCTCGTTCCACAATCTCTCGTACAAGGTGATAGCGGCGCAACACATGCTTGGTTCAGTGATGTGACTTTGGCTCCTTGGCTTGGGCAATTGCTCTCGTACTGTCACAGTATACTAGGACGAAACTCTCCAGGGCAGGTACCACTCCCAGCTCGCCCAAAAACTTTCGTAGTCATACAGCTTCCTTTGCTGCATCTGATGCTGCAATGTATTCAGCCTCGCATACTGAATCTGCCACTGTGTTCTGCTTGGAACTTTTCCAGCAGATCGCTCCTCCATTGAGGGTAAAGATAAATCCGGATACTTTTGTTGTCATCTTTATCTGACTGAAAACTGGAGTCAGTGTACCCCACTAGTTTTAAGTCAGGTTCTCCATAAATGAGCCATTGGTCCTTAGTATTTCTTAAATACTTAAGGATGGTTTTTACCACCTTCCAATGTGCTTCACCTGGGTTAGACTGGTACCTACTCACTATCCCTAGTGAGTGTGCCACGTTTGGTCTTGTACATGTCATAGCATACATGATAGAACCCACTGCTGAGGCATACGGAATTCTACTCATGTACTCTCTCTCCTCAGGAGTTGTCGCACAATCCTTCTTGGAGAGAGTAATTCCATGGCCTATCGGAAGATAGCCCCTTTTTGAATTATCCATGTTGAATCTCTTCAGCACAGTCTCAATGTACTTTGACTGGGACAATCCTAGCAGCTTCTTAGATCTATCTCTATAGATCTTCATCCCTAGAATGTAAGAAGCTTCTTCTCTGTTCTTAATGAAGCCATAAGTCTTGATACATTTATCAAAATGTTTATTCCAACTCCGAGAAGCTTGCTTAAGTCCATAGATGGACTTATGAAGCCTGCATACTTTTGACTCGTCTGTGGATGTGAACCCTTTAGGTTGTATCATATACACCTCCTCTTCGAGCTCTCCATTTAGAAAAGTCGTTCGGACATCCATTTGCCAGATCTCATAGTCAAAATGTGCAGCTAGAGTAAGCATAATCCGAATTGACTTGAGCATTGCTACAGGGAAAAAATCTCGTCATAGTCAATACCATAACGCTGACTATACCCCTTAGCAACCAGATGGGCTTTATAGGTCTCCACCTTCCCATCTGCACCCCATTTCCTCTTGAAAATCCATTTACACCCTATGGGTTTTACCCCTTCAGGTAGATCAACTAGTGTCCATACACTATTGATCTCCATGGATTCCATTTCGGACTTCATGACATCTAGCCATTTCTCAGAGTCAGATCTCTGCAGCGCATCCATATAGGTGATTGGGTCTTCATCGTTCTCATCGAGTTCGATGGGATCCCCATCACGGACCAAGAAACTGAAGTATCTGTCCGACTGACGTAGTACTCTACTAGATCTCCTTAATGGTACCTCAGCGGGCACCGGGTTTAAACCATTCAAAGCTGGTTCCATAGCGGTTTGTGAGTGTAAAGGTACTTCTCCTTGTCGAACTTCATTAAGTTCAACATTAGCCTTAGCACTTCCAGTAAGATACTCCTTTTCTAAAAAGGTGGCTCTCATACTGACAAACAACTTTTGCTCTTTAGTTTGGTAGAAGTAGTATCCTTTAGACTCCTTAGGATATCCAACAAAGAGGCATTTATCAGACCTTGGTCCTAGCTTGTCTGTCAACAATCTCTTGACATAAGCTGGACACCCCCAGACCCTAAGGTATGTGAGCACTGGCTTACGCCCCGTCCATATCTCATATGGAGTTTTAGCAATAGATTTACTAGGGACCCTGTTAAGAATATAACAAGCCGACTCAAGTGCATAGTCCCAAAAGGAGATAGGCAAAGTAGCAAAGCTCATCATGGATCGAACCATATCTAATAGGGTTCGATTCCTCCATTCAGACACACCATTTAACTGGGGTGTCCCTGGAGGTGTCCATTGAGAGAGAATCTCATTCTCCTTTAGATATGTCAAAAACTCATTAGAAAGATATTCACCTCCTCGATCTGACCGAAGGATTTTAATATTCTTTCCAATTTATTTTTCTACCTCACTACGATATCGTTTGAACATTTCAAACGATTCAGATTTGTGTCTCATTAGGAAGACATAACTAAACCTGGAGTGGTCGTTTGTAAATGTAATGAAATAGCTAAACCCTCTCATAGAGGCAGTATTCATAGGTCCACAAACATCCGTATGTATGAGGCCTAGAATCTCTTTGGCTCTTTCACCTTTTTCTGTAAAAGGTGACTTGGTCATTTTTCCAAAAAGATAGGATTCACATGTTTTAATTGATTCACAATCAATGTCATTGAGGATGCCCTCTCTGACTAACCTGCTTATCCTATTCTTGTTTATATGACCTAGCCTACAGTGCCAAAGGTATGAGTCATCGACATCATCTATTTTAGGGCGTTTGTTTGGAGTGCATAAAACATTAACAGGCTGTGATAGAAGGTAAATTCCATTGCTCAATTATCCACACATCACTGGTATATCATTCATAATGATATTTAAAATATCTTTCTTTATTGAAAAATCATATCCTTCAATAGCCAACTGGCCTACAGAAATGACATTAAATAAAAATGCAGGACAATAGTGACATTCACTAAGCAATATTTTATTAAATTTAAAATAAAACTCCATGACTCTCAACGCCAGTACTGGAACTCGGCTTCCATCACCCACGTTTAGGAATCTTTCACCTTCTTTGAATCTTCTACTAATTCGAAGCCCCTGCAAAGAATTACAAATATGAATTGGACTCCCGGTATCTAATACCCAATTAGTAGTATCACAGATAGAAAAATTATAAGGTGTTATCATATAAATACCTTGTCCAGCAACTCCTTGCTGGTTTTTCTTCTTAGGCCTGTTAGGATCCATGGTTGCTATGTACTGGGGATAGTTCCTCTTCCAGTGACCCAGCTTCTTGCAGTAGAAGCACTCAGCCTGACTTTTGTCAGCCTTCTTCTTCTTGGTCTGACTAGGCCCAGCATGTTGCATCTTTTTTCTTTTATTTTTCTTCTTCATCCCTTTCTTAGGGTGATGACGTCCTGCCCCTGAACCTCCCACCAAGTTTACTGTCTTCTTTTGAAGCTGGTGGTCTTTCTCAAAAGTCTGCAGTAGACCCAGCAATCCATGATAGTTTACTGCAGGCTTCGTCATTCTATAATGACTGAGAAAGTCCAGGTAGGAGCTAGGCAGTGAGTTCAGTATGGCATCCTTCCCAAGTTGCTCATGCAAAGGAAATCCAAGTTTGCCCAGACGTTCTATCGTCTCGATCATGTACAGTACATGATCGGTGATAGAAGTCCCATCACGCATACGCGTGTTGAAGATGGCACTAGAAATTTTGTACCTTTCAACATCATCTGGCGTCCCGAAAGATTCCTTCAACATTTGGAGTATTTGTTCCGGTTGGGCCTCCTCAAATTTTCTGCTGAACTCATCATTCATAGAAGCCAGCATTATGCAGCGCACTGTGGTGCGGTCATTGGTCCACTTTAGATAAGTGTCCCTAGCCACACCAGACACATTTGGGGCTGGCTTCTCAGGTGCAGGATCTATTATCACATAAAGGATCCTTTCATGCTCTAGGACTATCCTAAGCCTTCGATACCAGCTATCGAAGTTTGGACCTGTCAGTTTATCATTGTCCAACGGTGACCGGAGCGATAGATTTGTAGACATTTCTAAAAGGAAAACCAAAAACTTATTAGTGTACATGATTTATTTAAACCTATAGACTTGGACATATGGTCTAAAGTTTTCCCACTATTTTATTCAGGTTGGTAGCCCCTACCTCCAACCCGAGAAATTACTCCTAATTTCTTAGTGGGTACTAGAACCCAGTAGACTACATATGAGCCCGACTTTGGCCAGCCCACCCACATGTATCTAAAGGTAGGTTCATAACCAATTGTTTTCCCAAATAATTTTTAGTAATTTATTTTGCCCCAGGTTGCACGTCAATCGGCCTTTGGGCCTCCTATTGGGTGTCCTGGTTAGGTCCAACCATTAACATGACCTGTTCAAGCTTCTAACCAAGGAATTGGTCAAGCCCGACTTTGGCCGGCCCACCTGACCATCGTTGAGAGAGTTGCATTGAACCATCATAATATGAATGATAATTCCAAAGATCAGATGAGTACCAGGCCTTTGGGCCTCCAATAATCATCTTAGCCATCGGACTCATTATCACCCTCTTAATGGGAGGCTATGATCTAATTATCCCCATAATTTAGTCATTTTAGGGACCTAATAATTTTAGAGGGTTTGATTAATTTGTTACACATGAATGACATGGACCAAATTATCCCCATAATTTAGTCATACGGATGTCCAAACGGCTTTTCTAAATGGAGAGCTCGAAGAGGAGGTGTATATGATACAACCTGAAGGGTTCACATCCACAGACGAGTCAAAAGTATGCAGGCTTCATAAGTCTGTCTATGGACTCAAGCAAGCTTCTCGAAGTTGGAATAAACATTTTGATAAATGTATCAAGACTTATGGGTTCATTAAGAATAGAGAAGAACCCTGCGTGTATAAGTGGGCAAATGGTTCCATAGTTATATTTCTTGTACTGTATGTGGATGACATTCTCTTGATTGGAATGACATCCCTGCACTACAAGGAATAAAGGTTTGGTTGCTGTCTCAGTTCTCATGAAAGACCTGGGAGAAGCTTCTTATATCCTAGGGATGAAGATCTATAGAGATAGATCTAAGAAGCTGCTGGGATTGTCCCAGTCAAAGTACATTAAGACTGTGCTGAAGAGATTCAGCATGGATAATTTAAAAAGGGACTATCTTTCGATAGGCCATGGAATTACTCTCTCCAAGATGGATTGTGCGATAACTCCTGAGGAGAGAGAGTACATGAGTAAAATTTTGTATGCCTCAGTAGTGGGTTCTATCATGTATGCTATAACATGTACAAGACCAGACGTGGCACACTCACTAGGGTTAGTGAGTAGGTACCAGTCTAACTCAGGTGAAGCACATTGGAAGGTGGTAAAAACCATCCTTAAGTATTTGAGAAATACTAAGGACCAATGGCTCATTTATGAAGAACCTAACTTAAAACTAGTGGGGTACACTGACTCCAATTTTCAGTCAGATAGAAATGACAGCAAAAGCATATCCAGATTTATCTTTACCCTCAATAGAGGAGCGATCTACTGGAAAAGTTTCAAGCAGAATACAGTAGCAGATTCAGTATGCGAGGCTGAATACATTGCATCATCAGATGCAGCAAAGGAAGCTGTATGGCTATGAAAGTTCTTGGGCGAGCTGGGAGTGGTACCTGCCCTGAAGAGTCCTGTCCTAGTATACTGTGATAGAACGGGAGCAATTGCCCAAGCCAAGGAGCCAAAGTCGCATCACGAACCAAGCATGTGTTGCGCCGCTATCACCTTGTACGAGAGATCGTGGAACGAGATGACATATACCTTCAGAAGATCGGCGAAAAGTAAAACCTAGCTGACCCAATGACTAAAGCACTCGGAATCAAGGAGTTCAATAAACACAAGTGGAAGATGGGTATTAGATACTGTTCCGATTGGCTATAGTTCAAGTGGGAGTTGTTAGGAAATGTGTCCTACAGCCAATCGTCTAGCTTGTAGACGGTTATGAGTTGATGTATATGAACATGATTTATTCAATAAATAAGAGTGAATTTTGGCCATACAGCATATAGTTTACATCTTCCAGTAGAATTTCAATATATTGTAGTCCTTAGAGTTACATGTATTCGACAATGGAGGAATTATTGAGTAACTCTTAAATAAGTTCAAAACCAAATGATACGTCGTTACCGAGGACAACAACGTAATCAAGTGTAGGTCGTTGTATGTCATATGAGACTATCATGTTGACTTGATAAGCAACTCACTGTACTTAGGCACTGGACCATCCGAATTTCTAATCCGGTGATGGAAGGTTGCTGGGTGCAGTCAAGTACTTATTGGGTCAGTGATGAGTCAAGATGAGATTGTCCACTCTAAGTGTTAGAGAGAGTGCTCGAACTATGTTTCAATTTAGCACAACCTTGGCCAAGGTAATCTTTGCGAGGTGTCGCAAGATTCATTGCATTGAAACATACTTGGGTGATTTACTCGGAGTTGGCAGTTAACTCCGTATTCGCCCAGAGTACTAGGACAAGGGGATGAATTATGCGGCAACCATAGCCTGGGTTCCAAAATGTTGCCTTGTGCAAATTCGATCTATCCGGACATCAGGAACCATGGCTAGATGGTCACATTGATTAGTATAGGAAGCGTTCCTATGCTACCGGCTTAGGTTTGAACCTATGGAGTCACGCACATAGTCGGATGACTTGTACGCAGGTGTGATCACTGATTTGAGTGGGACTCAATCAGATGGGTCATACGGGGTTCGTTCTGGCTATGTCTATCTAGCTCTAGACATTAGCGGCAGCACCTACTTCGAGGGTGATTTGAGTTAGTCAGTAACTCAAATAGAATTTTGGGACACGATCTGAATTTGAAATAAAGTTAATTTGAACTATGGACCAATGGTTGGTCTGATAATAGAGTGGTTTGGATCCCGGTTCGAAGTGGTTCGATCCGAATATCCAATAGAGCCTCTGAAAGTTTATTTATGAATTTTGAATTCATAAATCACTTCGGATTGGAGCTCGGCAAGGCACAATATGAAGTATGGTTCAAGAGCTACGAGTAGCTTCTTTCGGATTTGAATTTGGACTTCAAACAGAATTAATTGGATCAATTCTGTTAACAAAAGGAAATTTTAATTGATAATATCTTTCATTCATCATCATCCACTTGTTATAACAGCCTGGGAACGGAGTTATTGATTATGTTACGGGGAATGCTCAAAGGTCCCGTTACTCTACGTTTCCTTTTAGGCTCACCATTTGAGGGACGCGACTTAATGCCAAGATGGGATTCATGTAATGGCATTTTAAAGAGCTCTTTCATGTTTTTTTTTATTGCGAAATTTTTCATCGGATATAAAAAGTTACGATGTGAATAAAAAGGGAAGAACAAGTAAAAAAAATGACAGAGACTTTTCCGTGAAAGCTGATCTTCTGCAATCTCCAATTGGAGATTGTCTCTTCTTGGGAGAAGAGTTCTCCTTTCATTGTTCAAGAATTCCACCTCCTGTCTGCATTCATCAGGCGTGCGTGTGATATAGAGGAGCGAAGCATGCGGCTCTTGCAAGGCATGAAGGGAAACTTCTCTCTGTAGATCGGATCTGCTACCTTCGTTATCAACAGCTTCCGCAATGAGAGGTACTGTTTTAAACTTAAATAAATAATCTTAAATTTCAGATCTGTTAATTTGCTTTAATTAATATTTAATGTGAATATTAAAACGATTTACATGCTTTCCACTTTGAGATCCTGTGCAGGAAAAACTGTTTTTTCCCTTTACGACCCTCCTCTTTCTCACCTGCTCTTTGCAGACAACTTCATTCTCCTTACCTCAGCTTCTACTCAGAATGCAGTGGTCTGCTTGCTATCCTTCAAGCTTATTATCAAGCCTTCGGTCAGCGAGTTAATCTGCAGAAATCTGTCCTATGTTTTAGTCCATCGATCTCCCCTCATCGTTCGATCTCCCTTTTGCTTGGGATTTTCTCTCACTCTGACCGTCTATCCTACCTTGGGGTCCCTATTTCGGGGCGTCGTCCCTGGCAGAGTGATTTTGGGGCTCTTGATCGCCGGATTTCTGATCGGTTGGGCAGGTGGCAGGTCTCTAGCCTATCGATGATGGGTCGGATTATGTTGATTCGGTCCATCCTCACCTCGCTTCCCCTTTATTTGTTATCTAACACCCTGATTCCGGCTACCTGCCTTCGACGGATTGAGAGATGATTTCGGGATTTTTTTTATGGGGCTCGAGACAGGGAGGCCATGGTCTTCATCTCTTCTCATGGGATATTGTTTGTATGCCTATTCCAGAGGGTGGGCTGGGGATTCAGTCTTTAGTCCTTTGCCGAGAGGCTCTGCTCGCTAGGCATGCTTTCTAGATTTTGTTGGATCCTCACTGCTTTTGGAGTACTTATGAGAGGTAGATATGGTGTTTGGTCTTCTGATTCGATATCCTATATTCCTCGGGGGTGTTTTCCATTATGGCGGGCGATCTGTCAGGCTGCCCCTTCCATTATGGCTGATATTCATTGGATGATTGGGGATGGAGATCTGTTGATGTCACTCAGGATAGTTGGATAGCTGCCATTCCTCTATCCCGCTGGCCGACCTTCCTTAGTACTGCTGTTGATCCCTCTATGCCAGTGTCTTCTTTGATCTACGAGGACAGAAATGTTTGGAATGTTTCCATTGTCTCTCGACTTTTTGGGACTGAGCTTACGCAAAGGATTCTCGCCATTCCCCTGGCTTCCTCAGCTGACTCGGATACCAGGCTTTGGCGGCATTCCTGCCTCCCTCGTGCTCCTACTAGGGATCTAGTTGACTGCCTTCGTACTCGGAGTTTGGGGTTGAGTGATGTGGCTTGGATCTGGCGTTTACCCATCCACCCCAGGATTCGGCTCTTCTTGTGGAAACTTCGGTAGGATCGCCTTCCTCATGTGCTCTGCTAGCTGGCCGTGGTCTCCCCATTTTGCCTCTCTGCCCAATATGCGGGCTCGAGGATGAGTCGGTTGATCATGTCATTTTTACTTGCTCTCGTGCGAGATGGATCTGGCAGCATATGCGGTTTACCCCGTGGTTGACTGTGGCGGAGCCCATCCGGATTTCTTTCTTGCACACCATTCGATTAGCTACTCAGAGCGGACAGGGCACTCAGGGTGCTGTTTCAGCATATTTGGCTTATCATCTTTGGCTTACTAGGAACCAGATGGTTTTCACTGAGGAGGTTGCTCCACCCCATGCGATCATCAGAACGGCTACTCTTCTTGCCAAGGAGTATGGCCGGTCTCTTTTTGCTATTCACTCTGTCCGACCCGGTCTCTGGGATTCCCCTGCTGCTTCGGCAGCACACCGTTCTACGGTCTTTGTATCTTGGGAACCCTCACCCCCGGGTTATGTCAAAGTCAACTTTGACGGTTCTGTTTTGGATCATATTGCTGGGTCCGATTTTATTATTAGGGGGCCTGACGGTGAGCTTCTTGCAACCGGTGGCCATGGCTCCCTTGATATATCGGTCCCTATGGCGAAGCTTCAGGCAGCATGGGCTGGTATTACTTATGTGGTTCGTCATTTGGCTTCTAGCAGATTGATTATTGAGGGAGATTCTCTCACGGTTGTTCGTTAGATTCGTCGGGATGGGAATCTTCATTCCACCAACCCCCTGCTTCATGCTATATGGGATTCTCTTCGGACTACAGTCGAGCCTCTGATTCGCCATGTTTATAGGAAAGCCAATACTGCGGCTGATTGGGTCGCTAATGTTGCATCTCGCCATCCGGGCCCATGGGATTGGAATGTGGATGATCCTTGCCCTCTTATTTTGCAGCAAATCATGTATTCTGACCTCTCGGGTTTGAGTCACGTTAGACTGGTTTGATCGCCCGCTGCTAAAAAAAAAAGAATAGATCTAGTTGTTCTGGCTATCTCGGATATAAGTCTGGTCATTTTAGCTAGAAGTAAGCATGGATGTTTCGATTATCTCAGAGGCAAGTATGATTATTCTGATTGTCTTATCACTTATGAATAGACCTAATTGTTCTAACTATTTGAGGAGCAGGCCTAATTATTTTTACTGTCTCAAAAAAAGGCATAATTTTCTGATTGCTTTTGCAATATGAGTCTGATTATTCTAACTATCTCAAAGGTAAGTTTGATTATTCTGACTAAACTATGTACAGGCTTGACTGCTTATCACGTGCTGATACATGATATACGATTAGTTTAATTAGTATGCACCTAAGATGCATGATATATGATTAGTTTAGACTCTACCTAGGATGAGATATGAAACCTTTGTTGGTTTAGTATAATGGGAATATCTTGTCAGTAGCTATGTAGTGTGTTTACCATGGATCCTGCATGCATATGGAGTTTATTTGCAGTAATTGTATGCTTGCTGATATTGCCTTTGATATTTTTGAATATAGATAACATATTATCACTACAAGAAAATACTGAAATAGCGACGCAAATTTAGCGACGCATAACTGCGTCGCTAAATTGCGACCACTTTGCGATGCCTCTATGACAACAAATATTGCAACCCAATTAGCGACGCATAAGTGACTCAATTAACCAGAAAATCAAAAAAAAATTAAATTTTTAATATTGCGACGCAAATATTGCGTCGCAATATTTTTAAATTAATTTTTTATTAAATATAAATATCAATAAAAATATTGCAACGCAATATTTGCGTCGCAATGTTTTTAACAGAATTAAATATTTTAAATAGCGACGCAATAAAATAGAAAATTAAAAAAATTATTTTTAATTTAGCGACGCACCAATTGCGTCGCAAATAATTTAAATAAAATTAAATTTTATAAAATTTAATTATCAAAAAAAAATATTGCGACGCATCACAGTGCGTCGCAATGTTTTTAAAAGAATTAAATATATTAAATAGCGACGCATTAGCGACGAAATAAACTAGAAAATTAGAAAAATTATTTTTAATTTAGCGACGCAACAAATGCGTCGCAAATAATTTAAATAAAATTATATTTTTTAAAGTATAAATAGTTTACAAAATATTGCGACGCATAACAGTGCATCGCAATGTTTTGAAAATAATTAAATATTTTAAATAGCGATGCCTTAGCGATGCAATAAACTAGAAAAATAGAAAATTTATTTTTAATTTAGCGACGCAACAATTGCATCGCAAATAATTTAAATAAAATTATATTTTTAAAAGTATAAATATTTTAAAAAATATTGCGATGCAACTCAGTGTGTCGCAATGTTTTGAAAAAATTAAATATTTTAAATAGCGACGCATTAGCGACGCAATAAACCAGAAAATAAATTAAAATTATTTTTAATTTAGCAACGCAATAAATGCGTCGCAATTATTTTAAATAAAATTAAATTTTATAAAGTATAAATATGAGAAAAAATAATTGCGACGTAACACAGTGAGTTGCAATGTTTTTAAAAAATTAATTATGTTAAATAGTGACGCATTAGCGACGTAATAAGCCAAAAAATTAATTAGAAAAATTATGTTTTAATATAGCGATGCACTTGTTGCATCATAATTATTAGAATTAAAATTAATTTTTTATATAATATAATTATCATATTAAAAAAATACGATGCAACCCTTTGCATCGTAATATATTTAAAAAATTAATTATGTTAAATAGTGATCGGTCCAAAATCGATCGTGACCGATCGGAATAAGGGCTTGGATCGATCGCAACCCTCGAATCGTCGCCGATTAGACCGATCGCCACGTTTTGAGATCGGTCATGGCCGATCGGGATCAGGGCTTGGATCGATCGCAACCGTCGGATCATCACCGATCTCGGACGGATTGCAACTGTCCGAGATAGGTCGTGGCCGATCGGGATCACGGCTTGGATCGATCACAACCATCAGATCTTTGCCGATCGGACCGATTGCCGTGGTCCGAGATCGGTCATCGCCGATCGGGATCAGGGCTTGGATCGATCGCAACCGTCGGATCGTTGCCGATCTCGGACGGATGGCAACTATCTGAGATAGGTCATGGCCGATCGGGATCACGGCTGGATCGATCGCAACCGTCGGATCTTTGCCGATCGGACCGATTGCCACGGTCCGAGATCGGTCGTCGCCGATCGGGATCAGAGCTTGGATCGATCGTAACCATTGGATCGTCGCCAATCTCGGACGGATCGCCACGGTCCGAGATCGGTCGTGGCCGATCGGGATCAGGGCTTGGATCGATCGCAACCGTCGGATCGTCGCCGATCTCGGACGGATTGCAACTGTCCGAGATAGGTCGTGGCCGATCGGGATCATGGCTTGGATCGATTGCAACCGTCGGATCGTCACTGATCTCGGACGGATCGCCACGGTCCGAGATCGGTCGTCGCCGATCGGGATCAGGGCTTGGATCGATCGCAACCGTCGGATCATCGCCATTCTCCATTTCGATTCAGGAGCACAGACGACGTATGGTAAGAAAACATAAATATTTTAATTACTATTTTAGTTATTTACAAATATTTGTATTAATATCATTTTTTTTATTGTTATAGATTGAGCAGGAGGGCGGAGATCCTGGTGAGTTTCGTCTATTCAGGGCGACACACACCAGGAGGGATGGCTCCTGGGTCGACACGCGATCACGGGAGGTTGCGGTAAGAAATTAGATTTATGTAGTATCTGTTTAATTTCTAAAATTTTATTTCGAGAAATTTATTAACTCATTTATTGTTGATTTCATAATTTCAAGACACGAGTCGACGAGCTTCGCTCCTAGGCATCGCAGGTCGACTCTACTGATGGGGAGACGCCCGTCGAACTCTCAGCAGAGGAGAGTCGACGTGTATTTTTGGAGGCTGTTGGTGCCCAGCCACGAGACCGCAGGGTCTATGGTCTGGGCACTAGAGCTTCTACATTTTTTCCCCATCAGGCCTCCAGCTCGCGAGTTCCTGCTGATCTTCCTCCCGAGCATTTACAGGAGCTTCGCAGATCTATTGCAGAGGAGATTCGCCAGGAGGTCGAGCAGGATTTTGAGGATCGTATGCGAGGCCGGGATCAGGAGGTTGCAGACATGCGAGATGAGATGCATTATTTGCGGGATATGGTTAGCCGCTTGTCGCAGAGTCTTCAGCCTCCACAGCCTCCACGTGATCATTCAGATTCTTGATGTATTTTTTTTTTCTTTTTTTATGTTCTAAAAACTTCAAAATTTTAATATATAAATTATTTTTTGAAATATATTATTGTTTGGATTGAGTGAAAAATGTTTGTATCAATATTTAGATTTAGTGAAATTGAATTAACCATTTTAATTTTTAATCATTTAAATATTTTTAAAAACAAAATTTGCGATGCATTAGCGACTGATATTGGATCGCTAATATTTTTAAAATATTATTATTAAATATTACGACGCAATGACCTGGCATCGCAATAATTTAAAAATAAATTTAATAGCGACACATTAGCGACTAAAATTGAGTCGCTATTTTATCTTAAAAATTTTTAATAAATATTGCGACGCAATTACCTTGCGTCGCAATATTTTAAAATAATTTTTATTTGCGACGCATTAGCGACTCAAATTGCGTCGCTATTATACCAAAATTATTATTATTAAATATTACGACGCAGTATTATTATTAAATATTGCGACGCAGCTGGATGAGTCGCAATATTGTGACCCAATTTAGTGCGTCGTAATATTAATAATAATTTTTTATTTTAAAAATTAATTTTAAATATTGCGATGCAATTTAGTGCGTCGCAATATTTAATAATAATTTTTTTTAAAAAATTTATTTTTAAATTTAGCGATGTATTTGCATGCGTCGCAATATTGCGACGCAATGTGGCGTCGCAAGAGCATCACAGAGAGTCGCAATATTGCGACGCAATTGCGACAAAAGGGTATTGCGATGGACAGTTGAGCGACGCCCTCGTTGCGTCGCTATTGCGTCGCAATAACATGTTTAGCGATGCAATTGCGATGCATTTGGGCGTCGCAATATTTTAATTCTCTTGTAGTGTATATTGACACGATTTTATAGTTATTGTTCATCATGATGACCAATACTATATATGATGATGATTAATCTTATCATATAGGTAAGTGATGGCTCATCTCCTTATCTTTTGCTTATGCTTGAGTTCAGTTCATATGGTCAAGATGGAGTGAAGAGCTCAAAGAGTAGAATTATAATGGATCCTTTATGCCAATCTCTTCTTATAATAAGTAAGTTAAATTTTAAAATTGTTATGAACACATTAGTCTTCTATTAAAAATAATGAACATATATTAGTCATCTTTTAAAATTTGTCTATGAATATGATAACATGGATAAATGATCACGGTTATAGTCAAATCTTGCATAATTTGTATAATTTAAAAATAAAAAACATATTAGTCATCTTTTAAAATTTGTCTATAAATATGATAACATGGATAAATGATCACGGTCATAGTCCAATCTTGCATAATTTGTAGGGCTTCACCTAAAAGTTTTGCAGCTTTATTCTATGTCCAGCCTAACTATCAGGTTGGCAAGACATCCAGCCACTTTGGTTAACCCTTACCTTAGATCGTTAGCCATCAGCCAACCACTCAGCAGGTGTCAGTCAGTTCCAGACGATGATGAATCGGCCATCCAAGTGGCAGTCAATCAATTGTCCAGAAGAATAGGATTGAGGATGACCAGGAATGAATTAGATTAACTAGAAAAATAATAGCAATAATAAAGTATATATGCTTTTAAGAAAAAAAATATTTTTAGGGTTTACAGAAGGAAAATGGGCATATTTTCTCTCAAAAACATAAATCAATGAAAAATATACACATATATGAAATTTATCAAATTATAGATTAATAATCCTTAGAATAGTAACTCAAAAAAAAAAGATTAGATCTAATCTTTCATACAAAAATAAAACAAAATAATATTTAATTTTGCATATACATATAAATTATATATGAGCTTAATCAAGACTTTAATAATAATTGATAGAAATCTAAATTTTATAAATTCAAAATATAATTGTCGATCTTAATATTATGAACTTATATGTCTATACGTACAACATAGAGAAGTTATACTTACGTTCATCGCAGGATCCACAGCTTCCTTTTTCCTTCAAGACATGATTAGGTTTTATATGCATATGTGTTAGAAGAAAAGACTACCTTCTTTGGCGAAAGTATTGGAACTTAGTTTATAGAATAAGAATAGGATCTCTTCTTATGACAGCCAAACTTAATATGGACCCTACATATTAGGGATCACGTACTCATAAAGTTCATACTTAATATAAATGCAGACCATTATAAGATGCATTAAATAAATAGCCCAATAACATAAATGATAATTGCTAAACAAAATGATCTTAAAAATAATTATACTAGTTCGCATAATAGACAAAATTCTATCCTCACCGTTTAAACTAATACTGGAGGCTGGTGGGACGAGCCAAAGGGAGCGAAATGGCCGTCTTGGCAAGTAGTTTTGTGACATGACTTGTCTCTTTGGACTGGTAAGGAATATTTTCTCCGTGTCATCTCCGAATGAGACGTTAGAATATATCGTTTCAATTTGAAGAAACTTTATATGATACCATGTTCGAAAAGCATGGTGAATCATCAAACAATTTACCTACTTAGTAAAAACGGCAGCGGTGCGATCAGCATGCCCTTCTATTTGACTCTTTTTTTTCGTCAATTTTAATGGATACTAACCTGCCAACTTTATCGTTTGCAAATAGTTGGTTTTAGATTACAATCAGAGATCATGGTTTTCGGAAAGAGAACGTAAGATTCAGCGGCCTCCTCCTCAATGGGTGCTTGCCAACTTTGGCTTCTGTGTGCGTCTTTGGATTTTTATGCTGTAACCTGACACGAAACTGACGAAGATCTTCACGGTGTCAGCGGGAGACGTGCAAGTCCTTGCATGCATAATATATATTGAGTATTAGATTTTTTTATTTTTTTATTTGAAAATGTTTCAAATGTAACGAGACTATTCACTATTTTTGCCCCCTTTTTTTTGAGAAAAATCTACAGTTTTATGTTTGATCCTCCTCTAATTAATTGCTCACTTCCTACTCAAAGTCTCTGTCCAAAAATTCTCAACGAAGTGGCTTCCACGTGTCATTACATTATATAAGCCATTCTGCACGGAGACAATCTAAGGTGATGTTTGTTGGCTAATGGGGTTTGGTGGGGATCAGATTCAGAGTCATGCATCAATCCTTGAAAGCAAATTACAATAGAGGGCTGGAAGTTGACATTGGTCCTAAGCAATAATAATATAAAAAAAAATTTATGAATGGCTTCTGTTGGCCTCGATGCCAGGTTAAGACGGAACTCTTCTCTAGGAATAACTCTTCGTATTTTTCTGATTTATCTGTTTCTTCTCTATAAGAAGACTCAAGGTGTCTTCAGAAGGGAAGAGGAAGAGACAGAACTGAGATCTTTCTTCTTTTTTTTATCGGTGCTGCGGTTTAAGGATGTGGACATACAGAGGACTCTGTAGCCCCCAACGACTGACGATCCTACTTCCGTTGTTATCGATATTAGGTATATCTCTTATCTTCGACACTTTCAGCTTCTAAGTACTGCAGCATATCTTTTTTTGGTAGTTGATCAAATTACCATGGGGAGTCCCAGGATTTGGAAAGCTGAGTTCCCTCTTGCAGTATCTGCTCTGAAGAAATTCTTCATCTCGAAGGAAAGGCTAATTTTGACAAAAGGATATATGAGGGCGGTGGTAATTCTATATTACAAGTTAAAGCCAAAAATACCCGTTTTCTATGTTGTTTTGGTCAACCACTTTATACCCTCAGCTCCTCCAGCAGAAAATCAGATGTTCCAGTACGTCTCAATTATTGTAATGAGTTCTCATAAACTATACCAAGAATCCTTCTTGGTCTTCTTTGGGCATCATTGCATGGAACTAAAATTATTGGGCATTCATTAGTGTGAGGATTGTCGTTTCTCGGTTGTGCCAAACTCCTTGCGGCTCCCCTTTCCTTTGTGTTTGTGCGATTGGTTCAACAGGTTATTATAATTTGAAGGGACTTCCTTAGTAATTAATTATATATTAGCGGGCCTCCCTTCTATTCTTAAATGATCTATTTACTTTTTTTTTTTTTTTTTTGTTACAAACGGGCGATCACACCAGTCTGGCATGAGTCAAGCCCGAGAAGTCAGAATACATAATTTGCTGCAAAATAAGGGGGCATGGATCCCCATATGCCATTCCCACGGGCCTGGATGTCGAGCTATGAGATTTGCAACCCAATCAGCTGCCGCATTGGCTTCCCTATAAACATGGCGAATCAAAGGCGCAGTTGTAGTCTGGAGAGAATCCCAGATTGCACGAAGGATGGAATTGGTGGAATGAGGACCCCCATCTCGACGAATCCAACGAATAACAGTGAGAGAATCTCCCTCAATAATCAATCTGTTCGAGGCCAAATAACGAACGACATAACTGATTCCAGCCCAAGCAGCCTGAAGCTCCGCCATCGGGACCGATAAATCCAGGGAACCATGGCCACCGGCAGCGAGAAGCTCTCCCTCCGAACCCCTAATAACAAAACCGGACCCAGTGATACGATCGGAGACAGAGCCATCAAAGTTCACTTTGACATAACCCGGGGGTGGGGGCTCCCAAGAAACAAAGACTGTAGAATGGTGCGCTGCCAAGGCAGCAGGGGAGTCCCAGTGACAGGGTCGAGCAGAGTGAACAGCAAGGGAAGAGCGGCCATACTCCTTAGCAAGAAAAACAGCCTTTCTGATAATAATATGGGATGGAGCAGTCTCATCAGAGAAAACCATCTGATTCCTAGTGAGCCAAATATGATAAGCCAAGTAAGCTGAGACAGCACACTGGGCACCCAGACCCCTCTGAGCAGCAAGACGAATGGCATGCAAGAAAGACAGCCGAATGGGTCCGTCCTCAGACACCCACGGGGTGAGATGCATCTGCTGCCATATCCTCATAGCTCGAGAGCAAGTAAAGATAACATGATCAACCGACTCATCCTCAAGCCCACAGATTGGGCAGAGAGACGACATAAGGGGACCACGGCCAGCTAGAAGAGCGCAGGTAGGAAAGCGGTTACCGAAGCTTCCACAAGAAAAGCCGAATCCTGGGGTGGATAGGCAAACGCCAGATCCATGCAACATCGTCCAACCCCGAAATCCGAGAACGGAAATAGTTGACTAGATCCCTGGTAGGAGCACAAGAAAGGCAGGAGCGCCGCCAAAGTCTGGTATCCGAATCAGCTGAGGGGGCAAGGGGAATGGCAAGAATCCTGAGCGCAAGCTCCACCCCAAAAAGTCGGAAAACAGTGGAAGCATTCCAAACATTACTATCCTGGCAGATCAACGCAGCCACTGGCATAGAGGGATCAACATCAGTACTAATAAAGGTAGGCCAGCGGGATAGAGGAGTGGCTGCAATCCAACTATCCTGGGTAACATTAACAGATCTCCCATCCCCAATCATCCAGTGAATATCGGGCATAACAGAAGGGGCAGCCTGACAAATCGCCCGCCAAAACGGAGAGCATCCGCGAGGAGTGCGGGAAGTAGAATCAGAAGACCAGGCACCATATCTATCTCTCATAACTATACTCCAGAAGCAGTGAGGGTCCAATAAAAATCTTGAGGCATGCTTCGCAAACAGAGCTTCCCGGCGAAGGACCAACGACTGAATTCCCAGCCCACCCTCTCTAATAGGCATACAAACAATATCCCATGAAAGGAGATGAATACCATGGCCTCCCTTACTCGAGCCCCAGAGAAAATCCTGAAAACGCCTCTCAATCCGGCGCAGACAGATAACCGGAATCAGGGTGTTAGATAAGAGGTAAAGGGGAAGCGAGGTGAGGATGGACCGAATCAGCATAATCCGACCCATCAACGAGAGGTTGGAAGCCTGCCACCTACTCAACCGATCAGCAATCCGACGATCAAGATCTCCGAAGTCAGTCTGCCGAGGACGACGCCCCGAGATAGGGATCCCAAGGTAGGATAGGCGGTCAGAATGGGAAGAGATCCCTAACAATTGGGAGATCGTAGTCCGACGACGACAAGGGATCGACGGGCTAAAACAAAGGACAAATTTCTGCAGATTGACCCGCTGACCGGAAGCTTGGCAATAGGCTTGTATAATAGCAGAGTAAACTGCCGCATTCTGAATAGAAGCTGGGCTAAGAAGAATACAATCGTCTGCAAAGAGAAAATGAGTAAGAGGGGGGCCTTGGGGCCCAGGCATATAAGGTTGCAACATAGACGCTCCACCAGCATGAGCAAAAGTGCGTGACAAATCATCGGCACAGAGGATGAACAGGAAAGGAGAAAGAGGGCAACCCTGCCGAAGCCCCCCAGCTGATGGAAAAAACCCGAAGGACCTCCATTGATGAGGATGGAAAAGGTCGGCCCCTGAACACAAGCCATAACCCACTCAATGAAGAGATCATCAAAACGAAACTCCTGAAGAGTCTGCCAAAGATAAGTCCAACTGATCCTATCATAAGCTCTTTCCATGTCCAACTGGATGGCCATAAGAGCCCTTCTGCCAGTCGCCCGATTAAGATCATGCATGAATTCTTGGGCAATAAGAGCATTATCAGTGATGGTGCGACCACGGATGAACGCCCCCTGCTCCATAGATATAAGACGGGGAATCACTCCCTAGAGACGAGTGACCAAGAGGCGAGCATAGATTTTGTAAAGGGTGGTACATAAACTGATAGGCCGATAATGCTGGGGAAGAGAAGCCGTCGACCTCTTAGGGATAAGAGTGACAAATGTACGCTGCCACTCTGGAGGAAGAGCTTTAGATGAGAAAACCATCTGAATAGCCATAACCACATCCGACCCGATAATATCCCAATAGCATCGGAAGAAGAAGGGAGGAAACCCGTCAGGACCAGGGGCCTTATCAGGGCCCAGAACCCAAACAGCAGAACGAATCTCCTCCGCCGAAACCTCCCTCAAAAGCATAACATTATCATCCTCAATCACCCGGGCAGCCAGAGGAACAGGAGAAATGGGGCAGCCACTGGCAGACACCTCCGACCAACGGGACTGAAAATAATGGACAATCTGTTCACGAATAGTCTCCTCGTCTTCCGCAATATGGCCATTCTCATCACGAATATACCGAATACGATTAGCAGCCCGCCGAGCCACAGTAGCCTGATGAAAGAATCTGGTATTCCGATCGCCCTCCTGAAGCCACTGTATCCGGGACCGCTGTCGCCAATAAGTCTCCTGCTGACTAAGAATAGAATAGTGTAAAGACAAGTTCCAACGGAGAGTCTGGAGATCTAACTCCGAGAGGCAGCCATCAGAATCTTCCTTTGCCTGAAGCACAGCAATGTCAGCTTCCACAGATTGAATACGCTGGTCAAGAACGCCCACCTCTCTCCGACTCCAACTCAGGAGCCTGCGCTTCACTAATTCAAGGCGGCGGGAAAGATGGTAGACAGAGCTTCCTCTAACTGGCATCCGCCACACCTGACGGATAATAGCCCGGGTCGAAGAGTAAGAAGTCCAAAATTGCTCAAACCGAAACGGCCTCAGAGGCCGAGATGAAGACTCCGTAGAGATCAGAAGAGGGCAGTGGTCAGACGCAATCCGAGGCAAATGAGAAATAGTAGCACCGGAAAAGAGCTGCATCCACCCAGGAGAGGCCAATGCTCGGTCAAGCCGCTCCCACACTCGAGCAGTTCCCCGTCGATTGTTACACCATGTGAACCGAGATCCAGAAAACCCCAAATCAACAACCCTGGTAGTGGAAAGAAAAGAGCGGAACTCAGAAGAATTCGGGGAATCCACAAACCGACCCCCCCCCCCCCCCGCTTCTCCGATGCGTCCACAATACAATTAAAATCTCCGGCAATAAGCGTAGGAAAATCCTGGCCTAAAAGAGTGAGTGTCTCGGACCATAGATGACGCCTCTCTCTATAGTCCGTACTAGCATAGATGCCAAGCAGCAACCAAGGCGGAGTAATCCCCTCCGAAATAACCAGGGCCACCTGTTGATTACAACTATGAAAAGCATCAATACGGATGGAAGGCTCCCGCCAAAGTGCCAGAATACCTCCAGAAAGACCATTAGATTCCACAGCATAAGAAGACCAACACCGGGAAACTCTCCGTTGGAATCGCTGAAGACTGAGACCCGAAAGACGAGTTTCCAGCAAAACACAAATATCGAACTGATGAAGCTGCAATAACCGAGAAAAGGAGGAGCGAAAAGAAGGTTTCAACGCTCCTCGGACGTTCCAAATAAGCATCTTCATAAAAAGGAAACCCAGGTCAAGGGGTCACATGGGCCCCATCCTTGGCTTCAGCCAATTCCATATCATAATGATCTCCAGAATCTAGGCCCTGGGTCACCAACCCATCCTCAGACGAAGGGCAGCCGACCTGAGCCACAAGGTCCGACTGCCGTGATAGATCCATGGCTACAGCCTCCTCATCAGCACGAATCACCTTCTTGAGAGAAGAGACCATAGCGTCATGATCGCAAGCAGCCCGGCAAGGTGCTGATTCAGAGGGAGGAACTAAAGCCACAGAATGGGCTTTACCTGAGGAAGACCGACAACTCTTGCCTTTTGCTTCCTTGGAAATAACTCTGGGGCCCGCAAACACAGCAGGTCGGGCCCGTTTGAGCGAAGTAGGATTCGCATCATCCGGATCTGGGGACACCCGACCCAACGATCCGAACCCAAAAGGTCAAAAGGGTTAACTGCCAATACCTCCTTTGATTTAACTGCCAATACCTCCTTTGATTTAGGATGGAATTCAGATTTGGCTACAGGGGCAGCTGCAGCAAATTGAAATCCTTCACTTGACATGGAGTCTTGGAGGATTTACGGGACTGAGGCTTCCTTAGTGTCTTAGGATCAGACTGAGGCTGAGAATTGATAACAGGATCCTTAAAACCCTCTGAAGCCACCACTGAAGCAGACGAAGCTTCAGAAAATTCTGCTACAGTAACCGGCATGCCAACACAATCCCGGCATGGTCCAGCAGCAGAGACTGAGCGATTACCAGCAGGGGAAACAACCAATTGAGGATGAATAGAAGGAGCGACCGTCCTCCTTGAGGTCTTCTTCGGGATCATCCAACCGTCCTCCCCGCCCAAAGGGGCAGCCGTGGCTAAACCCGGCGATCCATCCATTCGACCAGACGGACTGGAATCCACCAGCGGAGCTTGACGACGGATCCGGAGAGCAGACATCCACGGACAAAACGTGGCACAGTAGAAGGCGACTGGTCCACCCCAGCTGAACCCATGGATGAAGAGCACGGCCCAGAGAGGTGAAGGGATCCACACGAGGAGCAAATACCATCTACATGTTCGTAAACAAATTGTTGCCAGAAGGGGGTACCTGTTGCTCTGAACCGAGCTCCAGGGCGGAATGGCTGGCGCAAATCGACGCAGACACATGCCCGGGCATAACCTCCCCGCCTCTGCTCCTTCGTAGACGAATCCATGCCCACATACTGGCCAGCAGCCGATAGAATTGCTCGAAGGGAATCTTCCGTCCAAAGCTCTATCGGTAGCTTAGGAAGCCGAATCCAAAGCAGAGCTTGATGCAGAGCATCTTCAGCTGGGATGAATCCTGGACGCCATGCCTCCGCAGCAAGAGGCTGGCCTTTGACGATCCACGGCTGCGACAATACAGCGTCCCGAGCAGTCTGAAGCTCAAATTTGAGCAGGAATGTACGATGGGAAAGGCCAATTATCTTGATCCCTCCGTCGATTCCTCCTCTACGAAGCTCCCGGATGACAGCCTCAGAGGGAACCCAGCGAGAGAGGCTTCGCACAATCAACCCCATTTGAGCCCACTCCGAAATCTCCTGATCAATCGCCGCAGTGGGAAGCTGGATAACATCTGGGAAAGACAGCTCCAAAGCAGCGATTTCCTCCGGCGACGGCTCCGAAGTGGACCAAAGGAACGCGCTTCCGCTCGGTCGACGAGGGGCACCAGCAGGGGCCTTCCGCCGAACACTACCGGTCAGAGGGACGGAGCTGCCAGCAGCCATCATCCACCGGGAGATGATCGAGAATGATGAGGAGACGCCTGAGATCGGGAAGAAAGCAGATCGAACACTAATCTTAAAGCAAGTCCCCTGAGGAGCACTTCTTTCTTGCAAGGAACCCATCTCTGAAGCTAGGGTGGATTAATAACTGAGATACTCTTTCTTACTAAGCAAACTTTTGATCCTACTTGGATCGAATGAAAAATATTGTAGTGTTGTGGGGTTCTGAGGCACCTTGATAAAATATAAACAAAGACATCTAAACAAGGATCTTTTGTTGACAAAATGGGAGATAAAAATATCTTTTTTAACTTTATTATCTGTTTTCTTTTGTAAAAAAAAAATCTTGTTACTTTTTCTTTTTTCTCTATTTTGGGCTTATGCATGCATGAGAACAATCTTATCAATTGTTATATGTATGTTAGAAAAATCTTTTTAAGGAGTGAAAAATGTTGAAAATTTTTCGTATGTGAGCTGCTATTAATTGTTATGTAAAATTGACTAAATGAATTTGGTTTAATGGTATAAGCTAGATGAACTTATTATTGGTTAAAATTTTATTTCATATGATTTGAGTTTGAACACATCTTTATTAGATGTTGTGGTTATCAGTTTGTGTGAGTTTAAGACCTAATAGTGACCCATGATGAAAAGATCTGTTAGGATTTCTCCATAAATAGACTAGATCATTTCTTCTGTTTTTAGACCTATGATTTATTTTTTCATCAAAATATATACCACTTAAAAGAGAAGGTAAAAAGAAAAAGAACTAATTAGTTTCTTTAGGGCTTCTACATTTCTCTCCTAATGGTATAGATAGATATAAAAATATTATTATTACTATTTGATATCGGAAGTGTTGGTAGCAACGGCTGCACCAAAGCATTCAGAAATCTTTTTCTTACTAAAGGACTGATTTATCAAGAGGACTTATGATATAAAGTGCCAAAAGAGATGTCTGCCTTGTATATTCTTTCAAGAATTAGTACATAACACATAAACCGATCATGAAAGGCCTAGCTTGTACGGTACTTGAATCATATTAGATCATGACTAACTATATGACCAGATCATACATGGAATCAGACTAAACATGAATGGCAAGCTCATATTTTGATGATACAAGCAATTCACTCTGATGTCATATTTAATACAAATAGGTATAATCACCGATCTCATACTAACTCTTTGAAAGTCTTCAATTAAACGTCTCTAACCTTTTTCAAAAAAATTATGGCCTCAAGCTATAATACCTCAAAAATAGTCTTATATTGGATGGAATAGAATTGTGCTATGTGCTTATACCTCTAAGTTTACTTACTACCCATTAAGTTTCACTTAAGTTTTTTGACCACATAATTTTAGTCCGCTAACGAGTTAATTGAATCAACAGATGGACTTGGAGTGTTATACATGCTGTATCAGATAAAGAATTCTCCAAAGCATGCATTACTTGCAAAATAGTAAATGCAAGATGAAAAAGCATATCTAGGTATCTAGACAAACTCTATTCTTATTCATCCTTAATACCTTAATTACAAAGGATACAGAAGATAGTGAAGAATAGGTTATAGAAGTTGAGTTATAGAGAATAAAGTAAATTGTTAACTACTTCTAAGTTATAAGAAAGTATTCTAAAGATAATTTGGATATTTGATCTGATCGGATGTATCCACATAAATACTGTCTACTTCTTTATTTATAATGCTTTGACTATGATGGTAATTGCTTAAAACTTTCTGCAACTTCTATTTAGTTTTGAAAACAATTGAAAACTTATATCAATTTATAATAACTTCTTAAAGGTTTTGCAATTCAAACTATCATTCTTCGATTTTCTTTTTTTTTTGTTACCATTGATGTTGTGCTAAACTAAACTATTTATTCAACTTAATTAATTGAAGATTAGTAACCATCTCTGCTAACCAAAGGCCATTAGCATATTTTTTTAGTCTAATGGCTTTTATTTTATTTTCAAATGGAAAAAATATGATGCCAACAATAAAGTACATCAAAGGCCTATTTATAGAGTAATAATGGCTAAATAAAGCAAACTAAAATCAGAATATTTACTGAAATAAAATAATACTAATTATAAACTTTTTTAAAATTAATAAAGATAATATTTTTATTAGTAAACATAAGTTGAGCTTAGTAAAATTTCTTATTTTTAATAAATTTCTTTTTTTTCATTTTTTTTTTTTGGGTTGCATGAATTAGCCATCTTGATGGATTGTATTTTGCAGTACAGTTACCCTTCACTTGCATTGTAAATTTGATATAGCTGATTGATTTCCGTTCACAGTGGGCTGGAATTAATATAATTATATATTACTTCTAACAATTAGTGGTATTGCATGCTTATTTTGTGGTCTTCTGACCCATTATATTATGGCATATGATGTTTTAACTTCAATCCACAGATGTCCTTGGCCGGACCTGAGCTTGTATCTTCTGCCGCGGAGTGCGACCACCGAGCTCCATGGCGTACGCCTCATTTAGCCATTTGGCTCTTTCCCTGGCAACCAAATGGACGGGAGAGATCCAGTAACACAAAAAGCACAGAATAAGGGGGTGAATCACAAAAGGAGGATGCGAGGCATGTGCCAATTACCCTCGTCCAAGGCCACCAAATTCATCCACCTGTTCCTGTACTGGCTAATCTTGTCATTTCCTCCTCCATGTTCGATCTTGCTCCTCCTTCCTTTCCCCCAAAAAATAGTCAATGAATTGAAACTTCCTTAATCCCCCAGCAAGATTGCTCCTTATTAGAGAATCCAAAGAGAACAACCTCTTGCCTTCCTCCCCCTCCCCATAATCACAGCTCCTATACCTCCCTCTCTCTCTCTCTCTCTCTCTCTCTCTCTCTCTCTACCCATCTTGACAACCATGGGCAAGCTCACAGCCAATCTCATCCTAACGCTCGCTCTTCTCTTCACCGCCCTCCCCACAAAAGGTGATCCCTCCCTTCAACTTTCTCTCCCCCGTCCCAAAATTATCTTTGCTCGCCAGTTCGCTAACCTTTTATCACCTACATGCATGCAGGAGCCTTTGCTGCCATCCAATACCAACCGGCCGTCCGCACCGTCGAGCACCGCCCCATCGACGGAGTCGCCGGAGAAGTCAACCGCCGCGAGTTGTCCCCCTTCCAGCTCTGCCTTGATTGCCGGTGCTGCGCCGCCAACGACCCGAACAACTGCTCGTCGATGCCGTGCTGCTTCGGCATCGACTGCAACCTCCCCGACAAGCCCTTCGGCGTCTGCGCCTTCGTGCCCAGGACCTGCAACTGTACCTCGTGCGCTTGATTCTTCTAAACGATTAAGGTATACAATATATATAGGACTTCCTCGGTGCTTGGAGGATACATAGTTACATAGGAAAAGAAAAAAAAAAAAAAAAAGGTGCTATTTTGGTTGAGAATGGTATAGAATAAAATTGAACATTGAGATGGGGGGGTAAATAAGTTTGGTGTGTTTGCTCTGGATTCTTTGCAATGCATGCGTTAGAATTGGAATTGTCGTATGCTCGGTTGCGTTGAGTTTTTGTTCTTACTATATGCTGTTGCATTCTGAGGACGATGTGCGCATGGATGGCTTAGAATATTCTTGTTCTAAGAAGCTGATATGTTTTGTTTGCGAAGGCTATATTGTTCCATATGCATCCATCCATCATGGAGAGAGGGGGGAGGACGAAACTAGCAGCGTTTGATAAATTATGTTTAAAAACAGAATAAGGAAAGAGAGAGAAGCCCAGCTACGTACACACACACACTGTCATTAAGAAAACAAAGTAGAGCGAACGAGAGCATCAATTAATAGTATTCTCAGGGAACTGACGAACCTGCAAGTAACTGAATCTTGGGATTTGGAAAAATATTTCAAGAGGCGTATATATGAATTAGACGGTGATTCATGGAGTAATTCTTGAACGTAATTTGTGGTACCAATACTACATGGAATATCTAGGGGGAAAAAAAAAATTTATGATTGTTGAAAAAGAATTTACATCAGGAGCATTGGAGTATGATAAAAATCATATCTTACTTCGTTTTCCAACAGGATTGAAGGCAATCTAAAAGTGACGAGCAAGAGTTTATTTCAAAAATAAAATTATTAAACAGAATAGCATGTTTCTTGTATGCCATCCATTCAAACTATAGAGGATTGTGCTTGTGATTTCTGCATGCGAGAAACTACTGGTGAAATCTAAATATGAGACTTTTCTCAATCGTGGTAGGTGCTTCTACCAGAAAGAGACTATATGACAAGTCCTTCTATACCTTTTTTAAAAAAAATAAAATTTTTATTTATTACCCTCTCCTAGCTTCATCTGAGAATATTAATTTGATACTTTCTTAATTAATTTATCAATGTCAATGTATCGATGACTTCGGACCCCTTACAACTAGTATTTAAACTAGATAGGGTCGGTTCTCATATCACAATTATTTATAGCTTACGCAATGGCCATGATTGGATGGGCCTCACCAAAGCATCTGGGAAACAAGTTAATGGAGCCTATCCAATCACAGACAGCCATGATTGGAGAATTAATCCTCTCCAATTCAGATACGAACCATAGAGGATCCTGACTCAGTACTAATTTCACTTAGGTCCTGTTCGAGAAGAACTTGAAACATGAAAAGGATGGAGGTGCAAGCTAGAGAGGATGGAGAGAAACAAAATCTACGTCTAAAGGTTGCACCAGAAACTTAGCTGTGTACCCGTGGAGTGATCAGTTGCTTCCATCTCAATCCACATTCTTATCCAATTACATAGACACATTCCTGTTCAAATTTGTCTTTAAACGTTTTTTCATAGCAAACATCCTTGGCGTAAAGCTTGAACTTTATTAAAAAGATGGCGAATTTAAACTATTTGTTAATTTTAAAATTATGAACATGTTTTTTTTTTTTTTCCCTCAGTAACTAATTGTCTATGCTTGTTAATTGCTTTTTTTGATTTATGAAAAATATCGTGAAGATCTGGTCATTTCTTCAAACGGAGAGTGATCCAGCTGAGCTAATTATGTTTGTTAACAATGGCCTTTCATTTGGAAAACCCCAGTCTGATCATCTAAAAGAGGTTTGCTTGCGTTTTAAATTATTCAGGAAGAAGAAAAAAAAAGCTATCAAGGTTGCCTAAATGTACGTCATTGCTGGGGTGGAACAAAAGTAGTTGTGATTAAATCTCGCGGTAAGTTGGCAAGACCTTGCGATGGCTTGGTTGACGATATATTGGTCCAGTTTGCTTTCCTAAGAGAGCATCGCTGTCAAGGAACCATGGGAGTGGGACACGATTCCTCCTTATCCAGTAACTCGGTGACTTCGATCCCATGCCAAGCCCAGGCCCGCGAGTTAATGATTAAGTTCTTGAGGACGACGTGATGTGCTCGACAGCACATCGAAGGCTGTCCTTGGGTCAGCTGGGTTGGATGGATTCTTTTCAACAGAAGGAGTGGGGAAAAAATCCACTGTGGACAGCTGATTTTTTCTTCAAAGTTTGCCCATGAAATCATGCAGCAAATTGAAACTTCTCTAATCTCATTACCTTGGAACCACACAATGGGGACGGACCACCCCCAGCTGTCCCAATAGCTAGGCCGTTGGACATACCTTTCCCAAAGGTTGGATATTGATGCCATTCTCTCTCAGAGGAGAATAGAGAACGATAATTTGATGTCTCTGCTGGTGTCGAACTAATTCCGGAAAAGAAAGAAAAAGAGTACGAGTCTTTAGCAAAGTAGCAAAACAGCACACCAGAAAACCTGAAGCAAAAAAGCAAAAAAAAATAGTGTTAAATTAGAGATCTAGTCCCCTTCGACAGGGTTCCCCTTCTGGCCATTGGCGTGCAAGATAAGAGAAGCTTAACAGAAGAAGACAGGATCCTGAAAGATCCTGTGGACATTGGCATATCATGTTAATATTAGATTAGCAAGGTAGAGTAATGATGATTATGCTTGAAGAAATCTAAGTATTGTAGTAGGAGTTTTTATTGAGCGATCGATCATGTGGTTTAATACAAAAGGACGTGGGAGGATTTGCAGCCCTCTTCAGCTTAGGCTTGATATTACATCGCATAACGCCGTACGTAAGATTAACGTAGGTGCGTGTATGGGTGCATGCGTGCCATCTCAAAGTACAACTAACACGTCTGTGGGCATTTTTTCTAGCTTTCAGTTCAACAGTAAAACACAACTATTCCGAGTGCTCCCATCAGGGACATTATCAAGTTTTACCGAGCTTCTTCCCGTTCGCTTACAGACATGACTTGGATTTGGCATCTTCCTATTCATCCCAGGGTTCGTCTTTTTCTATGGAAGATTGCTCGGAATTGTCTCCCTACTTGCTCGGTTCTTTCTAGACGTGGCATGGGCATTCAGCCTACGTGTCCGATATGCGGTATTGAGGAGGAGGCGGTGGATCACGCCATCTTCACTTGTCTCAGAGCTCACCACATTTGGGAGATCGCTAGGGTCAAGCCTTGGGCTGTCGCCTCTTCTTCTCTCTCATCATCTTTCTTGGACTTGATCAGGCAGGATGTTAGGAGAGGGTACAGTAAGCAGGGCGCGACGAGGGCCTACATTGCTTATCAGATTTGGTTATCTCGGAACCGGATTGTCTTCACTCAGGAGCCTACTCCGTCTTTTAGGGTTGTCCGGACTGCTGTGTCCCTATCTTCTGAGTATACTTCCCATCGTCTTGGTTGTGATTTTGATAGCCCTGGCCTCTGGGATTCCCATGCTGCCCCAGCAGCGCACCGGAGAACGGTCTTTATTTCTTGGGAACCCCCCCTCCAGGGTTTATCAAAATCAACTTTGATGGGAGTGTCCGAGGCAGATCAGCCGGATCGGGTTATGTCATACGGGATTCTGGCGGTACTATGCTTGCGGCGGGGGGATTTGGACATCTTGATTCGTCAGTGCCGCTTGCTGAGCTTTATGCTGCATGGGCTGGAGTCTCCTTTGCTATACGCAGTCTTCATGCCCGTCGTCTTATTCTTGAGGGTGATGCCCTCACGGTGATTCGATGGCTTCGCCAGGATCATTGTGCGCAGTCGCCCACCAACCCTTTGATTTCTGATATTCGCTCTCTCCTTCAGGGGGTTCACAGTATTCAGATTAGCCATATTTTCAGGGAAGCCAACTCAGCGGCTGACTGGATTGCCGCTAGAGTTGCTGATCATTCTGGATTCTGGTGCTGGAAGCCCGGTGAATGGTGTCATCCGGGTCTGAACTTAATATTGTATTCTGATAGTGTGGGTCTGAGCCACCCTAGAGTGGTGTGATTCCCGTCTGTACCCAAAAAAAAAAAAAAAAAAACACAACTATCCTCTCATTTTCTTCACTAACCTTCTTGTACTCAATAAGAAGAATATTAGTGTAATGCTTAAATTAGTCTAAATAAATCGATTTAATTTTCATTAAACCATAGGTTTTAAATTGAAATCAGCAAGCTTAATTGCTTATTATTTTCTTCAAACCACTTTATTCTTCCATGAACTTTCTCTTTTAGCAAAACTCTAAAATCTTCTCTCTAACTAACAAACTTGAAACCCTCTTCTGCACCATCTATAAATATCTTGAAGTACTTTGTTTGGATCATTAAAAACACCCATAACCGAACCTGTGTACCAGCCTTCTTCAATTCTTTTTCTTCTTCTTCTCCTTTTTCCTGCACCTCTTCTCTTCCTAATTTTTCTATTGTTCTTAGAGTTCAGAACGGCACCGTCAACAAGGCAACAAACTTAGATTAAACCAAATCCTTTTCCCTTGTTTTTGTTTAAAATCCTCTGTTTCCTTCAATTCAAGATGAATTCGTCTAACGTAGTAATGGATTGAACTAATTGAAGGACGATAGAGCTTCGTGGAAGATTGGAGATCTACGTACCAAGTCGTGTCAATCGTCATCGTTAACAACCGGACGGCCACCAGATAAGCAAAGTTCTCTGCCTCTGTTTCTTCTTTTGTTTTGGTTAGAAGAAGCTTAGGCAGTCAATGAGAGAAGTATTTCTCTATGATCCTTAGCCATAGAGAGCCACAGACATTTTACAAACCACATGCATGCATGCAGGAGACATTGCTGCCGTGGAGCCACAGCAGGCCATCGAGTAACGTTACGTTTCCATCGCCGGAGATCCAGTGAGATCCAGTGGCAGCGTGAGATAGATAGATAGATAGATAGAGATAGAGAGAGAGAGAGAGAGAGAGAGAGAGAGAGAGAGAGGATGCTGCACATGTATGTGTATGTATGGGGAGATGACATGAAATAGGCATGCCGCTTGAGCCAAGGGTTTGAGGCCCCTGGGCCAGCATGATGTGGTCCAATAAGAGCTGGGTTTTACCAAACAATCTCTTCCAACAGCCATGAACAGATACGTTCATTCTGAGAATATTTTTGATCGAATTAATATATAAAAAATTAGAATTTTTTTTTTTTAAAAAAAAGCTGCCTATGAATTGGTACAGTCTGACATGAACCCATGGGTTATAGGTCATAGATTGTATCGTATCAGCTGTCTGAAGTCTGAACCCCATGAGCATGCTAATACACCCGTTTTATATTACAAAAACAATTCGGCATGGGGTGGTAGAAGAAAGTTTCCAAATTTTTTTTAATTAGTTTTTCAGCTTTAAAATAAAATCGTATCTAATCTTGGAATTAAAAATAATATTTTAATTTTATTTAAAAAAAGACCCGCCAACCAGTCTGGAATATGATGCCAAATGTGGTGATTAAAAGAGCCACATGGATGAGAGATAAGCTCTATATTAACCTTGTTAATTATATTTTTCAAAAGGTATTTCATATTTCTCTATCTATTATTTGATAATTTATATATGGTTTGGTATTTAAAATTTCTTATTGGTATCAGTTTGGAATGCCAACGATGGAGGCTATTCCATATCGGAGATAGCCGAACGGCACCTAACTTGGCACTCCTTCACATTCTTTATTAAACTATAGGCATGAGAACGATGGGATTAACAAAGTCTCAGAGATCACCGGTACTCAAGAGAGAATTAAAGGCGTTTGAACGCGTGGATTTGAGCCTCTTACTTCCATGGTTTGTGTGACGCTGACGACGATCAGGAGAGAATTAAAGGTGTTTGAACGCGTGAATTAATTTGAGCCTGTTACATTCATGGTTGGTGTAACGCTGACGACGTCCACATGAATATTCTATCACTAATGCTGCCGACCCTGCCTTCCGAGGTAACCATATCCATTAAGTAGTGTTTGATGGCCCAAAAGCTATCCCTGATAAATGTACGGGATAGCATTTAGGATAGCTGAGGGAATAAGCATTTTTTTTAAATTATAAGTCTGCCATCAAGGGATAACTTTAGTTGTTCCTGGGTTTCCTAAGGAATAAGTTCAGGGGATAACCCATGGTTAATCATGGTTAATCATGGGTTATCCCCTCTGATTAATTTTTTTCAGACCTATCCCTTTAGCTATAGCATTTGGGGATAAGAATGGATATCCAGGGGATATCCCTCTTATCCCCCATATCAAACACTACCTAAGGCTACTAGAATGGTTGCGATAAATTTATTTAATCCATTAATGCGGTTTCATAGCTAATCACTTATAAAATTATTTCAAATAATTACATTAAAACATATAAACTTATAATTTAAATTTTTTATTTTTTATTAAATATTTTATTACATATAAATTTTTCAATTAAATATTTTTTTTATGAACATCATGTAAATTAAAGAAAGAAAACTCAAAGCTACTTCATCCATAAAGATTTTAGAATAGAGAGAAAAACATACACACTTTTTATTGTGCTTTATGGCTTCAAAAAAGGCCAAAGAGAATATTTTAAGATGGCATTTTTTTTTTTTTTTGTACAGACGAAATCACATACTTAGTGTGAGTCAGTATAGATATATCAGAATACAAGATTTACTTAAGAAGAGGGAATAGGGATCATCCTGATTCCATATCCAAAATTCCGCATGATGGGCCACAGAGGCCGCCACTCAGTCCGTCGCAAAATTAACTTTCCGATAGATATGCCGGAGGTGGATTTCGTGAACTTTCCGAATAACAGACTAAATGTCAAGGAGTAGATGATTGATGGGGGCTTGGTTATAGCTACCCATCAGAGCCACCGAATGACAGTTAGAGAATCCCCCTCGATGAAAAGACTGTGAGCATAAAGAATCTGTGCAGCGTAGGACATACCAGTCCATACTGCATAAAGCTCAGCCATAAGAACAAAAGAATCTAGAATGCCAAAACCGTCTGCCGACAGCAAAACTCTATCGATCCCTCGAATAGTGAAGGCTGGACCTGCTAATCTTCTCCGAACACTTCATCAAAGTTGATTTTGATAAACCTAGAGAGAGGCTCCCAAGAGATGACAACAATATGTCGGATTGCCGCCGAAGCAGCAGGGGAATCCCAGTGGCCAATGTATCAAAATCAGAACCATTGCGATGAAGTACAAATTTTGCAGACAAAGATCTAGCTTTCTGCACAATCCTGTGGGAAGATATAGCATCATCAATGAAAATAAGTAGGCTCCACGATAACCAGATCTGGTAGGCAGTAACTGCCCAAAGATCATCTAGGAAAGGAGACCACGAGAGCCGTGACATCCACTCTGTAATGATAACCCATCTCAACCAGATCCAGCTCATTTTGAGGTAAATAAAAATGGCATGGTATGTAGTCTCCTCCTCCTGCTCACACAAAGGGCAAATCATCTCGATGGACAGTTCTCGTCTAGAAAGCAGGGAGCAAGTAGAGAGACAGTCCCACACAATATTCCATATAAATAGCTGAACCTTGGGATGAATTGTAAGCTTCCAAATTCAAGAAGCATCCCTAGACTGTGGTCTATACACCTTCATAAGGTTCCTGATGAGAGCCCTAAAAAGATAAGATCTTTACCATAACCTCGTATCAGCTATGTGCCCCGAAATGATCGAAAGATTATTTTAAGATGGCATGCATGTTTAGGTATGCTTTTGTTTTCTTTTCTTTTGTTTTCTTTTTTCTTTTCTCTTTTTTCTAAGATGAAATTTCATAATCCAGAAACCTTACGGCTGCTTGTTTACTGTACCTGGTCATGAATCATTTGGTAGACAGTCTCCTAAAAAGCAAATAGTGCGATGGCCAGTAACATGATCGGATTTAGGATCTCTAAACGTTCAAAAAAAAAAAAAAAAAAAAAAAAAACTTTATCTACACTTGGCCCAACAAAGAGGCCTTAACCTAATCCTTGTCGATGTGAGGTTGATATTTGCATTTATATGCCAAACTTATTTTTCCTCACAAGTTTGTCCGCTTCGTTTATGATTTTTGGCCACTAGAGACATTGCACTGCGTGAACTCTTGGATCATTGACATTCTTCACTTGGTGACGAGCCACTGGGTGTAGGCACCTCAACGAGCTCGCTTCTTTTTCTCCTCTCTGGTTCTCACGAGACTAGATTGCCTGGCTAAAACCAGAGCAAAGTAACAACCAGCCAGCCCTAGTGGAGCATGACATACAAGACCATCAAATTGTTTCTGAGCTCATGTCCAACTGTGATAATTTGTCATATCGCTTGCTGCTCTATCGTTTTGATGAGCCACATAGCTTCCAAGAAATCGAGGAGAAGATTTTGTTGCTAGAAAACTTAAGGGCGATTCAAAGTTAGACAATTTCCGATGGCTAAGAACCAAATAGGTGATGAGCGCCACCTAATTTTTGTCCTCAGGATTGTCCTTTCATGGGTAGCTAGCTGTTTTCTCTGTCTTGTTGCTAGTTAATCCTTCTTCCTAGCTAGACGCTAATCTTTGTCCAAGTTGTTGGATTTGGATAAGTTAATTAGTAGGTCCAGCTTAATTTGATCATGAAATAGATTATATCTAAAAATATTGTTAAGAGTACAAATAGAATAAATTAAATATAACCAATCTCTTCTTCTCTTAGCTAGTTTCACCATCTTGGCAGAGAAAAGAGGTACCTTGAATGGAGTTTTTCATCAACTTGTTCTTTTTTTTCTTTTTCTTTTTTTTTTGAAAGGATGCATTTTCGCCGATGCTGAAATTCTGGTCCCGGATGTGGGGGCCGTTGGGGCTGATACCACGAGATGAGGATTTAAAATTATAATATCATGCACACAAGACGAAGACTCCATATTTTCTTTCAAAAAACCAGTAGATGAGCCTTGAGAAATGACTACCGGAAGTATCTTCCCAAAGACTAAATTCACTCCCACGGTCCATGGATTCAGGCCGAATTAGTCCCCAGCAGACCGGTTCAGCAAACCCTTTCACATTCTTTTGACACAGTGGAATGTGTTGAGAACGTTCACAAAACAACATGCAGTTGGATTCCATTAGAAAACCTTTTGCCCAAACCTCTGCCGCAAGAACCACAGCTCCAAACTTCACCATGGAAGATTCAAGATGCTAAGAACAACAGTAATATCACATGCACAATATTATATTCTCATTCTTCAATTAATGATTCAGACAGTGTTTTTTTTTTTTTTTTTGTGAGCAAATTAATATAACTAGCCCTTCAATTGATCGAGCTACAAGGTAAGGTCATTTTTTTTCTTTTTACTAAATTATTCTTGATGTTGAAAAACCAGCACTATATTTTGGACTCTCTCAAGCATATTTTCCATGCTGAGAGAGACCCCGCAAGTATATATTATTTTGCAGCAATTTGTGCAGGCCAGTGTGAAGATATTACTATCGGTTTCATAGAAAATAAAGTCACAATGGATGTGGTGTTTTCATATATTCCAATATTATAACATGTGTACTGTTTCGATTTTCTTGTTGTCAATTCTATATATCCTGAACTTTGACAAGTTCTCTTCATGATCTTTCCTAATTAAATTCCACTTGCATGGCATGCGAACCACCTTTTGCGCCAACTTGTGTAGGTCCCTGTGAGAAAGACTGGTAGTCTTTATGCAAAAGGAGTAGACTATTGCCATGCAAGACCAATCCTTGCCACATCATGTTGATGTGAAAAGAGCCACCACGTAAGCTTGTGAGCACTTCTTTTTATCGGTTAACATCGCATGGAGGTTTGGAAACAGTTGGTGGCGATCAAACTCTTCTCCCAGCTGCCACCCAATTTCCTTTCAGTACGCCAAATATGACTTGCTTTGCCTTGTTGATGGACTGCAAGGCATCTTTCATTAGCCCCCAGGATGGAAGCCGTGGTATTCTAATCTTTTAAAGAGCAGGCAAATGGAGACCAGACCTTCTTCCACGCCACGGATTTTGGAACTCCGACGGAGGCAACACGTTTTGGGTCAGTGGAGTCTGACGCTTCGATCATGGCTTAACGATAACGATGTCTTGCACTGTTTTGAAAAAAGTTGGACGAACTTAGCAGCTCAACCTTTTTCTCCCCCATAAACTATAAAATTCCATATGAGGTGGCCAATGATTCATCCTTTCTTTTGTAAGTTATAAAAAATTATCACTGTGATCGACGGCGTGCTGCAACAAAAATAAAATATAAGAATCAAAATACATTTTAAATAAAAGTTTACAGATTAAAACTATATTTTTATCTTTTTTTATTGGCTCAATCCTAATCTATTGGGTAGATATAGGTTAAATTCAGGACAACAATTAAACGCCATATATTCTTTTTTTTTTTTCCATGCCTAGCAGCTCGCACATGCACGATACGTGGAAAGTTTGGATGATGTGGAAAGAGGTTGTGCAGACGAAAAGCCACATGAAGAGAGAGGAACAGCAAAAGAAAAACTCTTCTTTTCTAACCATTATATAATGTGTACTAACTACCAACTCCAATTCTCTACGAGAACACTACTAGAAAATATATCCCCATCATCATCACACGATAAAGTTCTCTTCGCCATTTTATAACATCGCCTACAAAGGGAGCACTCGTGCACGCCATGAGCACAAGAACGTTTCCTTGGGGTTGGACCAAGTCTCGTCTTTTGGGCCACCTCCATGTCGTATGTCGTGGGTAAGTAAACTTAAACATCGCACCACCTTTTATATCCATTGGTTGTCAAAAGTAGCTGACCACTGGCTTTTACTGGCTTAACCACATACTTCGATATATCGACCATCCGATCCATCCATGCGTTCATGTGGTGGTTGGAAACTTGAAGCTTTTTCTCTCTCCGTCTATAGAACCTTGAAGCTTTTTCTCTTTCTGTCTAATAGGAACGCATTAGGAATCTAACTCTTCCCACTATTTTATTCTCCCTCGAGAGTCCAAGGTTAGCCATGGCGTCATAAAGCAAGCTCGAGTCCTACGTGACATCCATTAACAAAACCATCTCAATCCTAATGAGGACCCCAAATCCGATATATCCTGCGTCAGCTAGCCAAGTTCCCACCCATTAAAAGGGCAAGCCCATCTTTGTTCCTCCTCCATGATCACCTCCTGGTTTTCCTCTCCCATTCTCTCCTTTTCATATCTCCTCCCCAATTCCTTCTCAACGCCAAGCCTAGGAAAAAAGCAAAAGCTTGCATCAAGAGCTGCCTGTTATCCAGTCTTCCTCCTAACACGGTCCATAGGATGTGCAGAGTACACCCTACAGAGAGTAAGATAGATGATGGAGAGCTTGCAACAGCAAGCACCAGTCCATCAGTGTGGACAGTGTGGAAGAAGTCCAGCATGGCTTTCCAGGGAGCAGATGGGTTCTCGGTTTATGATAGCAATGGAAGACTCGCTTTTAGAGTTGACAACTACTCGAGAACGCACAAGTGCTTCACGGAGGAGCTCCTACTCATGGATGGAGATGGGAGGACTCTAATGTCTCTAAGGCCTCAGGTATATATAGATCATATTCTTTAGCCCCTCTCATATGCTTAACTCTGAATCTAGAACTTGATATGGAAAAGGTTATGAGGTGCAGCACACAAAGTTGCACCCATTGCTTTGTAGAGTACGTATGTGCTGAAGAAGATATGGTTCTGAGCTACATCTATCTTCAAATGGGCTCACTTGTGAAGGGGGACTATATATTGTGGGTTTACAAGTTACTGCCATCATTGAGCAATGAATGGAGCAGTGGCAGCACATTGATGGAGGAATATGTAGCATCCTACTTGTCTATTATCCCTCCGCTTTAAGAATCCGGTCTTATAATGACTAGAGTACTATTCTAAAGATAAATAAGACATGAGGACCCAAGATCTGCCATTGGTGATATTTTTGGATTCCATTTTGTTTTTGTCTCCACCAAGCACACGTATTCCTTTTATTTCATCATCAATATGACTCCAACTGATGCATGCTAGCAATGACTTGTTGAGATAAATTACAAATTTCAAAACGTTATCTCAAGTAACTTATATATTTCCTGAATCCTTAGATTTTGTATGTGATTGCTTTATTTATCGTTGCAGCATATTTACTCTATCACTACAATAAATTTTTATATGTCATTTTCATCTGATTGAGATCTAATTTCAATCACTAACGACATTCTACATGAATTATACTTTGAAAATTATATCAGAATTCTGGTATGTAGATTAATTGTATGCAATTGTTGTACTTTTCAGCTTTGTTTTTCACATTTCTCTTTTACTATCTTTGAAGAAGTTCCAAATAAAACCCAAGAAGGACCCAAATTATATAACAAAATTTTCCAACTTCTTTTGTGGTAAAATACAATTTCTTACCAACTAGAATGGTACATGAGACTTCGCTGCTTTTTTTCTGGAAAAATAGAGAGCCACACTGCTTAAAACTCTAGTTTAATTAAAAGATATATTATTATAACAACATGATTTTGCTGATCACTAGCTTGTTCTCAACGGAATAAGTGGAGAGCTAGCTATAGATCAAAGGAAGAGAAAATCAGAACCCACCAATTCTGTGAAAAGTTATCGTGGATGCACCTTTGTTTTTTAGTCTATATTAAGTTCAAAAACTTGCTGCGGCCGCCGGAGAGAGAGAGAGAGAGAGATGGGGGGCATACGCCCGTGAACCAATCCCTCCAGCAGAGAGGCACCAAAGCAACTGCATTAAAGAATCATCAATATATGTTTATTTTGGTACAACTTGTATTATTCTTAGCACTTGCATGTGAGCTGTCACATTACTTTTACTGATCAATAAAAAATCACGTACATTCCAACACCTTCACAAGCCAGTCTAGTGCGAATATAAGCCAACAGTTAAAGAAGTACCTTAATTTTAATTATTGTACGTATAAATAAAAATCTAAATAATGTACCTTAATTTTAAATTTTAAATCAGAACTAAACTGAAGTTTTTGGTTTCAGAAATTTGTAAAGCAATACCAAACCCTCAAATAAAAAATAAAAAATAAAATCTAATTCAAACTAAATCAAAATTATAATTCAAGATGGTTTTACAATTTAATTAATTCAGGGAAGGGCAGAGTAGTGGTACGTAATGCATAGAAACATTGCAACTCGAGTACAAAATGAGCGGTTGGCTAGTTCCAAGAACATTAATGTAGCGAATATATGGCTTATCCTTTAGTAAATGATAAGAGAGATGGTACGATATTGATCTTGCCTGATAGAAGCTTAATATTTTCTAGCAGATTCTAAGCATGCATGATCGATGGAGTGGATTCAAAGGTGACGATGACTCAAATACAAAGACCAGATCATCTCATATTGTTTTCTCCATGAGGCGGCGCTCGATCTTCCAAAGCAGCGATGAGGCAGTGGTGTTCATGGACAATCCCAATAACCAAACACCAGCGCCAAATTTCCGGACCGAAGGTTGCTTCAGGAGAAGGTGCTGCAAGATCCGGGACAGCAAGGGCAAGGAAGTGGCACAGATATGCCGGAAAAAGGCGAACACCTCGGTCATGCTTGGCGACGATGTGTTCACCCTGGTCATCGAGCCAGGAGTCGACTGTGAGCTGATCATGGCTTTCGTTGTCGTCATGGACCGGATCTGCCACAAGCCCTTCACACCTTGGATATGCTCTTGACCACTGGATCAGTCGGCGTCTCGGCTTGGTCATAGTGTCAAGGTGTTCTCCTTGAGGGTATGAGGGTGGCACCACAGAAGTAGCTCGCAAACTGCACCAGATTATGTTTGTAGTATATATAGCTTGATGAAGGAGAAAAAGGAAAAAAAAAAAGGTTCTCTGCATGCTTGAAGCTTTCAAATGATTTAGAAGAGAATGCTAAGAACCTCTTTTTTAAAAAAATTCTTTTTCTGAAAAGAGTCTTCAAACAAAAATAATGTAAATGAAAGGCAGGTGAGGAACATGCAGGAAGAGCATTTCAGGTGAAGGCCAAAGAAGTTATAGAAAAGGATTTGAAAGACAGTGGTTAACGAAGAATGCAGCACTTGAAAATAAAGAGGGCCAATGGATTTGCAATGATAAACCAAACAAATGGCTTGCTTGGCATGGCGTGGATAAAATCCATGAAAACATCACCTTTGTTATATATATATATTTTTTTTTTACCTGTATGATGGCTGGTAAGCATGAAGAATGAATGAATGAAAAGGCAGGTTGTTTAAATTTTTGGTGAGAGGAAACATTTAGCACTGCCTTATTAGGAAAGAATGAACGGATGTCAACAAATCCATGGTTAACTAGGGAGGTGGCACAAGTAGATTCACCTCTTTATATATGTATGTCGTCCATTTTTTTAAGGTGGCAGTTCTGATCGATTCATACCCGTTTCACTAGCAACCTGACTCCAGTAGTAATCACAAAGGGATTGTTGTACAAAACTTAACCATGAGATTCTCTTAGTAACCATGTAATCTTCACCGTTGTCATTATTAAAACAAGCCTGCAGATTGGGTGTTTCATGTACTATCTGAACCACAAAGCAAACTGGCACATGAATGAATCCATCGTTTTGGACTAGGTTTGATTCTTCTCCAATATACATGATTCCTTACGAAATATCACCAAAGGGTTCTCAGCGCAGTGAGCACCATGAAACGAAGACTCGTCAAACTCCATTGTTCCCCTTTTCTAACATTAAAAAATTTTGAATCATACATCAATATTCTTGTTAAAATCTTTTTTTTCCATTACCCTCTCCCATTATGCTTCACATCATCTCCTCAAAGATTTATTTCCTCAACAGTTGACATGATTTTGTACAGCACCTATGTTATTACACGCACATGCTTCATTTATCTGGCATTTGCTTGCATTCATAGTGGCATGGCTTCAAACAAGTTTGTTGACCAATGAAACCCATTCAGCTCATGATTTTAAATTGTTACATGGAATTTCATCAGGCTTTATTGCACTGCCCTATGGTATTTCAAGATGAACAATGATACAGATGCCATCTCATCCATCATGTTTCTTCAGCATAAATCCTCTTTATAGCCATATTCAGTAGTTTCCAAAATAACTTTTCCAAATTATCTTTAATCTCACCACCTTTGTCCAAAATTATAAAACTTTCACTTGGTGCAATAATAATTAGATAATATCTCTAGCTCATGCCTTCCAGTATGCAGATTTATTTCTCACAAATTAATTACTAAACCAATCATATTGATCATCTTAAGCCGAGTAATTAGCCTCACTAGCAGAAGAGAATGATTTGATGTTGCATTGAAAATCTCTACTTACAAGATGAAGATCCTTGTGATGGTATCACAGTATTAGATGTATGTAACTTGGCATTTTAGCATTTTCATTTGTATCAAAATAAATAAACTAGAGAGTTCCTTACAGCTGTTGTTGTGGATCTTTGACACAGCTATGATTTCTGAAACAAGTTATGAACAGATTATGATGAAATCAATTGTCGCACCATCTCTCATGTCTTGCAGACTTTCAGTCCAGATTTATTCTACTGAAAGACCTAACAGCATGGGATGTATGTCAGTGTGTGGTTGTGAAGTTCATAAAATCTAGACTTCGCAAAAGGACTTATATGACAGTCAGATTGTTCAGTAATAATCATGAATTGCTATTGCACAATTGTACAAACCAGATAGTAATTTGCATGCAGAAAGTGATAATATAAAACCATATATAATGCATTCAGCAGTCAGATTCCATTCCTTGGATAGGAGAATGGGATTCCACTAAGACATCACCAGAGGTTAAAACACAATCCAGGTTATTGTTGCTGTTCCTTTGAAGGAATAATTAGTCAAAACACAAATATAGCAAACTCTTACAATTTTGGTTGTGCATTTTTATAACCCAAAGAAATGCTCAGGTTTCCATGAATCACAATATAAATGATGTGATGTTCCAAGCACCATCGTCATCTCTCCTTTACATATTGCTTCCAAAGTGCAATCTCACCTGGCAAATGGCTGATCAATTGGAAACCATAGTTGAAGTACATAAACTCATGCTGAAGGTATAATTTCCCATAATCAAACAAAAAAAATGATTAACGAAACATTAAGACATCATGACTAAGAAATAGATGTGCAAAATCAATCTGATTAATGTTAAACAAAAATGTACCATGTTTAATGTGGTAACCGAGATTCGTCTGAGAAAAGAGCTCGATATTCATCAGCCTCATGAGCCATTTCTTCTAACGTCCTGTCGTTCCTTTCCTTGTCAATATCAAGTTTCTCCTTCACTTCCTTCTCCTTCTCATCAATATGTTAAAAGTTAATTATGGGTAAGCCTCAAACCCCAATCAACCAGATAACTTAAAAATTGCCCAAAAAATAACCAAATGCGCTTACTGCTTCATAAATTTCATCGTTTTTCTCAAACTCTTCCTTTTTCATAGGGAGAATGTGAATGTGCACATGTGGAACTGTCTGTCCAGCCTGAGGTCCATCCTGAGGCACCAATGAAAAAGAAGCTCGTGCGTTTAGCAAGAGAAAAAGGGCCAAAATCCCTTACGTCCAATCAGAGATATCAAGGCCCTATTTGGGAAAAGAAATTTGACACAAGCACTGCCAATTGTCAAAGATATGGCAGATGATCAGACAGCATTACGTATAACTATCATTCTCACATCATGAATTCTCACCTTGATATATAACCAAGTACTTTCTGTATATGAAATATTACAAGTGATTCAAGCAATAATAACAGCAGCCAACCATTCAATCATAATTTTTCTCAACTAATGCATAACAACAATTCAGTTGTAATTCATTATGTACACACAAATTATCTGGAGTACAAACATGCAAAGGTTAATGAATAGAAGTGCACAAGGGCTGTTATTCAGTTATGGTCATGACAATCTAGAGCCTTAGGAGGGGTGAACTAGATACAGACCTAAACTTTGGCCTAATGTTCACCATACTGGAAATGGACCCTATTTTGGTACCAGTCCGATATGATATAGAATGTAATATACTACTTCAGTACCGTTTCAGGGCGATAAGGGGCAGTACAAGATCCATACCAGTTTGAAATAGCAAATCATCCTGATTTGCCACTGGTATGGTTCGGTATATCCTAAACTGAATAATTTGGAAAGGTTCAGTGTACCTTCCTTTGGTCTCTTTTTTTGCACACAAGTGGTTGCCCCAAGATTTAATTTATCCATTGCACTTGTCAGCCCAATACTTGCACCATTGCCTTAACAAGCATAGGTGTCATGTCATTTATTTCCTTCAGATAACCCCTGTATTTTACATGTTCAAGCGAGCTTGTTCATTTGATAAAATGTGCTCATGCCAAGACCGAGTGTATCGCTGTCAGATGAGTGTCCAAGTAGAACCCCTACATATCTGTACAGAGCCTGCTTGGTAAACAAAACCTTCCAAGGCCATTTTGTAAGGTTGCCCAACAACTTAGAACTCAATTAATTTCCCAAGAAGCAATTACCGACTCCACTACCTTGTCAAATTGGCAACATTTGCTATGTCATGACTCCGTGAATGTAGATACGTCAACTGACATCAGACATGAAAGACAAATGGAATTTATGCTAATGGTAAATACTTGATACTCAAAAGAAAATAGGAAAAAAAAAGACTCTTCATTTTCTATGACAGAATGCATCACAGTTATCCACTTTGTAATCATATGGATATGCCTTAAGGGATATAGAAAGATGCAAAGAATCGGACAGGTTGCCAAGCTATTATACCATAATAAGCTTTCAGACTTCTTGATGCAGTGATAATAACTGGCTTAAGAAGGGAAAAAAGAAAAGAAAAGAAAAGAAATCACCGATAAGGAAAAGTACATGGAGAAGAAGCTAAGTGAACTGTGAAATATCATGTTGCCAATGGAGATAGACTAATGACTGGAAATCTAGCCTCAAGAATGCTTAAATACTGCATTGGCACTCAAGATAACTGCATCAATCCTTGAGATCTTATTTCCCATTGAAGCTGACAAATGAGTAATTCACTGCTTATTAACACTCTAAGAAGAAAAGGTTTTGCAGCTTATGCAAGGATTGAGTGTACAAGATAGAAAGCAAAGGAAAAGAAAAGGAAGGAAGAAGTAGAAGAAGAGGGAAGAAAACAAGAAAGAAAGAAAGAAAAGAGTCAAGGAAAGGAGATAAGGCATGTCTTTGGTGCATGCTATTGTCTGCTTCAACAGAGTGATTGGGTCAGTAAAATTATCAAATGGTCCCCAGGTTGGGCAATTGCTTCTAAATCATTTTATTTATGGATCAGACAAAACAAATCGACCAGAATAAAGACCAACAAAATGGACATATGAAACCAAGTAAGCATATAAAGGCAGATTAAACCGACTGCTAGTTATCAATAGGACTTCTCTTTGACAATGTTATACCTGGCCACATCTCCAAATACTTACATACCAAACAAATTATTTTAAAAGGAAACCAATGATATATGACATTTAAGATCTTATTACCACCTATAAAAACTCATATATTCTTCATCATTGTAGAAAATTCAGAACCAAAGCCTAGAGTCACAAAATACCCAATAATATCAGATATTGAAGAAATTATTTACAACAAGTTGACAAAAATATATAGTTTGGTGAAGAGGGGGAAGGCAAATCTCAGTAACTCAAAACTAGCTATTCACATATGAACTAGTAAAATTAGGAGTGACTTCAATTTTCCATCAGAGAAATCAGGGATGAACATATGCAATAGCCATGGGCCATAAACATAAGGTTGAATTACTTGAGTCAAGTTTTCAATGTCAAAAAGGAAACATGCTAAATGCTTATATAACCATAGGTTCAAACTTTGAAAGCAACAGAGGAGCATGATAAAAATGTAAGCTAGGCATCACAGAGTAGCAGCTCGATACATCTCAAATAATGTTATGCAGATTATAGCATAGTCAAATATCTAAATTTTGCTTGTCTATATTCTGCATAGCTTAAAACAAAAGCCTCACATGAAAGTGATTAATATAACTCAAAAAGACAAGGCCAAAGATAGTGATTTGATGATCTATCAAACTTTTGCTAATTAAGAGGCAAAACAACCACAGAAGCATGATCTAGCACCAAATGCTTAAAATTCTTACAAGAATACCAAGGATTAAGATAATCGCAGAAGAACACGATATATTAAAAATAATGAACTCATATAATGCACAACAATTGTTGACGTCTAATTGTATTACTTGAATTACAAACTTCAGTGAAGATGCCTCATGATAACGCTCAAGCCGGCCACCAACTTCTTTTGCAGTAAGCCATAAATCACTAGTCTCATCAGCACTGAGATCAAAAAAGTGCTTCACTTCACGCCTTGGGCATATAAGCACATGTAGACAAGGTTAAGTTCAACTCTTTGACAAATGCGTTGCAAGAATGTTGTGCATGCATATCAAGGGCATAGCAGCATACCCTGAACATACACACAAAATGTTGTGCATGCATCCATCACATACATGCATATGTAGGAATGCAATTGTGCAAGTTTTACAATGTCAGCGTGTACATGCACATAACACTTTCGCAAAGTTATTGAGCTTGCATGGACAGAAATATGCATCTTTTATGCAATCATACATGTCCAAAGATACAGGAATGAGTTGTGAAGTCCTAAGCAGATAAATGCCCTTTTCAAATCTGAAAGCTCGACCATCCATATATGCACGCTAGTGTCTATATAAAACGTGGCTTGAAGGATTTATACTTGGCCATTAACAATAGAGAAACAATAGTGCAATGCATGTGTGCATGTGTATATCCCGCATCTAATCATGTATAGATATATCCTCAATCAAATTAAAGTCATCTACAGGAAACGAACGAACTAGTTCCTCCACGAAAAGGATATGACCTGCAAAAGTTTAAAGACGAAAATTAGAATAGACACAGTAAATGGTGGGTGCCAAAGAATGGACAATTAGACAAGAAGTTTTAGCAAGAGAAAAACAAATGACATCAATGGAGGATTCAAAAGACTTTTTTTTCCCCCTAGATGTCAACAGAAGTACTCTTAACTAAACTTACCAAACAAAAATTGGAGAAAAAAAAAAGAAAAGAAAAGAAAAAGAAAGAAAGGAAAACGGGTCAGGAGGTGGCCCGGTTAGCTATCATGCCGACTGTGGAAAGAGCCGTTTGGGACTAGACTCAGGCCGGGGACAGCAAGTCTGGTTTCCCGGCCCCGGCTTCCTCCACAGCGGACTTGGCAGAGCTTCTTCCACGATGGTCCCTGGCCCTTCCGCAGCGACTTGGGATGTCCTCAGCGGCCTCTGACCTCCCCCAGCAATGTCCTCGACGGCCCTTCTCAGTCGTTCATCAACGGCCTCTCCCAGCCATCTGGTTTCCCTCAACGGCCTCTGGACTCTTGGTTTCCCTCAACGTCCCTCAACGGCCACATCTTCAGCAGCCCCGATCTCAACGGATCCGTTCTTTAACGACCTCAACGGCCGTCTCCTCCACAATGGCCACAGCGGCCCGAAGCTCCACGGAGGCCCGCGACTCCACAGCGGCCTCCAGATCACGACGGCCTCTCCTCCACAGCGGTCATTTCCTCCATGACGGCCACAGCAGCCTCTGGATCCCACGACGGCCACAGCGGTCTCTGGATCCCACGACTCCACAGTGGACGTTTCCTCTACGACGGCCACAGCATCCTCTGGATCCCACGATGGCCCCCGACAGCAACAGCCACGGCGGCTCCCAAGTCCAGCCGGCCTCCCTCCACGGTGGCCGCATCCCCAACAGCCAAGGTGGCTCCCAAGTCCAGGCGGCCTCCTCCCACGGCAGCCCCTGCTTCTCCCTCTAGGCGTCCTCCCCCGTCATCCTAGGCGGCAGCCCCTGCTTCTCCCTCTAGGCGTCCTCCTCCGTCATCCTAGGCCGCAGCCCCCGACTCCGTCACCTCGCCCATACCAGCCACAGAGGCCTCCAGTTCCCTCGACGGCCGCGGCACTCTTCGGACTTCCTCAACTCCATAACGGCCACAGCGCCCCCGGAATGGCCTAGACGGCCCCATGCATGCACGTAAGGGAGCTTCGGTAATGAAGCTTCAGGACACCCGTCTTCATCCTAGGCGGTCCCGAAAGCTTCTCCCAGCCAGGCGGTCTCAATCCCACGATGGCCCCGACAGCTGCCAAAAGCAGCCTTGACGGCCCCGAGCGAACCTAGGCGGCCCCCTAGCAATCCTAGGCGGCCTCACCGGACCCAGGTCCCACAGAGGCCTTCTCGGCCTTAGTCTACAACGGCCTTGTGGAGCAGAGGCCCTAGGCGGCCACGAGCGTCCTAGGCGGCCACGACGTCAACAGCAGCCTTCGTCTCCCACGACGGCCGTCGACAATGGCCTTCCCGGCCTCAGTTGACGGCGGCCTCGATGGCCACGATGGTGGCCTCCCCGGCCTCGATGACAGCAACCCCTCTCTCTCTACTCGGCCCCCAACGGCGGTCGAGTCACCCATAACGGCCTCCACGGCGGCCAAGTCATTCCCACGACGGCCTACGGCCGTAGCAATCTCCGAACTCCTTCTCCCAGCCGGTGGTCCACAGCGGCCTCCCCGGAGAGCCTCATCCATGACGGCCCAGGGTCTTCCACAGCGGCCTCAAGGTCCTTCTTGGCGACCCTCCGTCCATTCATGGCTTCCTTTAGCTAGCCCCTGGCCTTTCCATAGCGGCCTCATTCATTCGTTGTATGGCCTAGAATCCCATAGCGGCCCTAGGAGGCCCCAAGCCTCGTCCACAACGGCTTCACGTCCAGCTCCATCCTTAAGAGCCAATTCCTCGACGGCCCCCTGCAGCGGCCACGTCGACAGCACCATTTTCAATAACCCTGAACCCCCAGCTCTCTGTTCTTCAACGGCTTCTCCCAGCCAGCTGTCCTCGGCGGCTTCTCCACGGCGATCTTCGTCTTGCATCCAGCATTCTCAACAGCTCTAGACAGCCTGAGACGACCTCGGCGGCTGCCAAGTTCACGGCGGCCCCTCGCTCAACAGCCTAGTCCACGGCAGCCTCCTCCACGACGGCTGCCAAGTTTACAGCGGCCCAAGGCGGCCTGCTTCTCCCAGCCGGCCTGCTTCTCCCAGCCGGCCGTCCACAGCGGCCCCTCGCTCAATGGCCTCGTCCACGACGGCCTCGACCTTCCGCGGACCTCCCGACTCTGCTCTGGGTCTTCTCCTAGCCCCCCTCCCAATGGGGGTACGGTCTCCATGGCCCACCAGGGGCTAGGTCCAGGCAATAGAATTGGATGGAGGGGAGATATAGCTTCTCCACGTGTCAGGTGACATATGCATGAGCCAGGGGCATCCTTGAGTGGCCTATGGGTCTAAGGGTGCTATTAGCCTTTGTTTAATTCAGGAGGGGACTCGTGGAAACTAAACAAGGACTCTGGCCATTAAACAAATATTCAAGATCACCAGAAGAGGCCAGCTGTGCTACCACACTCGATCTATTTGCCAGCTGTGCACACTCGATCTACGGATGAAATTAGGACTTGCATGAGGTAGGACGATGCTTTTAGCTCTGACATATCACTAAAAGACAACGCCTGCAGCTCTGACATGCCACTAAGAAGAAGCATCTTTATAAAAGCCCGACAAATGGCAGCATCTTAGGTCTCACAGATATTAATCCTGACATTTCATCCATCATAGGTCCTCAGTCATCATGACACTTCCAAACACTCAGACCAGATAAGCCCCAAAAGTCATGGTCCATCATGAGGCTCCACGTGACTCATTCCCACTAGATGACAAAGATCCAAACTTCTCAAGCAAGCTACATAGAGTACAAAGGTAAATAAATTAGGTAAGAAGGGGCAGGTAACTCCAAGAACTCAACACGCTCAGCTCTTCCCAGAGCCTCTCCCTCTTTCTCTTTCGAGCTTCCTTAAGCTCACGGCGTTGCCCTAATCACTAACTTTAGCATCGGAGGGTCTCCGCCAGAATACCCGGTCGTGAGACTTCTTGCAGGCTTTGAAGACAAAGGAAGAACCCCGATATTTCTATGGAGGAACGGTCGACGCTCAAGGACGCCAGCTCAAAGTGATCGGGCATCAATAGATTGGCGCGCCAGGAAGGGGAAAATAATGCAGGAGGAGGCCCTAGCAAGGAGAACAGCGCCTCCGTTCCAACTAATCTGATTCCCTGGGGGCATCCACATCGCACTGAGCAGCAGAAGGTCACCCTCTCTGCTTTTTCACCACCAACCTCAGCTGCTCTAGCTAACCAACTGGCCATCCTCAATCAGCAAGTTCAAGCTTTGATTGCAGCAGTTCATGAGCTGCAGGAGCAACGCTTGGTGACCACTCAGCAGCAGCCCAAGCCTCTCACCTTATCTGTGGTAGCTACACCAGTTAACCAACGATTCACTCGCGGAAGACTCATCAAAGAGAAGCTCACCGCCATCAAGCTTCACTTAAGCACCGCCACTGTGAAGCTTTCAAGAGAATGCGGTCTCCTACCTTCTGAGTCATCTGGGGAGGACCTTAATCATGAGATGAAGGGGTGTCTGGATGAACAACACCGGCGGCTGGAAGAGCTCAGTTAAAGGCTCAACAATCAACCAGAGGTGGACTGCAACATGGTCAGCAGAATAATTTCCAAAAAGAGGCAAACTTGGAACATTATCCATGGCCCGTCACTTCAAGCATTTGTGGGCATTTTAATTTCTGATGGTAGTAGGCCAAGAGGTGTTGATGCAATTAATGCAAGATGAGGACAAAAGGCTTTGACTGTTGACTCCACCAAAGCCCTCTCTATCTCTTTCTCAGCATCAAAGTAAGCCAAGAGGTGTTGATGCAATTAATGCAAGGCGAAAGATGAGAACAAAAGGCTTTAACTGCTGACTCCACCAAAGCCCTCTCTGTTCCTCTCTCTTTCTGTCTACTGCACCCAAGAGCTAAACCAAGCCCGAGCCCTCCGGCGGATTCGGTTCCAGCTGCTCTCAAACTTCAGCACTGAGGGTGACCAATTTCTTCAAAGGAAAAACACTACGCAAGGGCAAAAAAGCTACGAAAGTTAAGTACACTGCACCGTAAGAAAAAGCTCCTTTTATTCAACTTCTCAAAACTCCCGGGCCGACGCGAGAAATCCTCGTAGCAGTTTTCAAAAGGACCCTGAGCCAGGTCAAAGCGCCCTCAAGTCACCCTCCGGGGTTAAAAGGCTTTCGAGTATGGTCCCATCATAGCGACTCTTGGGTCACCCTTTAGGGTTTCAAAAGGACCCTGAGCCAGGTCAAAGCGCCCTCAGGTTGCCCTCAGGGTTAAAGGCTCCCGAGCATGGTCCCATCACAGCGACTCTCGGATCATCCTTCGGGGTTTCAAAAGGACCCTGAGCCAGGTCAAAGCGTCCTTAGGTCGCCCTCAGGGTTAAAGGCTTCCGAGCATGGTCCCATCACAGCGACTCTCGGGTTACCCTTCGGGGTTTCAAAAGGACCCTAAGCCAGGTCAAAGCGCCCTCAGGTCACCCTTCGGAGTTAAAGGCTCCCGAGTATGGTCCCATCATAGCGACTCTCAGGTCACCCTTCGGGGTTTCAAAAGGACCTCGGTGACCCCTAAGACACAGACACCCCGACCGGCGCAAGAAACCTCTAGAGGTTCAAGTCTTGTGCTCTAGGCGGCCCCGAGTCAAACTCCCAAACCGGTGCGAGAAACCCCCGTGACAATTATGTATGGCCCTTAGCCGGCCCTCGGGCTGGTTCTAGACGGCCACAGTTATATTAGGCCCCTAGCCGGCCCTCGGGCTGATCCTAGGCGACCACAGCTATGTCTGGCCCCTAACCGGCACTCGGACTGGTCCTGGGCGGCCACAGCTATGTTAGGCCCCTAGCCGGCCCTCGGGCTGGTCCTAGGCGGCCACAGCTATGTTAGGCCCCTAGCCGGCCCTCGGGCTTGTCCTAGGCGGTCACAGTTATGTTAGGCCCCTACCCGGCCCTCGGACTGGTCCTAGCGGCCACAGCTATGTTAGGCCCCCAGCCGGCCCTCGGGCTGGTCCTCGGCGGCCACAGCTATGTTTGGCCCCTAGTCGGCCATCGGGCTGGTCCTGGGTGGCCACAGCTATGTTAGGCCCCTAGCCCCCTCGGGCTGGTCCTGGGCGGCCACAGCTATGTTAGGCCCATAGCCGGCCCTCGGGCTGATCCTAGGCGGCCACAGCTATGTGAGGCCCCTAGCCGGCCCTCGGGCTGGTCCTGAGTGGCCACAGCTATATCTGGCCCCTAGCCGGCCCTCGGGCTGGTCCTGGGCGGCCACAGCTATGCTAGGCCCCTAGCCGGCCTTCAAACTGGTCCTAGGCAGCCACAGCTATGTTAGGCCCCTAGCCGGCCTTCGAACTGGTCCTAGGCAGCCACAGCTATGTTAGGCCCCTAGCCGGCCCTCAGGCTGGTCCTAGGCAGCCACAGTTATGTCAGACCCCTAGCCGGCCCTCGGGCTGGTCCTGGGCGGCCACAACTATGTCTGGCCCCTAGCCGGCCCTCAGATTGGTCCTAGACGGGCACAGCTATGTTAGGCCCCTAGTCGGCCCTCGGGCTGGTCCTCGACGGCCACAGCTATGTCTAGCCCCTAGTCGGCCCTCGGGCTGGTCCTGGGCGGCCACAGCTATGTTAGGCCCCTAGCCTGCCCTCGGGCTGGTCCTGGGTGGCCACAGCTATGTTAGGCCCATAGCCGGCCCTCGGACTGGTCTTAGGCGGCCACAGCTATGTGAGGCCCCTAGCCGGCCCTCGAGCTGGTCCTGGGTGGCCACAGCTATATCTGGCCCCTAGCCGGCCCTCGGGCTGGTCCTGGGCGGCCACAGCTATATTAGGCCCCTAGCCGGCCTTTCGAACTGGTCCTGGGCAGCCACAGCTATGTTAGGCACCTACCGGCCCTCGAGCTGGTCCTGGGCAGCCACAGTTATGGCAGGCCCTCGGGCTGGTCTTGGGCGGCCATAACTATGTCTGGCCCCTAGCCGGCCCTTAGGCTGGTCCTAGACGGGCACAGCTATGTTAGGCCCCTAGCCGGCCCTCGGGCTGGTCCTCGCGGCCACAGCTATGTCTGGCCCCTAGTCGGCCCTCGGGCTGTATGTTAGGCCCCTAGCCTGCCCTCGGCTGGTCCTGGGCGGCCACAGCTATGTTAGGCCCATAGCCGGCCCTCGGGCTGGTCCTAGGCGGCCACAGCTATGTGAGGCCCCTAACCGGCCCTCGGGCTAGTCCTGGGTGGCCACAGCTATATCTGGCCCCTAGCCGGCCCTCGGGCTGGTCCTGGGCGGCCACAGCTATGTTAGGCCCCTAGCCGGCCTTCGAACTGGTCCTGGGCAGCCACAGCTATGTTAGGCCCCTAGCCGGCCCTCGGGCTGGTCCTAAGCAGCCACAGTTATGTCAGGCCCCTAGCCGGCCCTCGAGCTGGTCCTGGGCGGCCACAAATATGTATGGCCCCTAGCCGGCCCTTAGGCTGGTCCTAGATGGGCACAGCTATGTTAGGCCCCTAGCCGGCCCTCGGGCTGGTCCTGGGCGGCCACAGCTATGTCTGGCCCCTAGCCGGCCCTCGGGCTGATTTCGAACGGCCTCAACATCTAACTCAAAATGGCACGGGCGCCCTGGGCCAGCACAAGAAACTGCCGAAGGTTTAAACTTGGGATTCTAAGCGGCCCAAGTCAAACCCCCAGATCGGCGGGCGAAACCTCCGAGGTGGTTCAAATCCTGTGGTCTCGGTGGCCCGAGCCTAAGCCCGAGGCCAGCTTGATACTTAAGCCCGACTTCGCGTCGGCACCAAAGCCCGAGGCCAGCTCGGCACCTAATACTTCTGGAATCGGCACCAGCTCTATCTATCAGCCTCAGCGGCATTATTACAGCCTTAGTGGCTCTATCGCTCATCCTCGTCGGCTCTATCAGCCTCAGCGGCATTATGACAGCCTTAGCGGCTCTATTGCTCTGCTTCATCGGCTCTATCAACCTCAACGGTTTTGTTTCAGCCCCAGCAGCTCTATCAGCCTCAACGGCTTTATTGCAGCCTCACCGGCTCTATCACCTTGGTGACTCTATCCCTCTACCTCAGCGGCATCATTACGACCTCAGCGGCGTTATTGTAGCCTCATCGACTCTATCAGCCTTAGCGGCTCTATCGCTCTATCTCGTCGGCTCTATCAACCTCAACGGTTTTATTTAAGTCCCAACAGCTCTATCAGCCTCAAGGACTTTATTGCAGTCTCATCGGCTCTATCGGCCTTAGTGGCTCTATCCCTCTCTGCCATCATTACGACCTCAGCGCCCAGTAGCTCTATCAGCCTCAGCGGCTTTATCGGAGTCTCGGCAGTTCAATTTTACCTAAGACCGACTTCGCGTCAACGCCTAAGCCTGACTTCGCGTCGACACCAAAGCCCGACTCCGATCGGCCCTAAAAGCCCTAGGCCAGTTCGGCACCTAATCCCGACTCCGGTTGGCATCAGAACCCGAGGCCAACTCGGTACCTAATGTCACTTCCGAAAGCGTCATCAGCTTTGTCTTTGTCTCAGCGGCTAGTTGACGAGCATCCTCTCAAAAATTAGTGTATGATGTTTTAAGTGGCGGGCACAATGTAATCAATTTACCCCTAACATCGCTTGAAAAGTTCTACACTCCTTCAGCTTGGCTAGTGCAAGACCTACAAGCTCAAGGAGTGTGGAGGGCATTTGATGGGGCCAGGCCCATGGAAAACCATGGCAGCTTGTTCCTAAACGGCCTTCTCAAATCAAAGAATCCAACGCGACATTTTTTTCAATATTTTTCTACCCGGCCTTGGTCTCTCCTAATACCTGTCTTTAGACGGAAGACATACAGTGGCCCGAAGTCAGCCCTTCATGATATCGCTAACACATCCGACGTCAATTTTTCTATGAGCATCCCGGTTTAGCATTGGCAGACAAATTTACAAGATGGGAAAATTGACAACAGAGATAGCTCATGTCGTCAAGAGGCCTTCTTGACAACAGTGCTCATGTAAAGGTTTGGGGACGCTACCACCAAGATCTCGTCATGCAGAGCTGCATGATACAAGGAGGAGTCTCCAGTGCTTGATCCCTGTACCAGTAGAGTAGGAGTCCATTCCCACGGAGGACGGGTTAGGAGGTGGCCCGGTTAGCTATCATGCCGACTGTAGAAAGAGCCGTTTGGGACTAGACTCAGGCCGGGGACAGCAAGTCTGGTTTCCCGGCCCCGGCTTCCTCCACACGGACTTGGCAGAGCTTCTTCCACGATGGTCCCTGGCCCTTCCGCAGCGACTTGGGATGTCCTCAGCGGCCTCTGACCTCCCCAGCAATGTCCTCGACGGCCCTTCTCAGTCGTTCATCAACGGCCTCTCCCAGCCATCTGGTTTCCCTCAACGGCCTCTGGACTCTTGGTTTCCCTCAACGTCCCTCAACGGCCACATCTTCAGCAGCCCCGATCTCAACGGATCCGTTCTTTAACGACCTCAACGGCCGTCTCCTCCACAATGGCCACAGCGGCCCGAAGCTCCACGGAGGCCCGCGACTCCACAGCGGCCTCCAGATCACGACGGCCTCTCCTCCACAGCGGTCGTTTCCTCCACGATGGCCACAGCGGCCTTCGTATCCCACGACGGCCACAGCAATCTCCGGATCCCACGACTCCACAGCGGCCGTTTCCTCCACGATGGCCACAGCAGCCTTTGGATCCCACGACGGCCCCCGGCAGCAACAGCCATGACGGCTCCCAAGTCCAGCCGGCCTCCCTCCACGGCGGCCGCATCCCCAACAGCCAAGGCGGCTCCCAATCCAGGCAGCCTCCTCCCACGGTGGCCCCTGCTTCTCCCTCTAGGCGTCCTCCCCCGTCATCCTAGGCGGCAGCCCTCGGCTCTGTCACCTCACCCATATCGACCACAGAGGCCTCAGTTCCCTCGACGGTCGCGGCACTCTTCAGACTTCCTCAACTCCATAACGGCCACAGCGCCCCGGAACGGCCTAGACGGCCCCATGCATGCACATAAGGGAGCTTCGGTAATGAAGCTTCAGGACACCCGTCTTCATCCTAGGCGGTCCCGAAAGCTTCCCCAGCCAGGCGATCACGATCCCACGACGGCCCCCGACAGCTGCCAAAAGCAGCCTTGACAGCCCCGAGCGAACCTAGGCGGCCCCCCTAGCAATCCTAGGCGGCCTCACCGGACCCAGGTCCCACAGAGGCCTTCTCGGCCTTAGTCTGCAACGGCCTCGTGGAGCAGAGGCCCTAGGCGGCCACGACCGTCCTAGGCGGCCACAACGTCAACAACAGCCTCCGTCTCCCACGACGGCCGTCGACAATGGCCTTCCTGGCCTCAGTTGACGGCGGCCTCGACGGCCACCGACGGTGGCCTCCCGGCCTGACGACAGCAACCCCTCTCTCTACTCGGCCCCCAACAGCGGTCGAGTCACCCATAACGGCCTCCATGGCGGCCAGGTCATTCCCACGACGGCCTACAACCGTAGCAGTCTCCGGACTCTTTCTCCCAGCCGGTGGTCCGCAACGGCCTCCTCGGAGAGCCTCATCCATGACGGCCCTGGGTCTTCCACACGGCCGCAAGGTCCTTCTTGGCGACCCTCCGTCCATTCATGGCTTCCTCTAGCCAGCCCCTGGCCTTTCCACAGCGGCTTCATTCATCCGTTGTACGGCCGAGAATCCCACAGCGGCCCTAGGAGGCCCCAAGCCTCGTCCACAATGGCTTCACGTCCACTCCATCCTCAAGAGCCAATTCCTCGATGGGCCCTGCAGCGGCCACATCGACAGCACCATTTTCAACAACCCATGAACCCCCAGCTCTCTGTTCTTCAAAGGCTTCTCCCAGCCAGCCGTCCTCGGCAGCTTCTCCACGGCGATCTCCGTCTTGCTATCCAGCATTCTCAACGGCTCTAGACAACCTGCGACGACCTCGACGGCCGCCAAGTTCACGGCGGCCCCTCGCTCAACAGCCTAGCCACGGCAGCCTCCTTCATGGTGGCTGCCAAGTTCACAGCGGCCCAAGGCGGCCTGCTTCTCCTAGCCGGCTGTCCATAGCGGCCCATCGCTCAACGGCCTCGTCCACGACGGTCTCGACCTTCCGTGGACCTCCCGACTCTGCTCAGGGTCTTCTCCTGGCCCCCCTCCCAATGGGGTACGGTCTCCATGGCCCACCAGGGGCCAGGTCCAGGCAATAGAATTGGATGAGGGAGATATAGCTTCTCCACATGTCAGGTGACATATGCATGAGCCAAGGGCATCCTTGAGTGGCCTATGGGTCTGAGGGTGCTATTAGCCTTTGTTTAATTCAGGAGGGGACTCGTGGAGACTAAACAAGGACTCTGGCCATTAAACAAATATTCAAGATCAATATACCAGAAGAGGCCAGCTGTGCTACCACACTCGATCTATTTGCCAGCTGAGCACACTCGATCTACGGATGAAATTAGGACTTGCATGAGGTAGGACGATGCTTTTAGCTCTGACATATCACTAAAAGAGAATGCCTGTAGCTTTGACATGCCACTAAGAAGAAGCATCTTTATAAAAGCTCCGATAAGTGGCAGCATATCAGATCTCACATATATTAATCCTGACATTTCATCCATCATAGGTCCTCAGTCATCATAACACTTTTAAACACTCAGATCAGATAAGCCCCAAAAGTATGATCCATCATGAGGCTCCATGTGACACATTCCACTAGATGACAAAGATCAAACTTCTCAAGCAATCTACAGAGTACAAAGGTAAATAAATTAGGTAAGAAATGGCAGGTAACTCCAAGAACTCAACACGCTTAGCTCTTTTCAGAGCCTCTACCTTTTCTTTTTGAGTTTTCTCAAGTTCACGGTTGTTGCCTGGTCACTAACTTGAGCGTCGGAGGTCTCTGCTAGAATACTCGGCCATAGGACTTCTTGTAGGCTTTGAAGATAAAGGAAGAACCCCGATATTTCTATGAAGGAAGATGCCAACTCAAAGTGATCGGGCATCAACGCGAAGTAACCAAGATTCTTTCCCGATATGGTACTCAGAAACTTCTTTCTAAATCAATTAAAAAAAAAAAAATGCATAAACGTATGACAACCTCAATCTATGCAGAGCAATCGCTCTGCTTTCGAATCTCCCAACAAAGTCGACGAATGAAAGGAAGCAGAAACTAAAAGGAAGATCAAAGAACAGAATCGTACCAGGGACAACAGGCCTGAGGTTGACCATGGCGTAGGAGAGCGGGGTGGAGTAGAACACCTCGCTTCGGCTGATCCTGTATGGCCCAAACGTATAGGTGATCGTCTCCCCCTCCATCGCAGCTCTCCGGAAGATCCGACGGCGACAAAAAGCAAGCTCGAGCTCCGGAGCGAGGCCCCAGCACGCTTACCATTCGCTCCTCTTTGGAGCTATAAAATGCCGTCCAAATCTCAGCACGCTGGCCATTCGCCCGCATGCGCCCTCGCACGGCCGGGGGAGTGGATCCTACTTGCGCTGCTCCGCAGGACAATGTTCAAGAAAAAAAATGGCTTCAGGGGAGGGCCCAATAACAGTACCAAAGTTAAACGATTGTACGTGTCATGTTTTTATCGGCTATTTATGCCGGAATAAACCAATATCCTTGTGCCATGACATCTTGGGTTTTAATTGGGATTTGTAGAATTTAATGGCCTTATTTTTATGCGTGACATGCTCCGTGGGATACCGTACCTAAAACTAAATAACTACAATGCCATTTTGTGTGGGAAACGGTGAGAAACGGAATAGGAATCGCGTTCTGCGATGGAAGGATGGAAAGGGATTGAGCTTGTGCTTTTGGATGAGGCGGGGTCACGGTTGCTAGGGCTTCTGCTTCTCTTTTTTTTTTCTTCTTCGACTGAGCTTTCTCTCGAACTCGTTAATGGCAGTGGCTTCTTCTTCCTCGCCGGTGGTGTCTGCATCGCCGTGGAACATGGCATCGCTTCGCTCCGCCCTCCCTTCGGCCCCGACGTCTCGCGTCCATTCGCTCCGTTTTCCGGTCCATTCGCCGTTCCGTTCGTCGTCGCGGCTCGGGTCCGGCATAGGGGAAGCCAAGTGCTTGCGGTCTTTCTCCGGACTTGCTCCCATGACTCCTCTTCTCTCCATCAGCTCTGGTAATTGCTGCTATGGCGGCGGTTCTTCTATATCTACTGCTATTTTTGTGTTCTTTTTAGCTAATTGTGATGGGAATTTAAGCTAAGCCGAAGGAAGTTATATTGATTGCGGCGTTGTGTTTTTGTTTGTTGAAATGCTTGATAATTCTTCAATTTGAAGCTTTTTCCCGAATTCTCGTGGACTTGTTGATGCAATCTCTATTACATTCATATATGAATCTGCCCTTTCTTTGAAAATGTAAACTAAGGAGAGAATGATAAAACTATTTCTCTTTTTGTCCAAGCCTTTTCCTTCCATGCACATTTGTGCTGCAATCTATCATCATGGCTCCCTGTGCTGCGACCTCCAATCTAGAGTCCGATCCAGGAATATCACAATACGGTCATATAACCCAAGAGGCCTTCTAAATCTCATAATGTAAATGACAATCATTAATATCAATAGAAACTAAAACTAAATCCATAGGTCTCATAACACTGTCATCAATCATCAAACTAGTGCATATCAGTCTTAATGAACATGTCAATATATATATAATATCAAAAGATATAGCAACCCGTATGTTACTCTCAGTCCTGTTGCCCAACTTTCGAATCTGGATCCACCAAATAGGCATTTCACTCCTGTTGCCCAACCCCCAATTCTGGATCCAGTATATAGACATTGTCATAATTCTATGTGACAAAGTAAAGGGGATAATAAGCTAAAAGTCCGATAAAAATCTTACATATACCATCATAAATATACTAAAAAAATCAGAGTGCATGATATATCAAAATATATTTTTATAGAAAGTAAGATAACATATCTATAAATCAGTTGTAAAATCTTTAAACCAACCATATTCATATACCAACATAAACTAGAATAAATGTCGAAATCATCAACATAACCACATATCCATATATTAATCTTCTGCATACTGTGATACATACTGACAAACCTATGCCAATAGCCAGTGTCTATTGTCTAACAACCTAACCTAATAATATACGCATGTACTAGTTGATTTTCATACTAGTGCTATGTTAATAAACTTAGCCATGTCATATCCACAGACTATGACTGGTTCTACACTAGTCCCCCACAACTCTTAAACTCTTTTCCGATGCTACTGGTCACTAATACTATCCGAACTAGTATCGCATACTAGTAGTAGTATCAGATCTACAAACTCAACCAACTTTAGTACTGAACTAAATCACTATGCATACTGAAAATACATACTAATAAATCTTATACCAATAGTTTGTGTTTAATAACCTAACTTGGCGATATATGCATACACATGTTGGTTTCCATACTAATGCCCAATGAAATAAACTCGGCCACATTATGTACACGGGCCATGACTAATTCTACACTGGTCTCTTACGACTCTTAAGTTCTTTGTCAATGACACGAGTTTAAGTTAGTAAAGAATCACATCAATACTACCAGAACTAGTAGCATGTATCAACAATAAATCATCACATACACATCTCAATGACAGTCCACATGTCCACATCATCACAACTTATATTTAACAAATTCATAATCATACCATAACTAAAATAACATATCTCAACATAACATACTCATATAATTCAATTAAATCCAAAACAATTTCATAACCAAAATAATATATCATAACATATATAACAACTTCAAAAATAAGCCATCATGTTCAATTAAAATATGCTGAAAAATCGAACAATAAAACCATGATGTATGTAGGCATGCAAGATATAAAACATATTGCATAATAGTGGTATAAAACTCCTCAATCAAATCAAATCAATAATCACCTATAATTAACATAAATAATTAATTAATTCACTAAAATTCATAATTTAATAAAATTATCATTTTGTTGTTCCAGCCATATTTTAAAAATTACCAATTTACCTTTCTAACTATGCTTAACTAGACCATTTATGACTTAGGTAAGTCATTCGGTAATTTATTAGTTAATTTTTTCACAAAAATTACTAAACTAGGTAATTATAAAATTACCTCTTACTAACCTATGCTTAATAACTTTATAATATTCACCAATTATTATTCAAATAAAATTATACATTAACAATGTTCTATTCAACAAATTAAGTTATATTGGGATTACCTTAATTTAATTGGTTCACTAGACATCTCTATTAAAGTTTAATTAACTTAACTAAGGTCTAATTGGGTTAAACTGAACTTGATTTAGTTTGAACCTAACTTATTTGATACCAATTCAGCAAATATATTGACTGATTTGGCATAAATTGATTTCTGGTTCACTAGTCTAAATCACAAAGGTTTTCAAAATTTTACTTGATTGGACCTCATTTGAAAACTTGGTTCATCCAATTGGACCTTTTCAATTCCTGGTTCATTGAACCAACAGAACTAGTTCAATTCAACAGATCCAAATTAATCTATATTGAACCAAAATCCTGGTTCAGAAAGTGAAATATTATGGTGGTGTTAATTTAGCATGGCTGTCTTTTGTTGTGTGGTCTCCATTGAGTTTGTATTGTTGAGCGCTAGCATTTTCTCCGGTATTGCATCCATATTTGTTAAAGTTGTCAGTTTAGGTAGCAAAAGTAGTGCATGTGGTTAGGTTGTCATTTACGTTGGTGCATGTATTTATGTGATATGAAACAGCACTATTGCTAAATTGCCTATGCCTTATTATGTCTGGTGTTGTTGCGGAAATGTTCTGAGCTACATAAGGGTTATTTGGATTCTAAATTTAAAAAATAAACTGACAAAATAATTATTGATTCCTTAACATGGTTTAGGTGACCAACATTCTATTTTAGTGTTAATTTATTTGGTCTCTGCTGCCAAATATGGATACGCCTTCATGAGCTTTGGCAATGTTATTGATCAATTTCATGATGAGCACTGCTTTACCCACTCGAGCTGCCCCAAATAGTACAATTTTTCCTCCACAGCGATAAAGAGCTAAAAGATCCACCACTTTAATCCCTCTTATGTACAACTTGCAATATGGGCTGATAATGCATAGTTTTACAAAATAAGCTTCATACAAGTCTCACATATTTAGGATATATGAACCGTGACAAAGGGATTTTTTGGGTACATATATTTTGTATATAGTTCAATGGAGTAGGTGTTTCTTTTTTCTTTGGTAACATGAGATTGAACTGTATGCTTCTCAAGGTGATTCCTTTCAACTTTCTGCCTTGGCCATGAGTATATTTGACAAAGTCTATCAGTGTCATTATGCTGACTGGATAACTGTTTATTGAATCTTGAGGGGAAGTAGCAAGCACATGTGTTATTTACCTTGGAATTATTTATCGATAAAATCTCCTGTTCTAAAATGGAGTACAATGCAATGTGTTGAATGGAGTAAAACATTGTTTTGACAGGAAGATAAGATTGATGAGGATAGTGAGGTAGTCAGAAGGATAACTAGGCTGATAGTGATATTTTTTTCTGATTAACCATTTCTATAGATGTGGAAGTCGGGCCATGCATAACTTTAGATGAAATGGAATACAGAGGTCACAAAATATTCTACCTATGTAACAAAATTTGATAGCTTCTAGATAATGTTGATGAGAATACAACGCTGCTTCCCCAGCAACAATAGCGGCTCGAAGTCAGGGTAAACTTGAGGTTTTGATTTTTGCATTCTAACAGCCCAAGAAAGGATAAAACTCATATTATTCTACATCATTTGTATAGAAGAATAATTTGTACAAAAGGCTCAAAAGATGCAATAAGAGAGAATGAATGCCACTTGCTATTTATTTACTTTGTGCAGTGTTGAACTGGAACATCTGCTTCCCTTGATTATTGACAAGTCAAGATAAGAATTTCCTTTCAATCAACCAAGCTCAATTTACAGAAAGTACTCAAATCCATATTTTATAGAATTGAACATCATTGATGGGTGCTAAAGTAGCTTTGGGTTATCTCTTTAATGTAGCGAATTGCCACTATGTGCTTTTTACAGACTACATGAATCTTGATTGTTCATATGTCTTAACTAATGTGATAATGTCTTTGTAACATTTATTGAATCTGTAATATTTTGTTGACGATGTAAAAATCTTAAGCATGGGCAATGAAACTATCACCGCATCTCTCTTTCGAAAATCCTGCTAGACTTTTCCTTTCTTTGTCAATCATCTGGTTACAAAATTCTCGGGTTCTAGAGACAAGCTGGATCCAAGTTTGTCAGTGAATATAAATGGATCTGCAGCTTCAGTTATTTGAACTACGTTTCTTTTAAATCTTGCTACCATAATGAAGTATGGCAAACCTCTGAACTCATATATTTGCTTTCTTGTTACACAAAAGTCTCAAGAGTTTAATGACCATCATGTTTTCTGATGACATTACTTAATTTCTTCTCTCCTGCGCATTAATTATTCCTTTACCTTTCCATGGATCAAAACGTCATTTGTTTTAAGAGGTTGCGTAAACAATGGAGAATGGAAGTGCAATTACCCTCTATTAATAGATATAGCTCATATTGCCTAGGCATGATGTGCAGAAGCAGAGGATGAAGGGAAGAAAAATTTGTATCAAAATAGTATTTGTTTGACATTTTCTACTGTGAATTAGAATAAGTTCTTAAATGCTGATTTTTCTTTCAATTTTCCAGAATGTGACAGTTTTGAGCAGGGATTCAACTACATCAATAATGGGAGTAAATTCTATGCAATGAGGCATGGAAAACGCGTCCCAAAGCTCAACAGGCCTCCAGATCAGCGGAAAGCACTACTACGTGGCCTTACAACTCAGCTATTGAAGCATGGTAGAATAAAAACCACCCGAGCACGTGCAAGTGCAATGAGGAAATATGTAGATAAGATGATAACACTGGCAAAGGATGGATCCCTCCATAAAAGGAGACAGGCGCTGGGCTTTATATATGAGAAGCAAATAGTTCATGCCTTGTTTGCTGAGGTTCAAGACAGATATGGTGATAGAAATGGAGGGTATACTAGAATCATCAGGACTCTACCAAGACGAGGAGACAATGCACCAATGGCTTACATTGAGCTTGTTTAGGTACACACTGAACATTTTAAAGTTCTTGAAGGCAACTAAATCATTCACATGTCTTGTTATGCTTTTTCTTAATGTGTGCATCCATCAAAAAATGTATTTTTTGCTGGTACATTCCATCTAATTCTGACTAGAAACTGTATTTTACACAATATTAATTAAATTGGTATAACATTGCATCTAATCAACTAGTCATCAATATTTTTTCTAGTACCTTTATGGCCTAGTTTAAGTACTTAGTTCATTATTGCTCATCCACCTCAATGTTTACGTGGAAGGGATAATTCAATTGGTAGGCACCGTGTGAATTAAAAAAAAATTGACATTGTCTATTCTGTAGGGTGCATTGAGTACATTTATAAATCTTATATGCAATTCACGGTTTGAGGAGTTTCTATGTATTCCATTGATTTTCATATGTTTGCTGTCAGACTTAATAATTTCTCAGAGATATTGTTAAAAGTCCAACCCAAACTATTAAGCTAGTAGGTGGATAGGCCCAAAAATATATGAGATCAACTAGTCCCTTACCTTTTTGATGTGGGAATGTTCCTCAACAGGTATAGCTGTTCTCATTCACAGGGTAACTTTTTTCATTTACTTTTGTTTTTTTACTACTTTAGGCCAATTTTTATTCTAAGCTACTTGCCAGTGTACAATGTGCTAGCACCTAGAAAGCTAATGGCGAATTTTTACTGAAACAAAACATTTTTTGCAATCCATCTGAGCTATAACATACAGACCTTTTGGATAACCTACTTGTGTCAATTTACTACATCTTGGATAAGGTCATTACACTTGTGTGCAGGTTGAGAACAAGAGCTCTATAAGTTTTATAAATGATCCAGCACATAGCATCCACAACCTAACACTTGTGCCAGAGTCCATGCTGCATGGCCTGTTGCCTCTATAGATGGCCGACAACTAACTGCTTCACAATAATACAGGACACACTAGGCTCTTGAATCTAAGTGAACAACATTCTAATTTCTTCTTTAGTTGAATGCAAATAGTTTAGGGAATGGGAAACTATCTATCTACCTCGTGTTATGATGATAGCCAGAAAATTCCTTTACATGTCTTGGAGGAATCCTTGTATAGGACAGGTTACACCTTGTAATCAACATATTTAACTGCAAGAATGGTCATTGTTTGTTCTTGGATAGTGAAGCTTTCTCTTGCTTCTCCAACTGATGCTTGACTGCTGTATTAGATCCAGCCTTGCGCTAGACAAGAAAAATCAGATTTGAGAGGATATGTATGTATAAAGCATATTTTTATGTCTATATTGTAAATTAAAACAACTTATCTACGCTTCAACTAGTTTCAGGGTTCACATAGATTCCATGGAAGGATTAAACAGAGATATATGGCCAGCTATCCACCTAGCATCAACTCTGCTAGTATTGTTGTTGAGTTCATGCCAAAGGACGTGATGGGCGCATGAGTGTGGTTGACTGTGAAATTTGAGGACATATGACCAGGGTGCAACCTTCTGAAAATCCTCTAAGCATGGAAAGAGTAGAGAAAAAGAAAGAAGATGACAAACTTAACATAATATTTTTCATGAATACCAGGAACACATGAACTGCTAATCAAATAATTATATTTAATGAAAAGTTTTTTGGACACTTTGCAGAAGGAAAACACTGTAGTGATGCTACCCTAATTGACACAGACATATTGCAGAGAAAATTGAAGCCTTTGTTGAGGCCTCTGAGTACCTACAAGTTATGTGCCTTGCATTTGCTATACTATTCGTGCAACAACGTGGTGACTCTTCATGTGACAATGAGCAAGCAAACATAAGTTACAAGCATTCATGCCGAGATGAACACTGCTGGTCATATGAAGGATAAACACCATTATTGTTGGCAGAAATGTTGGTTGGTTAGCCATCTCAGTTCTCATGACAGTGCCATCAAATATTCATTATGAAATATATCAGCATCCAGTGTGTATGCAATAATCACAGTTCCTCCATGACCTCCCCTAGCTCAAAGCCACCTTTTCAACATATTCATGACCAATAGTGGTATCAGGATAACCTTTCACCATTTGTAACCAGCCCTTAAGTTTATAATAATGTGCTAGATTTGGTATATAACTCATACAACTAAAGTTCATCTATGTTCAACAAGACCTAAGCAAACATTGTCCTTTCCATACCCAAGTAACATAGCTGTAAACATCAAACAAACCTTGTCTCATGTATTGGGGCTGTGCTTATAAATCCTTGACTAAACATTCATATTAAAGGCCAACTCTGTGTAAATCAATCACCAAACATTCATATTAAGGGCCAACTCTGATGTTATAACAAGCTTCTCTGAGTTATGTCTCACTAAATTCATCCAGGTTACTTGGGACTTCTCTTCCCCCTCATTAAAAATCCTTGGGCAAAGATTTGGTGCCTCTCTTTATACATATTCGTAACATCATCTCAACTAGCTCTCCAGTATATTGTTATTGATTGCTATCTTCATGCTTTTTTTAATATCAGCTGTCAGCCTAACGTCAACCATCCACCTTTTTCAACCTGTTCATGCTTAAATGTCTAAATAAAAGCTTTGCAGCCCCAGATTTTCACTCTTTCATGACTTCAAAATTGTGTTCAAGAACCCATGTCAATTTAGTGCATTGATTCCATAAAAAGGTGTAGTTTCTATTGAAGATATCTCCTATCAAACTGTAAAGATGCCTGAATTTGCTTGGATAGTGTGGTTTTTTTCATTTTCTATATGTTATTTATTCTGTGGCTCTGAAATATTCATTTTCTTTTAGAACATGCCATTATAAACTAAGTGTGGCTCTATAGTATCCCAGGGTCATATCATAGTGTTATGTTCTCAGCCTCATAATGGTTCAGTCACGATATTTACACTGCCTTGGTCCAGAAGTGAAGTGGCGTTGGTTTCTTTCATTCTCAGAAAAACATTAGTGTTACATGGGCATTATAATGATTGAATCCATTTAACCTTGAGAAAGTAAGGATGGCAACAATTTTTTTTCAAACACTTCAGGGACTCATGGTGCATTGCCATTTACCAGATACCAACTGGCAAGAAAATGAAAGTAGACACTACTTTGTGATTTAGCGCACCATCATTCAGACTAGTGATCAAATTATGGAACATGGATTATAATCAATGTCTCATTAAGTGGTCAAACACGCTACAGATGGGTTAGTTTTCAGAATATAGATAGGATCCAAGACGAAGACAGGAGCTATCAGTTCAGCAGCCCTGCCCAGATGAACACTATAAAGAGCTCACCATAGCCTTAGGAACTTCTTAATTGTGTAATTTGTTTGTGATTGTTAACAAACTATATATGCTAGTTTTGATTACGCTGTCGCCTCGTTAGTTGGTAGATAGGATACTATTTGCATGGGTTGACACTTGATTGTGAAACTGACAGTTCTTTGGATCTGCAGATTGTTCATAAATTGTTGCTGTCAGCCTGTTAGTCAAGTACTTCATGCTTTTGCCAATACCCTCGAAAGAAATATTTTCCAACATCTTGTATCTTCCTAGTTTTGCCTTCAAATGTAGAACATGCATATTATTTTTGTTCTTGCACCCCCTTCTCATCATGATATTCATTTTTTTCATTGTTTGTGCTATGAAGCTGTGTGATCAAATGTGTGTTTCTTTCTTCTTGTTATTCTGGCTTCCACGGGCATCATTGCACAGCATTTGAGCAAATCATTATCATAAGAACTGTCAGCTTGTGGTGAGTGCTGCAGTGATGAAATATGAGTTACTGTTAACCTTCTAAGATTTGATAAGTTGCGGGAAGTGGGTGAAGCACTTGCAAATATGTGATGCAGCTTGCACTTCTTTGCAATTGGCATGGATTGCTGAGGTTTTGAACTTTTTTTCCTTTTCCCTGGAATGTCAATTTGTTGAGTTCATTGGTGGCCAGGGAACCGGATGGTTCGCTTTATCTGGTCTGACTTTGCGGTCGTTACCACTTGCCAATGGGCCACAAAATGCCAGTCCAAAAATGACAAAGAGTTGACCTTTTGTCACTGCTAGGTGAATCAGCAGGCACTCTGCATTGACCTGCTAGTGGGGGTGTTCCTGTGGGCTTTGGGTTGAAGAGCACGTTAACCCGAAAGCACACTTCCCATTGATTCTGCAGGGTGGTCCATAGGATCATACATGCATATATGTGTTAGTATGGTATGAACATCGTTTCTAGACAGTGTGGGGTGGGTAAAGTTGGCCCAAACCTGTGGATTTAAATGATTTGGACAGCACATATGAGTGCTCTGAGATAACAGCTCAAAGTCACTTTTTCTTCCAACTCTCAAGTTGGTAGGGTCCATGAAACAACCTTTCTGGTGTGGCTTTTTATCCTCTTATTTTTTTACACAGTGTGAAGATTTATGGAGGTATTTGTTTTCTTAGATCAAGATAACATAGGAAACCGCAATTTTCAGTATGAACGTGGTGGAAATGTGCCTCTTACCCATTAAATTGTCTCGTAGTGTTTTTAGTTTAAATGTTTAATAAATTCTCTTGGCAGCTCCGGATAATTTGGTCAACTGTAGCTTCCATTTTATAATTTGCAACGATGCTTCATCAATTTCTCAGTGGAAAGACCTTCAGCTTTATATCTCTTGACCATCTTTCCAACATTGATCTTTTCACTGAATCGCAGCAAGCTCAATGAGTTTATGCTTAGTCTTGAGGATTTGATCGTATAGTACGTTTGTTGAACTATGGCATCTTGGGATTTTTTTTTTCAATTGTATGGTTTGTTTTTTGTGAAAGCTGGTGAGAAGGCGAGACTGGATTTCTTCTTACCAACCGGTCCCCACAATTGTGTTGCGCATGATTCTGCTGTCTGATCCATTTGAGTTGTCGATTCATGAACTTTGTGTGATTGTTTGGTGTTTATAATCCTTAATCCATGGTGACAGATGTCTCTAGTATTTTTTTTTTTGATATCTTCTTAGATCAAGATTTTGTTCAGATGGATCTATTATATAATATTATGTGATTATAGTTATTTATATTTCAATATTATAAACATATGAGCCTAATGGAATCAACATGTGATATCTTGATTCTTTGTCATGTCATCAAGATATTAGAATGAAATCATGAATATTGTTCAGTTAGCATGGCATTACTAGCAGATGACGTGAGAATGATAATCTTCAAAACTCTGGTGATTTTCCCTTGCAAATTTAATTCCAAGAACTTTTCAAAATAAAATAAAATAAAATAAAATAAAATAAAATCTCGACTGAAATTGGATTGAAAATTATCTAAATGCGTTTTCAGATGTTATCATTATCAGTGAATGCACACTTTTTCTTTTTTCTCTTTTTTTTAATGTAATTTGGGCGCCAAGGGAGGCAGAAACTTTTATTCTGGACCTCATGGCAGCCTTTTTATTTCCTGTTCCATTCTCTCGACTGCCACCCAAGCTTGCAGCAGTTGGTCCAAAATCATTACACATCCAACTTGATCTGTGTCACTCTAGATCGGTGAGTTCAATCTGTGAGCGGACCCATACATGATGCCCCATTCCAATGCTTTGTCTCACAAAATTATATGAATGTGTCTTACATCTACTGGGACACCACAGTTAACATGACCAACCTGGCCAACTGTTGCAGGTTTTCCTAATTACTACTTAGAAAAACATCTCCCCCACCGCCTTAAATTTATGCTTTATTTTTTTGGGTTGCTAAAGGTGACACGCCACACAAGGGACCTCTGGGGCATATTGGAGAATGAATTTTTCACTTTTGGGTTTTTGGCAATTTCAGAGGCACGCAGAGACAAGCCATGTGGACCCCGGAATGTCCATATGATTCCAAACTCAAAAGGTCCCCACTCCATGATTCAGTTCCTCTTTCAACTCTCGTTCCTAAATTTTACTGTGAAGTCAATATGGTACTCCTTGGAGGAGGTGGCCTGGTTCCTTTCACAAGGAAATCAGATTCAATGGTTCTTATCGTAATGGGTGACGGGAAGTCAACCAAGTTTAGACTTTATTGATATTTCATGGAGAAGTTTTGTTTCCTTTTGTAGATTCAAAAAAAAAAAGAATATAAAGCTAATATGCCGCCATTATTTTTTTTATTTTTTGGTGTGTGTTTTTTGGAGTTCAGAATTGGTGATACTATTATCAACGTAGATCAAGCCACTGTTAATCTGTTATCAGCGTGACAGATTTACCTTAATCTTGCTCCGTGTACAAAATTTGAAATTAATCTAAACAAACTCATCATAAGCATTTGAAATAATCAACAACTATCACTAATTAAAATATTGTTGGTTTACCTTACTTTATTTTTATTGTCGTAATGGAAAGAGGTGAGACCTTTGCGTAATCATTTGCTCCAAAAAAAAAAAAAGTTAATTACAATACCGTTTTCATGAATTTTTGATGATCATGAATTTACCATGTGATCAATTATTTATCATCCTAAAATTTTATGTTTTTTTTTAATCTCGTTTTTCACAGTTATCTATTTTTACGTAAAGGTTTCACCATGCATATACTCCATGGTGGAAAAAAAAAAAAAAAAAATCCTCGAGCTCTCTTGTATATATATCCTGTAAAATAGAAACTATCAGTGTAGATCAAACCACAATTAACCACTGTCACATCTGTTAGAATGAACACGTCGCCTCCAAGGTCCAACATTTTTCTTGCTTTCCTTGCAGGATTGCTGACAAAATTGTTGACTATTCGGTAATTGCAGTTGGTCTACTTTGATTGCCTCTATAGTCCTCTATTCTCATCCATAAGTTCATGTCTCTAAAAGTAAACATTAGGAGCCAACCCAACTCCACTTAACCACTGGTTAGATTGCCAACCAACTGAACACAGTTCAAAATGAGAGAAGAGGACAAAGAATACAATAAAACAGAAACGTCTTTAGGTTACGTTTTGTAACTGATAATCTATTCAGATTATTCTGATAATTTAATTAAAATTTATCAGATAACTATGTTTAGTACACATTTTGAATGATAATTTATCTCAGAAGGGTAATATGGAATTATCTTATTCAGATTATCTCAAGAAGAAATGGTTATTCATATTATCATATATGTGGTAATCTGATTTTTTTTTTTTTTTTTTGACAAAATGCCTTTTGATCTCTATGCCTCTCTGTTATCGCATCCGATCTCGATTCTCAAATTAATTATTTTCTCGAGAACTTTTCTATGAATGAAAACATTAGGTCCAATTTTTTTTATTTTGTTATATAAAATATTTTTTTAATTTAAGAATCATTAAATTTAAACATTATTGTTTATAAATATAATTTTTTTAAAAAATTAATATATAATAATATATAAATTATTAATAAATTTAATTTAGAAATATTTTAAGAATTTGATTTATAGGACTGATAATCTGTTTATCATACCAAACATAGTAATATTAGGTAATTTGTCAGTGATAATCTATTTGGTAGGCCATCCATATTATCATTTAGAATTATCAGACCATACATCAAATGCAACCTTAGAATTTTCTCTTCGCCATCCTGCGGAGTTTCACGCTGTTTTATACAAGACTAGTTTGAAAGCTACCTCATTGCCCCAATAGCTTTCACATTAACACGTTGGTTCTGAGCCTTTTGGAGGTTAAACCATGATTCCCATTGTCTGCTATATATTTTCCAAGCATCTCACGTGCTCCATGTCTCCAACATCACTCCCTCTCAAGGAGCTCTAAGTTGTCAAATTCTGAACAAATTATGATACGGCACCTTGAAACAGCCTAAATAAGCATTAGACTAGTCTTCCTACCTTGATGACTCACGTTTCATGGCCTCGAACTGTTGCCACGTAGCAGAGATAAAGAAGGAAAAAGTTATAGCATATGCAATGCAACATGGAATCACTCCTGTCAACCATTTGTAAAACTTGGAGGATAGAAAGAGGAACTTGGATTGTACCCATTGGATCACAACCATCCATGAAGTATTTACTCTCAATTAGTCGGAAGCACAGAATCTGCCAGACAATATACCTTGGCAGTAGCTGTAAGATATTCTACCATGGTGGGTGAATTCAATACTCTTAAGCCTTGATGGCAGAACAAAGTTGTCTTCAAATAGGACTCTTCAGTCTTCAGCGCCTTCAAAGGACAAGTCTTTCTGTGCATAAATTCAAGTTGGGACCCAACCAGTTTGGCAGTATTTTATCAAGTTATACGTCTCATCCGTTTAATTTCTTGCACACAAGGTGGCTTGCCCCAGTGATCACACCCTCTTGGTTGAAAAACTAAGGCTCTGAGTTCAACTCATTGTGATGGATTTTCAAGTATTGGGTTCTAAGTAATTATATAGTATAGATAAGTCTCCAGTCTCCCTCCCTATCTCCTGAGAAAAGATAGGTGTGACTTGTTTTCTTGAAGTTCAAATGGCATCATTCCCATTGATGGCTCATGAGACAGGGAATTAAACAATGACAAAAGATGTAGGCCAACAGTTTGTCCTTGGCTGGGTCATCTCATCACCTACACAAGCCTTCACAATCCACATGGGCTTGTTACATATCAACCAAGACCTTGCCTGTGGGTTATCCATGTGAGTGTCCCCTGAGAAGGTGATAAGCTCGGATTACTCATGGTCATGCAGTGTCTTGAGTGTCATCCCTCATCCCATGGTCACATTGTCATTAGTTTCATGTCCAAATCCATGTGCATGGACCTTAGAGCCCCACTTTAAAAAGTGCCATTCACTCCACTGACACTGCCTGTCATGCCAATCCTTTTGAGTGCTTGTGGTGTGCTTTGGTCCCCACTAGCTTGAGGACGATGGAACCAAGGGATACAATTATGTTACATGGGCTGGCTATTGGTGGTGGGGTTTTAATTAATAGGTATTTATGCTGCTCTAACTTCATAGCAAACCTATTGGGACAAAATGGGGTTAGCATGTCTCAGACATGTTGCCTATCTTTACGGAGTGCGTGAAAGGAACTATGTTAATGTGCCTCCTTTGTGGGACAAGTGACAAAGTTGGGTGTTTAATGAGTATATGTTGACATTTTTCCTTAAAAACAAAAAAACAAAGTATAATTATTTATCTAGAAAGCAGGAGCATAGAATGTCTTTCTTTTTTTTTTCCTTATTTTTTGATTGGAAGCATGTATTATAGGAGTTGCAAAGTGCAATTATGAAGGCATGCATCATTACAGGGCATCATATTTGCATGATCATTGCTTAGGGAAAAAAACAACAACAACAATAGCTTTATCCTAGCTGGCCAAAGCATTATTATTGGCCAAAACAAAAAATTAATTCTTGGTGTGTGGGAGAAAGATGGGTAGCTGTGTTACCATCCCATTAAATTATAGTGTTCATTGTTTACATGGATCGATCGAAGTAACTCATTTTCGAATACAGTCTAAAGAGTTAAGGCACATTCAGTAGATACTTGTAAATTTTTGAAAAATAAATATTTATATTTATAGATGGGGACAGATGCATGTGATGAACCCATGAAGATAGACTGTATGACCATCATGATCCCAAATTCCCATGTATATTTTGGTATTAGTATATCCATGCCCATGAAATTTTGGAAATAGGTCTCCAAAGTGTCCCTTGAGGTTGTCTAGAACTTTGTCCCCACTATGATGTTGGCTGCAAAATCTATTTGGTGGACTGATTCATGGTTCATATGAAGAGAGAGCTCCTTAGAAGCAAAGAAATTTCCATGAAGGTCCTTATCCTTCTTTTCTGAAAACAGTACTCCTTATTCCAAAGTTTTAGAGGTGGTGTTGCTGAATTCAAGAGCAAGCTTTGAACTGCAGCTCCTATAGGAACAAGGAAAGGTGAACAAACCCCAACTTGTCGTTATCCAACAGCACCTTTGGACATTTATTTATAAATTTTTTGCCCCCTCTTCTGTAAGCCCTATATAATTAAAAAGAACTGGTGAAGTTTAAGCCAACAAGCAGTACCATGGAGGTCATCATCATGCTGCCGACAAACCAAAATATCTCTCATTGTGGATCTTAATAATTGGCCTTGTGTTAGTTTATCAAATGGGTTACGTGTAGAAAATTCATGTAATTAATGTAAGAACAACGCTAACATGTAGATTTGGGAGGCAAATCTCATCCAATTATGCCTCGACAAATCAGTCTGCCCAAAGAGAAAAAAATATAAATTATTGTTTGGAAATTAAAACATCAAATTGCTTGTTCAACTAAAATGCCAAAGACTTCCGAAGAAAGCTTAAAAAGTTCTGGAGTAATCTAGAGGAAGGGAAGAAGCTTAATTAGATTTTTCTTTTCCTTCTGAAAGCTAGTCAAACCAAATTGTTTGCAAGTTCCAAATTTATCCTTCCATTTTACCACAAGGAACAAGCTAGATCACCTCAGTGTTATTTTTAGCACTTATTGTTCCAAAGAATCAGCAGCACAAATTTGAGATGAAAGCATGTAGAGAGAGCAAGAATCTTATATTCCTTCTAGCTATAACAGCTATTGTAACCCACATTATCATCAGTAAATCAAATTCATTATAGTTATTAGCAAATTTATGTCATTATATGTATGATATGGATGGGAAGATCCAATGCTCATGAGTCGATTTAATGAGTCAAAATATATAGGACACTCTAAGGTTGGTAATGTCTCTTTTGAGAATTTAAGATTGGTAATATATAGTATAGATAATCTATTTTGTTTCCAAAAATACAACATTATTGGCACATATCGAAGACCATAAAAATTTGTATAACAATACATCCATTGTTTACTTGTAATATATCATATCTTGATTCTTGATCCATAAATATAAAACTTTTGTAATGAATGGACAAAAAGATGGCTAGATTAAGAGTTTGGAGTGCATTCTACTTTACAAAGAATGAAAAGACTAAAGATGTTAGGGTTCCAAAGAGGCCATACACATGAACTTAAGAATAATCCCCTTCCAAGTTTACTTTGTTGGGGAGAATCGGATCCCCATGGTGTTGTCTTTCTATAAAATTCTTTCCTTTAAATTATACTAATCCTAGTTGGCCATGGTTCGCTTCTGAGCATCGTTGTCATGTGATGGCAATCACCAATCACCCTACATCCATCATCTTGTCTTTTCAACCCCAACTTTTCTTATATTTCTTAGCTGCTGACCTTGGCCACAGCATTTTGCAAGCCGACCATTTGGCTCAGCCAATAGCATTAGGCCACAAGCCATGAGAATATATTCTTTTGTTTCAACCTGCTCAATGTAGCAATGCTTATTATTATAATATCTCTCTTCCATGCATGATGTGATACATGGTTCTAATTTTAGCTGCTATCTCGTGAGAATATAGCATCTATACATGTTGGCAAATTTTATCACTTCAAAGCAATTCTCTTTTTAATTATGGTTATAAAATTATAATGTTTTTCACTTTTTTCTATTTGAGAGAGAGATAAAAATTAATCTATATATCTATATCTATAGATGAACATGGAGTCCAGGCTCAAAAATTACATAATGAAACATGGATAGAAAAATACTGCCTATGTATGTTGAATGATAAAAGAAGTTCGATAATAAAGAAAACCCTAGGTTTCAAATCCTAGTAGTGCCATTTCCATCATATATAGTTTCAAAGATATCAAAGAAACAACATAAGGCTTGATTTCTTCCTCGTGAAAAAAGCTAGGGCAAGTATTCTTTTGAATATGTATTATTGTTGTTAATAAATATTATATGGTTAAAAAGAAATGAAAAAGTTATGTGGTTGGATCGCCTGCTCTATCCATTCAATTTGAGCTTCTTCAAAGAAGATGAGATTAAAAAATAAATAAAAGTATTCGCAAGGCACGATGCCATTATCCAATGCTCATGATGACACCACTCACCATCAATTAATAATCCACATACCGGTGATCGATAGCTAGGTATCTTATCTTATAAAAATAATACTAAGCACTTGCAGAGGCTACATCTCATCGTATAGACCTGACAAGAAGAATCAATTGTACTCATCATAACAAGCTCTAAGATTTACTAGCTTTCTCATGCAAATATTTACTGGTTTGAATGTAATTATCCTCGTTTCAATAATTCAACTTTTATTAAGCCCTCTTTGAAGATGTTCGTATATTTACTTTTTAAAAAGAAATTCTCTTTGACCTATAAAAAGGGGGCATCATGACAATGTCCACTGCTGTATATCCCGTCAGTAGTCACGTATACACGAATGAAATTACAAATTGAAATCAATATATGAAATTTCTCCCACAATAAATAAGTAGAAATGAGTGGAACACATGATGCATGCAATTGCTATCAGATAAAATCATGAACACTTGCATGCACGCGTATAAGCACTCAATATAAAGCTATCTATCTTCCTGGCTGAGTCTACCTAAATATTATGATGACTTATCCTTACCATGCCATTATTTGCCTTGGAATATCATAAATAATACACCATTGTGAAAACCATGTGTCTTTCTCTATGCATTGCCTTTTCTCTGATGGAATCCGACACAATCTATTGCTTTGCTAATGGCCGAATGTCAAACTATACCAAATATGCTGATGGGGTCATAGGACCCTTCCCTTTTTTTAAAAAAAAAGGATTGGAAAATATCATATAAATAAATGACTAGATGCCATCGTTCTCGCTTTCCAACAGTCCATGGAGGGTTAATTTTATTGGATATCAAGGGATCTAAAGCTTTGTGCAAGTTCTCCACCCAGCTGGTGTTGGAGTACTTTTCCAAATTTGTTGAAACATCCCTTCCACCATGCATTATCTTGACGTTTATATATATATATATATTACGCACGTACAAGCCAGCTATTTATATGTGCTTTTAAAAATCAATTAACAGGCTGAATCCTCCCACCTATAACATTAATGTATTAGAACAATAGCTCTTGATATTGGATTTTAAATATTGGTGCAAAACTGTTGCACTCGTACTATAATCCCTCGTAATTGTCCATCGCCATTTTTCGAATAAATATGTACACAAGAACTAGCAAGCTTGCTAATTAATAATTTTATTATAAGGCATGGACCATGAACTGCTTTACATGCATACCTATGGAGTGACTATACTGTACACAAATACTATTTAGGTTTCGTTCTAGCCTGGTTTTAGGTATTATATATATATATTGATATGTCAGAAGCCAACTCTTGGGCATCCTGAACCAGCTCACTCATTCATAGTTGTGATGCTTAAACTTATTTCTAAGCCCTAAATATATGAATCTTGAACGTACTTTGTTGCCTTTTAATTTATTTGATAAGAAAAGACGGTCATAAGTAAACAACTTAAAGATTCTTCCTTCTTATAATGGTTGTGTACTGCTCAAGCAGTGATAAGATTATAAGGACATGGATTAGCCAACCAAAATGCATGGTCTTGGTGAGGACTTAAGGAGAGTAGAGAGCACGGCAGGTTGGCCAGCCGAAAGATCATGTTAAGATAGCTTTAAAATGGAACATATATGCTCGCAATAATTGGAATATTAGATTTCTGACACCCTAGCAACAAGATTTCTTTCAGGGAGTGGGAGGACGCTACCTAGCTAGGAACAACAAACTAATACTTAAAAATTATGAAAGATTGCAATGTATTTAATCATAACAATCCAAAATCCAATCCATGAAGTACTGCTTGTAATATTCTGCTTGCAGGTTCCGTATTTAGAGAGAAAGAGATGCGACCAACTAAAAGGAGTTACAAAACCCTAATTTAATTGGATTGTGATAGACTGATATATAGTTAGATGAAGCAGCCTTCTTTTATAGAGTTATGTTCCATATGTACCTAACCCCACCGAATTAGATAGGACTAATTTTGTGGTTGTCATGTTACTTCATAAGTTGTGATTAAATCATGAGACTTGCTAGTTGTAGAATTATTGATGAATCAATCAGTTGGAAATAATTCAAAGAATTATTTTTCTGATGAAACAGCCATGAATATTTGAAGGATATTTCAATAACTAATTAAAAGTACGTTGAGAATATAATCATGCACTATGGCATCATCTAGCTAGACCAATATGCACACCTTAAGTTGATTAATTGGCCCTGGCTGTCTACATGATTGGCAAACTCTTGACACTGACAAACAATATAGAAGCACTAATCTCAATGTAAAACAATGTCTTAAACTCTAAAATAAATCAAAAGGAAAATAAAAAGGTATTGGTTGCTTTATCCAGTTGGAAATCTTGGTGCAATGCCTCATCCCTATAGATTGAAGGGCTCAAATATCTTATGCTCATACCCCACTAGAAGAAGACATGGGAAGAACAACTGCATGTGCTCAAAGGTTATACTGGCTTTCTTCGCCACCTTAGCAGTGGTGGTTTTTATATATTGACCACAAAAAGTTGTCTGTAATCAAAATACAAGGCATATCAAAGTTGTCACAACATGCATGGTTTGTCCAAACGTGGTTGTGCTAAATTTTTTCGATAGACTGCACTCGCTTTTTACGACAGAACACGCTAATTTTTTTGTCTCATATCTCTTTCTTTGAAAGATTTCCTAGGGAACTAATTAACTACGTGTTTGGTATCCCCTATCCTGATCATGAGGTGTTATATCGTTCTGCAGTGCTTTTTTATGGCAAGAAAATAATGACAATCCTCAGGGCACAACTGGTGTCTAATTTCTTAATCAGTTGAGCCAATTAGCAAGTTAAATGCAATATAATCTAACTAGTCCTGGATTTATTTCCTACAATTTGATCTGTTTCAAACTTCTATATCCTATTCATGCATGAGATTTGTAAAGATGATGGCACAAATATCTACATAAAATAATAATAATAATAATAATAATAGTAACTAAATCAATAAATTTCCACAAGAGAATATAAGGGATACGTTGCAATGTTCATAGGAGGTTAAAAAATCCCAAACTATTTGCTTTTGTTTTGTTGATTTATTTATCTATCATTCCAAATGCACATTCCATGTTCAGAAGGATAGAAACAACGAAGAGACAAAGATCATTGGTCTTACAGTATATCCTACCTATAAAAGATTGGTGGTGAGTTGATTGTCTTTGGAAACAAGGAACTAAGGAGGAGACATGGTTAAAGTTGTCAATTTCGTTTCATATTATGTTTCGTTTTAGCTTATGAAACGAAATATTTTGGTATCGAACCGTTTCGGTACTCCGTTTCGGATATATATATATATATATTTATAATTTATATTCTTCATAAATAATAAGAACAACATAAAAATAAAAAGTTTGAGTTTTTAAGAGGTATGACCATGCGACTGAAAGAATAAGGGTAGGATAACTAGGTTTTTTTTTGACATATATATATATATAATGATTATGAAAGGTTTAACAATTCATAAATTAGTCCTGAAACATATTTTGCTGAAACGGTCGAAAACTGAAACAAACACATCAAACGCACCGAAATGACCGAAAAATCTTCCGAAACAAAACGTAAGCTCATCTTTTTGGATAAGCCACCGAAACGAAACGAAATTGATAACTTTAGACATGGTGCATGGGTGCATTAATCTTAGTAAAAAGAAAGCCATTGATTAATACATTTTGAAAGATTAAAAAAAGTAGAGCTGTATTTTGATGGAAAAGAAAAAGAGAAAAAAAAAACAAAACAAAGCATGATGCATGCTATTCATCACAAGTTATTTTGAAGAGATTTTTTTTAAGAATAAATATAAAATATTCATAATTATCTTTATTGAAGATTATTCAAATCGAAATGTATTCATAGTTCCCTCTCTTTCTACGATACACTTGGATGATCATATAAATGCAACCATATATACACATATGTATGCCTTCATTAAAAGCCAAAGATATACATCCAAAAATAACTACCAGACTCATTAACGTCAGAAAGGATGGTATCACCATGCTACTAATCAATTCAACATTTTTATTTTTTATCTATTTATTTCTTATTTATGCTTTGATTTTTTTCTGCTTAGATACCTATAGAAAAAAATATTTTTTTCATATCTGCCACCTGTGCACCTGATATTTTTATTAAAAAAATTATGCAGAAAAGTCCACTTGATAATAAATTGGCAAAACACCACCCTTGTTCTTCACATATTAATATAATACATAAATTTGTTTCTCATTTATTAGTTTTCAATCTTGATGTTGCCAAAGTCTTCAATGGCCCTTCCCGTCGACCAATGACGACGCTTGCCCACCGAACCGCCCAAGGACGCGATTTCATCGTCACCATTTTTTTTACCCATTCCGTCCCTTTCCGCGGCCACGCGTCCCTCTTCGCTCCACAATATTCCAATTAACCTTCCATGAAAACATCGCTAATGAACATCTAACCTCCCATAATTATCATTAATCCGTCCCGTAGTCGGAATTAAATTAATCCCCTCGCCCACGTCAAGCCCTCCTTAACCACTCGCACGTGCGACCCATTCCTCTCCACCCCAGTGGCATTTCCGTCCTCCCGACGTATAATCGGTATAAATATGCGATCTTAAGGTCCTCTTCCAGTACCATCCCATGACCCATTCCAAAGGCCAGCCAAGAAGAGCTCTTCTTCTCTCTCCTCCTCCTCCTCCTCCTCCTCCTCCTCTGGTTTTCTGCAGCCGGATAGCCACCGCAGCCGTCGCCGTAGCCGTAGCCTTAGCCCCAGGGGAATGACGAAGGTCCACCCGAACGCCGCCACTCCTGCAGTCGAGCTCCCGACACCTGCCGTCTCCTGTGGAGGCGGTGCCGAGGGGCGGCAGGAGGCGGCGGTGCTGACGGTGTGGCGGAAGTCGTTGCTGTTCAATTGTAGCGGATTTACTGTTTACGATGCCAAGGGATGCTTGGCGTTCCGAGTCGACAACTACGGGTCGGGGAGTAAGGGTGAGATCGTCCTCATGGATGCCGCCGGCAAGCCACTCCTCACCATCCGGCGAAAGGTATATAATTTAATTTTTTTGATATCCTGGTTTAAGTTTAAGAAGAATTAAAGGGTGATAAGAACTGAAACAAAAGAGATGATTCGTATAGATTGAATTTTATCTATCTGATGGAATCTATAGTTTTGTTGACTATAATGGATTGAAGTTTTTTTGGGGGCTTTTGGAGTGTCTTTTAAGTTTTGATAACTTATACAAAATGATTAAAATATTTTTGTTCATCAAGCTTCGAAGACAACTAAAAAAGATATATATATATTTTTTTTTTGTTTTCTTGGATTCTCAAAAGAGTGGAACATTGATTAGATTCAGTCTCAAAAAGAAAAAGAAATGGTGGGTTTCAAGGTGATATAATAAATCGATTGGAGTTGTCAAAATCTGAAATTTAGTTGAAGCTAAAATTTCATTTTGTTTGCTTAAAAAAGAATTCGACTTGTGGATTTCTGAGACTGAACTCACTGAGTTCCGTTAATTGACACGCCGTCGTTAACTTGTGGAGCAGAAGCTGAGCCTAGGAGACCACTGGCTGATCTATAACGGCGAGGAGGCCGTCAACTCCAGGTTCTCCGTCAAGCGGCACCTGAACCTCCTCCACTCCAAGGCTTTGGCGCACGTGGCCCCGTGCGGAGCCGGCCGCAGTGGCGGCGCTGCCGGCTATGAGGTCGAGGGCTCGTATTCGCAGCGGAGCTGTTCGGTCTACGACGAGCAGCGGCGGCCGGTAGCGGAGATCCGCCGGAAAGAGCCCGCCGCCCGCGGGGTGGCGTTCGGCGCCGACGTCTTCCGCCTTGTCGTGCAGCCGGATCTCGACGCGACGCTCGCCATGGCCATCGTCATCGCCCTCGATCAGATGTTCGGACCGCGAGGTCTCTGATCAACGGCTGAGATCGAGAGTTGGGTTGCATTTTTTTTTTTTTTTTTTTTTTTTTTTTTCCTCTCTCCTCCCTCTTCTTCTTCTTCTTCTTCTTCCTCTAGGGTTGGAAGTACGAGTATGGGGACCTTTTATTGCGTCACGGTTTGCTTTTTTTAACTAAACCGTTACGAATAAAAGGCCAGTGCTATTTGAGTGTAAATATTTTTATTCCCAGTGGAAAAATTGGTAAGACAAACTGTATCCCATTTCTTACTCTTAGCCCAAAGAAATCTTTTTTTTTTTCTTCTTCTTCTTAGAAGTTGATGGCATAAGTTTAGCAGTTATGTAGTTTTGGATCAACATCAATGGAAAATAAAATACAATATCATGATATGGAGTTAGAATTTTTTTGAGATGTTTTGAGTTGAAGCAATTAATTTGTAATATAATTGCTATGTAATGAGCTGGTAATTAAGAAGAATTTTGCTTAAACTAATTTGAAGTATGATATAATATTTTAAAAATAGGCTAACTCTTTATTGAAATTTATTTTTAAGCTTTTAGGTTCCACTGAATTATGCAACGTTCTTATTGCATCAATTTCGCTGTTGTTTTATTTGTTTAACAATTGTTTCAAGCCACCAAATCATATCATCTTTTAGATGACGTGTAAACATATCTAAATTAATAAAAATGTAAGTTATGCTCTTGAGATTGTTGAGATAATGCCTCCTTGATCGATTTTGTCAACATTCCACAGGCCAAATATTGCTACGTCTGAAAGGACTTCACTAATCAATTAATACAAGAATTATAAAGTCAGCATATTCAAATTAAAGAGCACCACCAATCAAAAATTTCATAGAAATTATACAGTAATTTTCTACTCAGATACACTTAACACCTTCAAAGGTTTGAGGGTAAATCCTTTTTTTTTTTCTCAAAAAAACGAAAGGAAAAAAAAATTATAAAAAATTGTTAAAATTTGTTGCCTTAAGCAAGAAAGCTTGACTTCGTTCTTACGTGGTAAATAAATAATGTTTTGTTATCAAATAATATAAATAAATTTTATAAAGTAAAATATTATCGTGATGTCCGATTTATATTTATTTTATTATCTTTTTTTAAGATAACTTTTAAGGTTCAATGAGAATATTATTTTATAATTTTTTGAAGAGCCATGTTCAATATCTTTAGCCTTTTATACCATATTTTTGTAATTTTAATTCTCTTTATTTACGACACCATTTCATAAATAATTAAAAATAATATAATATTTAGTATATTTAATTATATATTTAGGATATTTTTGATCATGTATCCCTTCACTTTTTTTTTTTTTTTCAATCATATCTGGACCAATCGCTTAATTATCAATTAATAATCTACGGACGGCTGATTAATATACTATTTGTTGAAGAAAGGCCGGCTGGCAATGGATGCATCCTCCTGCCTCATGAATGGGTCTAATGTTGGATGATGACATGCGGTTAGAAGCCATTGGATGGTTCTACAGTAATTAGCCATTTGTTTTTCTTTTTCTTATTTGGCTCCAAGAAGGCTTAGTATTTGTGGAAGTTAAAAGAAAAAATCAAAATATTGAACCTTGGTCCTCAATTTTTTCTCTCAAAATCATTTTGGCTCTTAATATTTTTGTTTTACAGTTTAATCCTTTGCATTTTAAAAATATTACATTCTCGGTATTTTATTATATAAAATCATTAAAATTAGTAAAAACTGAAATCACTCTAGTTTAAACATATAAACTAGTTGAAAGAATGGTATAATAATTATTTTACTAATTTTAATTAATTCTATATAATAAAATTTTTAAAATAAAATATTTTAAAAGTATAAAAAGTTAAACCGTAATAATATTAAAAGGTTAAGAATGAAACTAAATTTTGAGTGAAAATTTTGCGGATCGGAAAAGGTCAGCATAATGTAAGTGGCTTAGGTTATGAGATGGTAATTAGAGTAAACCAAGTTATAATTTAGCTATGAAATCATGGAGCATGGTCAAGAGTCCTTGTCACCGTCTTAGCTGGACATCGTCAAACTATAACATCCTCACATATCGATGTGTGGCTCAAATCCTTGTACTGCTCGCCGGTCGGTCTCCTCCATTACTGAAATCAACCACTTTGACTACCTTGCGGCGTAATCACGGAGAGCCGATCGATCGATTATTATTTCACACTCGTAGATTTCCCTCATCAATCGTCGAAATAGTTTCAATTAATCCAAAACGTCGTCGTTAATTCTCTATAATGTGCCAGGGTTTCGATCGATCGCCACAATTCTATAGTAGATCCAGCAATCACCTTTTGTTTTGATTACAAATTCTTGTGCACCGTCTGTCGGAAAAATCTTGGCTCTGAGATCTACGTCGGAAAGAGACCTCTGCTGTTTTTGAGACTCTTTCAAAGAAAGCAACTCATGGTGGTCAAATTTCTGATTGAGTTTCTTGATGTGAGGGTCCCGCCCTTTCATGCATCGCTTGCGAGAGCTGGAAGAAAGAAATTTCAACAGAAAGGAACCTTCCAATTTTTGACACCCCGGTGGTTCTCATGGCCTTGACCAAAATGTCACGTCTGGAACCACGAAAAGTATTCGCGGAAGGAAAAGGCTTTGTGCACCGCCTTCGCTGCGCAGCCTGATGCACGGATGCAGTCATTAACCATACGTATGTATGGATGTATTCGTGCTACGTATGTACGGCACATTTCATTTGTGCACATGCATGAGCGTACCGTCAATGCGAATATTCGATGCATGTTTTCGTACTTCGAAGATGATGCACAAAAACTTTTTCTTCATGAAAAGCCCGCTTAGTGGGCCTTATCGGCTAGGCTTTTATAACCTTTCAACCTGTCAACCCATGAGTTTTGTGATGCCCCTCCCAATTGTCCTACATCGAATAATTGAGAGTTGGTTAAGTAATTTATATGTAGTAAAGTAAGAAGGACAAGCACCAATTGGATCCCTTTTGGGCTATGGTGACCCAAGTTGGTGTGGACCTTGTCCATCTTGCTTTCTTGTAACGAAATGGGCCCGTGGGCCCGGTCGTTACATTATGGTATCAGATCCTCGCACCAATCGAAAGTGTAGGAGCTAAGTGCCACACAGGACAAAGTGCTACATCCATGGGGGATGGGAGCCACCTCTTGAACCTGTGGGGGCTACCTCTAGAATCCTCCTGTCTGGTGGTGTGATCAATTACCCATGGCAACGAGGACGTCGCCTCTGTTAAGAGGGGTAGATAATTGTTCCACATCGAATAATTGGGAGTTGGTTAAGTGATTTATATATAGTAAGTAAGAAGGACAAGGCACCAATTGGATTCATTTTGGGCTATGATGGCCCAAGTTGGTGTGAACCTTATCCGTCTTGCTTTCTTGTAACGAAACGGGCCCGTGGGCCTGGATCGTTACAAGTTTACGTTGAGGAGTTGAATTCATCAAGAAAAAACTTTTTGTGCACTACACCATAAAAAATGTACGCCTTTCATTTGATGATTGAACCGCTCATGCATATAGTGCAAAAAAAATAAAAATTCTTTTATTTCGCATACGAATCAATTATCATGCATCATGAAAAACTGGGCTAGGCTTGTCTAACTTTTCAATTTGGCAGCCCGTGAGCGTACATTGAGAAATCAAATTCATCCAGAGATGAGCGAAGGCTAATGAAAAGCTGGGACTGCTTTCTAAAAAAAAAGTTGATAAAAATAAAAGATAGAGTTATATGTTTAAATATATTAGTTTTTTAATATTTTCTTATATCCATCAGTTTTGCATATCCAGATTTGCTCACACCAATCAGTCTTCTTACATCCAAGATCTATTCTTATACCATTTATAATGCCCCAACTTCACTGCTAATATAATTAACTTATTAGCGGGTCTAAACCATTCAACCTTAAAAAACTTGAGTATAATTTAATTAATAGTAAGTAAATTTAAGTTATAAGTACTTTAATTTTTTTCTTTTTCGTTCCATGTGAAACTATTTTGTGGTATTAATGATGGTGATCACATTATTAGGTTAAAATATACTATTGATCCTTAGACTTCATTTAACTCATGTTGGTCTTCAAACTTTTGATTGTTATAATTTAATTTTTCATGTTTAAGAATATTGCACTCTTAATGTTATATTAGATAAAGTTAATTAAAATTAACAAAATAGCTAATACCATTATGAGAATCGAAAGTATTCATATCGACAACTAAAATTTTATTTACACCTTATTTATTATAATATAAGTCTCATCATAATTTTTAAATTTTATGCACTAAAAAATAAATATTTTCTATTATTTATTATTTATGATTATAAATGTGTTTTCTAGTTTTTAAATTGAAATATGTTTTCTATTTTTAATAAATAACCATATTTTTTTAATTTTTTGATAAAAAAGAAATAGAGATAAAAAGGAAAATAAAAAAGAAAAGTCTTTGTACACCGCCTCCGATGCAAGATGGCCTGCATTGAGCACGGTGATTTGCCCGTGTACGAGCCCATGCCATGAGGTCCGCTCGTGGGTCCTACATCATTGACGGGCAAGTAAATCATCGTGCCCAATACAGGCCATCCTATGCCGGGGTGGTGTACAAAGACTTGTCCAATAAAAAAATGTTTACTGAAACTATTCAAGGCCCATAATGTTTTTGGGCCCTTACTTCTTTTCAAGTGGCTGTGATTCAACGGTTTGTTAGATTTTATTTCACACCTAACCATCCTGAGGAGTCAGTTAATTGTTCTTCGTCACACCTTCACAACTTATTTTGTGAAAGCAGCTTTTGCATCCTTGCAGCTGCTATACAATGCCTAAAGAAAAAGAAGTTATATGAAGCACAAATGGAGCAGCTGGGGAACTTCCAGTTGCGAGTTCATGTATGGTAAGTACCATACATGAACTAGCACTCTTTTCATTGCACAACTATTACTTCATATGAATATATTGTTCATTTGCATGCAGATGATTTTGCTTGAAGCTGTAAAGGCAACTACAGACACCAATCCATAGATGCTCTGCGAACAGGATCTCATCTGCTGTTTAAGTCCATTCAAAAGTCTTTGTAAGCTTTCATTACCTTCTTCTAACCTCAAAAATTGGGCTGATTAATTGAAAATTTTACATATTGGCATTGGCTGAATGAAAACTCGAGTTAAGCTTTTGTAATATCCAAGTTGACATTTGAATTTGTTAAATATGTCTTGAATTTTATATATTGGGCCCGGGTTTTTGACCCGACCCGATATTCTTGTTGGGCCCGGACCAAACCGGTCTGCTAGGGTTTATTTATGGAAGTATTTTTTGGGGCGTATATATATAGATATACGTGTGAAAACTTCTGAAAGGATTTTGTAAGGGTTTTGGAGACCTCCTCCTTCTTTGATAATGGAATTTTGTTTGCCTTGCCCGTGGATGTAGATCACCATGATCGAACCACGTAAATTCCTTTGTTTGTTTATTGCTTTGATTTGTTTTTTGAGTTTGATTTCCACAACATACTGGTATCAGAGCTTTGGTTTGGAAAATTTTGTTGAAAAAAAAAGGGGAAAAACCTAACCCTATTTTTTTTTTTCTTTGTGGTCTTCCGCTGCCTCCTCTGTTTCTTCCGCTGCGCCACGTTGAGGGGGGGATACGGCGGCGGCGAGCTCCTCTCCTACCTCCGCTCCTCACAGGCCAGGAGAGCCGGGCTTGTAGACGGCGGCCTGCGGGCGTTAGATTTGTATATCGGGTGAAGGAAAGGATCCACGCTCATCTCCCTCGCCACGGGCAACCGCTGGGAACAATCACGACAACTCCGTTGCGGTGCCCCCTTTGTGTTCTCTCGCTCGTTCCCTGAATCGCCTTCCAAAGGGGTGCGGCGACGGCTTGGAGAAGCGGCGCGGTGTCCTTCTGGGTTGACTAGCAGAGAGAGGAGACGATCCGCTGCAGAGGCATTAGCGCCACCCAACTGCACTTTGGTATTATCTTTCGCTACGTTAATACGATCGGCCTCGAAGGTGGAGGCCTTCTCGAATAGTGTCGGATATCTCGCGATCTGATTGGAGGATCGGAGCTCCGCCGCAGCTACCTCTCGCTGAGTAGTCAATTGCTTTGCTTCTTAACTCTCTGGTTGAGGGTTCGGTCCACGCATAGTCTCTTTTGTCTTTTCGCTGGAAAGCCCCCTCCTATTCCCGTACGTGAGTCTCACGGAAACATCGGCTGGAACCAGAAAGCCCCTCCTTCCTCCCGTACGTGAGCCTCCCCACGGAACTCCTCGTCACGGACCGTGTATGTTGATCTCGTCTTCCTCCCAAGCCACATTCAGCCACGAAGCTCACGAACGTCTTGGATCTGTGAGCTGTTTCCAGGCTTCCACCCAGTCACCGGCGATGGCTCTGGTGCGGTGAGCGTGGATCGAACACGCAACCTCCTTTTTTTCTTCACCTGGCACGGCTGAGTTGGTAAAAGGTAGGGCTTTTCCTAAGCCCTAGCTTTGATCCAAAAGCTAGGCCTTTTGCACCGGATTTCAGCCTCCTCTGTTCCGTCCGTGAAGCTGATCGTTTCGTTCTTAAAAATTTTTGGGATGTCATCTTTGAAGTTTCAGATTGCACCATTTGATGGACAGAACAACTTCGGATTATGGAGAATAAAGATGAAGGCTTTATTGAAGCGAGGGGGTTCTGTTAGGGCACTGGATAATAGTTATACAGATGACATGACCACGGCTGAGATTGAAGAGATGGATGAGAAGGCGCATAGTGCGATCCAGTTGTCTCTAGAAGATAATGTTTTGCGAGAAGTCGCAGATGAGGAAACAGCTGCCGGTCTTTGGAAGAAACTGGAAAGTCTCTACATGAAGAAATCTTTAACATCGAGACTTTATTTGAAGCAGCGTCTTTATACCCTAAAGATGCGAGAAGGTACGCCTATTAAGGAACATTTGAATGAGTTTAATAAGATTGTTATGGATATGAAAAATCTAGATATTAAACTCGAGGATGAAGATCAAGCTTTGATTGTGTTATGCTCATTGCCTGCCTCATACGAAAATTTTGTGAACTCGATACTTTATGGACGTGAATCCATAACTCTAGAGGATGTTAAAGCATCCTTGAATTCTGCAGAATTGAGAACAAAATTGAATGGAAATACTAGTAGAGACAAGGCAGATGGTTTATTCGTGAGAGGTAGGGCCAAGAAGAAGGATAAAACTTTTAGAAAGAAATCTGTTGGTCGTTCAAAATCTAGGCCACCTGGAGATACGACGAACGTTGAGTGCTACTATTGTCACAAGAAAGGACATTACAAGTCAGATTGTCCTGTGCTCAAGAGAAAGGATAAGCAACGTAGTCAACGTCAAGATGCGGCGAATGTTGCTGAGAAAGATGAGTCTAGTGTGTCAGACAGAGTTCTTACGACATGCTCTGTTGTTAGTTTTTCAAACGATGTTTGGATAATGGATACAGGAGCATCATATCACATGTGCCCAAATAGGGAATGGTTCACCACATACGAACCATTGAATGGTGAATCAGTTTTTATGGGAAATGATGCAGTATGCAAAATTGTGGGAATTGGTACTGTTCAGATTAAGTGCCATGACAAAGTTGTGAGAACCTTGACTGAAGTTAGGCACATACCAGACTTAAAGAGAAACCTTATTTCTTTGAGCTGTTTGGATTCCATTGGGTGTATGTACTCAGGTGGAGGTGGAGTTCTAAAAGTCACCAAAGGCAATCTAGTTGTGATGAGAGGAAACAAGGTGAATCACTTGTATCATCTACAGGGTAGCACAGTTATGGGTTCTTCGATTGGCACAGCAAATTCTGTTTCTGCTGATGATAGAACAAAATTGTGGCATATGCGTTTGGGCCATATGAGTGAGCGTGGCATGACAGTTTTGAGTAAACGTGGTTTACTATGTGGTGAGCGGACATCCTCACTAGATTTCTGTGAGCACTGTGTTCTTGGCAAGCAGTGCAAGGTCAGTTTTAGTACAGGCACACATTCAACGAAGGGTACACTCGACTACATACATTCTGATTTATGGGGACCGGCACAGGTTCCATCTAAGGGTGGTGCTCTTTACTTTGTGACATTTATTGACGATTATTCCAGAAAAGTTTGGGTTTATTTTCTGAAAAGAAAAAGTGAAGTGTTTGAAACCTTCAAGAAGTGGAAAGCCCTTGTTGAGAATCAGACAGGGAAGAAGATCAAACGTCTGAGGACCGATAACGGTCTTGAGTTCTGTGGTGGTGATTTTAATGAATTCTGTGCAGATGCAGGTATCGTTCGACACCGTACAGTCAGGTACACTCCACAGCAAAATGGAGTGGCAGAAAGGATGAACAGAACTTTATTGGAGAGGGCAAGATGCATGCTCTCTAATGCTGGCATGGAAAAGGCTTTTTGGGCTGAAGCAGTTAACACGTCTTGCTATCTGGTTAATCGTTCTCCTTCAACAGCAATTGAATGCAAGACTCCTTTTGAGATGTGGTCAGGTAAGCCTTGTGATTATTCAAATCTAAAGGTTTTTGGATGCCCTGCTTACTATCATGTTAAGGATGGTAAACTTGAACCTAGAGCAAAGAAGTGTATCTTTGTTGGTTATGCTGATGGCGTGAAGGGTTATCGTCTGTGGTGCATAGAACCTAATTCACCTAAATTCATTATTAGTAGGGATGTTACTTTTAATGAAAAGTTTATGCTAGATCAAAGGAATGTTGTTGATGAGTCTGCAGGAAACCATGAGAGTGATACAAATGAGGTGGAGGTTCAGGTCGAGCTTCGAAAAAAAGGCTCTCAAAATGATTTGAGCGAGCAAATTGTTACTATTGATTCTAGTTCAGATGAGGAAGCTCTAGATGAGGTGGAGCAGCCATACTCTATTGCTACTGGCAGAGAAAGGAGGGAGATTCGACCCCCTCAAAAATATGGGTTTTCTGATCTGGTAGCTTATGCCCTTACGACAGCAGAAGATATGGGTATTCAGGAACCATCTACCTATACTGAAGCTGTTACTTGTTCGGAATCAGAAAAGTGGACTGTTGCTATGGCTGAAGAACTGGAATCACTTCACAAGAACCAGACTTGGGACTTGGTGCCATTGCCTAAAGAAAAAAGAGCCATTGGGTGTAAATGGGTCTTTAAGAAAAAGGAAGGTATTCCAGGCGTTGAAATTAGTAGATGCAAGGCAAGACTTGTAGCTAAAGGCTACAATCAGAGGGAGGGAATTGATTATGATGAAGTGTTCTCTCCTGTTGTGAAACACACTTCTATTCGTGTGTTGCTGGCTATAGTTGCTCAATTTGACTTAGAGCTTGAGCAACTCGATGTGAAGACAGCCTTTTTGCATGGTGAGCTTGAGGAGACTATTTATATGGCCCAGCCTGAGGGCTATTATGTAGAAGGCAAGGAAGACCATGTATGTCGATTGAAGAAATCGTTGTATGGTTTGAAGCAGTCTCCAAGACAGTGGTATAAAAGATTCGACAGTTTTATGATACGGAGCGGTTATCATAGGAGCAGCTATGATAGTTGTATGTACTTCAGAAAGGTGTCAGATAAATCCTTTGTCTATCTCCTTTTATACGTGGATGACATGCTCATTCCTGCCAAGAAGATCTTAGGAATGGAGATTCAGAGAGACAGAAAAGCAGGTAAGTTATATCTCTCACAGAGAAGATATATTGAGAAGGTACTTGAAAGTTTGGGATGCAAAACTCTAAGCCTGTCATTACACCTTTAGCATCACATTTTAGACTCTCAGCTATACATTCACCTCAGTCAGAGGTCGAGGAAGCTGCAATGTCTTCTGTCCCATACTCCAGTGCAGTTGGTAGCTTGATGTACGCTATGGTATGCACTCGTCCGACATTGCGCAGGCAGTTAGTGTGGTGAGCAGATATATGGCACATCCTGGAAAGGTCCATTGGCAGGCAGTGAAATGGATACTTAGGTATCTTAGAGGCTCCACAAAATTGGGCCTAATGTTTGATAGAAATAGTTCTAACTGTACTTCTGTTGTGGGATTTGTTGATTCTGATTATGCTGGGGATATTGATAAGAGAAGATCTTTGACTGGCTATCTTTTCACATTATCTGGCTCAGCTATAAGTTGGAAATCAACTTTACAGTCAACAGTTGCTTTGTCTACAACAGAGGCAGAGTATATGGCAGCAACAGAAGCAGTAAAAGAAGCTATTTGGTTACGAAATCTTGTTCGAGAACTTGGGCTCAAGCAGGAAGACAATTCAGTTGTCTTTTGTGACAATCAGAGTGCTATTTGCTTGATTAAAAATCAAGCATATCATGAGAGAACGAAGCACATTGACATCAGGTATCATTTTATTCGAGAGGCATTTACTGAGAGAAATATTACAGTAAAGAAAGTTGATACTGCTGACAATCCTGCTGATATGCTGACCAAGATAGTTCCCGCCAACAAGTTTAAGCATTGCTTGGACTTGATTGGCATGCTTGTTTGAGGTTTGCTCCTTCTGAGGCTTGGTGGCGAGGTGAATGAAAGTTCTATTTTTGTTTCTCTTGAAGTGGATATGTTTTTTTGTTGCATCCCTTGTTTCCTACACCGAGTTAGCTCACGTAGGCTTAGGGATGCTGGGAGAATATGTTCAACTTCTAGTTTGTTAAATTCAAGCCAAGGTGGAGATTTGTTAAATATGTCTTGAATTTTATATATGGGCCCGGTTTTTGACCCAACCCGATATTCTTGTTGGGCCCGGACCAAACCGGTCCGCTAGGGTTTATTTTATGGAAGTATTTTTTTTGGGCGTATATATATATACGTGTGAAAACTTCTGCAAGGGTTTTGTAAGGGTTTGGAGACCTCCTCCTTCTTTGATAATGGAATTTTGTTTGTCTTGCCCGTGGATGTAGATCACCATGATCGAACCACGTAAATTCCTTTGTTTGTTTATTGCTTTGATTTGTTTTTGAGTTTGATTTCCGTAACAGAATTGATATGGCAGAGCAATATTATTATGCTCATTCATTTAGATTCTTTGCTGCATGCTTCAGTTGATTCTAAGCATTTGGTTAAATGGTTCACAATAAATAGGTTTATATATATATATATATATACTTTCCATAGCATTTAAGAAGTTAATTTCATTCACTGAGTTATAGAATTTCATAAATTTCATCTATATTTTTATGAAGCTGATATGCTTGCTCCTTATGGGTTCACTGTAGGAAAAGTAAGAAGAAAAGATAGTACCCGGAAGATTTTATCTATTTGAGAAGTTGCTGTGGCATGCAGGGCACTGTCTTAAGAGTAGATTCGCGCCTCTCGAAGATAATATCTTGGTGCAGAAGATCAGAGTATGACTACCCTCCAGGATACAACAGCAGCGAGTCTTCTAACAGGCGTACACACACCAATGTCAGAAAAGGATGAACAATCGAATGAGTTCCTTCTTTCTGGATAAGAATGGAGCAAAGGAATGAATCTCTAGACTTGATAAGGACGAAAGAATGGATCTCTAGATAAGGATGAAATCAAATGAATTTGAAATTGAATGAATAATCACCGGCATTGCTTCGAATATTTATAAAGAAGCAAGCACCGGTTGAATGACCGTTGGATTCCAAAGGTCGCGGGTCGTCGGTCAGCGTCAAATAAAAAAAAAGGATAAAAATCTTGCTTATCATGCGTGCATCCAACGGACGGGATTTGCACCCCCCACGCGATGCGCCCGATTAACTGGTTTCCGAAATCGCTCCACAGATTTGCATTGGGCTTGGCCCGGCTCGCACGTGCGTGAGCTTTCTCACAATAATTCAACCAAGCAAAAAGTAACACATATATAGTAAGAGTAAGTTTTGTTATGTTTTCCATGTGGGACTAAAAGAGTGGTTTCATGACAAAAGGAGGGTAAGCTTTTGGAGGGAAACTTTTGGATATTGGTTTTGGAGGAAGGAAACTTTTGGATATTGGAATATATTATACTATGATTTCCAACAATCCCCCACTATTTCAATATTCAAAAGATGACAAACTTTAGAAGGAACTTTAAGAATGTAATGCATAAGCCATGGTGTCTATGTGACTATGAACCAGGCATAGAGAAAATAAGTGTAATCCATAAAAGGTTAGTGAAACTAAGTTTCTATGAACCAATCCTTCTTTTATTGGATCACTGACTTATAACTCACATTCCATCTCTCAGAATTCGGTTGTTCAAGCGGGTTGACACGTTTCGGCCATGCGTCTACCTGATATTCATGAGTACTCTAGAGATCTCACCCAAGTCTCATAGGAAGCGGCCACCACCTCCATACTCATATAGGTGGATTGTCATCAAGTATAGACTGCAGTTTTGTATACCACCCAAATTAGGCTATGACATCCATTAAGAACTTCACATATTAGTTCAACCTAAACACTGAAAATACTATCTCACACCATAGAAAGGGATTTCACAATATAAATAATTATGATAGTATACTCCAAGTTGTTTAGTGAATTATTTTCCCATATGAACCTTCTTCCCGGGATCTCCGTTCATGAAGGTTGGGTTATCATCACTTCAACTTTTGATCTGGTATAATCCATTTCCCTCGATGTATTGCTCACAAGCTTTTTGCTTAGAGGCTTAGTCAGAGGATCGGCCAAATTCAACTCTGACCTTACATAATCCAAGGATATTACTCCATCATTAATAAGCTGCCTCACAATATTATGTCTTAGACGTATATGTCTACTCTTCCCATTATAAATTTTATTTTTAGCTTTAGCTATGGCAGCTTGACAATCACAATGTATAGACACAGATGGAGCTGTCTCATCCAAATGGGAAGATCTACCAAAAGATTCCTGAGCCATTCGGCCTCAGTCCCAGCCTTCTCCAAGGTAATAAACTCGGATTCCATTGTAGACCGAGCTATACATGTTTGCTTAGATGATTTCTATGACAGTGTCCTCCTCCAAGGGTAAACACATATCCGCTAGTGGATTTCATCTCATCAGAGTCTGAAATCCAGTTAGCATCACAATACCCTTCTAATACTATAGGAATCCCACAATATATTAAACCATAGTTCATGGTTCCTTTCAAATATCTAAGCACTCTTTGTAATGCAATCCAATGATCCTTGTTAGGACATTGGGTATATCTACTTAGTCTCCTACAGAATAAGCTATGTCAGGTCGAGTGCAGTTCATCAAATACATAAGACTACCAATAATTTGAGCATATTAGATTGTAAGACACCATTACCTTTATTTTTCTTAAGCTGTGAATTAGCATTATAAGGAGTGTTCACAGGCTTACAATCAAAATAAAAACTTTTTCAAGATTTTCTCAACATAATGTCTTGTAAAAGTATGATACTATTTGACTTCTTACAAGTCTAATTCCTAAAATCATATATGCTTCTCCCATATCTTTCATATCAAAATTCAAAGTCAAGAACATTTTGGTGCTAGTAACAATATCAAAATTAGTACCAAATATGAGCATATCGTCATATACAAACAAATTATAACACATTCATGATTAATAACTTTAAATAAATACATTTATCAGCACTATTAATTTAATATCCATTTGAAACTAGCATTTTATCAAACTTATCATGCCATTATTTTGGTGCTTGTTTTAAACCATACAAAGATTTAATTAATTTACAAACTTTATGCTCATTACCAGGAAGAACACAACCCTCAGGTTGATCCATATATATTCTTTTTCTAGGTCTCCATTAAGAAATGCGGTTTTAACATCCATTTGATGAATTATCAATTTATGAATAGATATAAGAGCAATCAAGACTCTAATAGAAGTTATTCTTGTCACATGTGCAAAAGTATCAAAGTAGTCAATATCTTTCTTTTGAGAATAACCTTTTGCAACCAGCCTTGCTTTAAATTTTTCAATAGAACCATCAGGTTTTAACTCTTAACATTTAATAGTTCTTGTGACAGAGTATGTCATCACAGTATTACATAAGACTTCATTTTACAAGCTCATAAACCTTACAATCAAAATCAAGATATAATGTTCTTTATGATACCTCATGCATATCATATCAAAATTCAAAGTCAAGAACATTTTGGTGCTAGTAACAATATCAAAATTAGTACCAAATATGAGCATATCGTCCATATACAAACAAATTATAACACATTCATATTAACAACTTTAGAATAAATATTTATCAGCACTATTAATTTGATATCCATTTGAAACTAGCATTTTATCAAACTTATCATGCCATTATTTTGGTGCTTGTTTTAAGCTATACAAAGATTTAATTAATTTACAAACTTTATGCTCATTACCAGGAAGAACACAACCCTCAGGTTGATCCATATATATTTCTTTTTCTAGGTCTCCATTAAGAAATGCGGTTTTAACATCCATTTGATGAATTATCAATTTATGAATAGATGCAAGAGCAATCAAGACTCTAATAGAAGTTATTCTTGTCACAGGTGCAAAAGTATCAAAGTAGTCAATATCTTTCTTTTGAGAATAACCTTTTGCAACCAGCCTTGCTTTAAATTTTTCAATAGAACCATCATTTTAGCTTTTCTTAAAGATCCATTTACACCCAATAGTTTTAGCTCCAGGGGGTAAACTTACTAATTCCCATGTATGATTGCTCATGATGGATTCTATCTCATTATTTATAGCCTCTTTCCAAAATATAGCATTAGGAGATGAAATTGCTTCAGAATAGGTTTGAGGATCATTATCAACAAGAAAATGTAAAAATCATCTCCTAGATTGGTTTCCTTTCTGATTCTCTTGGATCTCCTTAGCTATTGAATGTCATCAGGCTTTAAATTAGGTTCAACCACTTTTGGTCTAGAAGGTCTTTCTAAGGAGGTTTTCATAGGAAAGATAAGTTCAAAAAATTCTGCATCTTTCGTCTCGACTATAGTATTAGGTTCCATGATATTATTTTCACTTTTAATCATAAGAACCTATAGGTTGCACTATATTTATTTGTAGGACTATTTTAAACATAACCTATGAACATACAATCAAATGTTTTAGATCCTAACTTTCTCTTTTTAGGTTCAGGAAGCAAGACCTTTGCTAAACAACCCCATACTTTTAAATATTTAAAACTTGGCAAATGACCATTCCATAACTCATAGGGTGTTTTATTGGTTTTCTTATAAGGAATTCTATTTTAAATAAAACAAGCAGAAAGAAGGGCTTCCCCCACAAGTTCATGGGTGCACCAGAACTAAGAAGCAATGCATTCATGATTTCTTTAAGTGTTCTATTCTTTCTCTCAGCCACTCCATTAGATTCTGGTGAATAAGGAGGAGTAAATTCATAAATTATACCGTGTTGTGCACAATACTCATTAAAAGGAGTAGAATCATATTCTCCTCCTCTATCAGATCTAAGTCTTTTTATTTTTCTTGTTAATTGATTTTCAACTTCTGCCTTATATTTTAGAAACATTTGAAGGCTTCATCTTTTGATTTTAAAAGATAAACCATTGCATAATGAGAAAAATCATCGATAAAGTAATATAGTATTTCTTTCAACTTCTAGTCATATTACCTTTTAAATCTAATAAGTCAGAATGAATTAATTTAACAATTAGTTTCTCTTGTATGAATAGATTTGCAACTCCTTTTGTTAATTTAGATTCTACACATGTTTGGCATTTTTCATGATCATAAGAAGTAGACATGTTATTTAGCAAACCTAATTGTTTCATTCTTTTAGTATAAGAGTAATTAACATGTCCTAATCTACCATGCCAAAGATTAACAGAGTCAAGCAAGTAAGCAGAAGAAGATGATGCATTTTCATTCGTAACTTTGAGTACATTTAATACAAATAGGCCCTGGTTACAATATCCTTTCCCAATAAATTTTCAGATTTGGTCATGACAACTTTGTCGGACTCAAATGACACTTTAACACCATTTTTCCCAAGCAATGCCACAGAAATCAGGTTCACACAGATGTCCGGCACATGTAGCACATCTCCAAGTGAAAGGACTTTTCAGAAGTCAGTTTTAGATTGACTTTTCTTTGCCAATCACTGAACAAGATTTGAGTTGCCCATGAAGACTTGCTCCTCTCCTTCTGGCAGTGGGATATAGGAGGCAAATGCATTTCTATCGCCACATATATACGAGTGGCTCCAGAATCCATCACCCAGTCCTTTGTATGTGCAACAATATTGGCCTCGCTAACAACCGCAGCAATCACATCTTCTCCAACCATCAAGTTAGCCTTTGGTTTGGATGGAGCATCATTAATTTTTGAACCTGCATTGGGCAGTATGGTATCCTAATTTCCCACAAACATAGCAAGATCCTTTTTCTTCTTAAAATTTTGACTTCTTTGAAAATGAGGCTTCTTATCATATTTCTTGTAATGGTTTCTATGTTTGGGCTTATAAGACTTATATTTTTCCTTACTAGATCATCCTCTATTAGATTAGCCTTACTAGTCATTTCTTTAGCCTTTTCAATCTTTTCTCGGGCTCTGTTTTGTTCTTCAATCCTAATATGCACAATGACATCTTCAAGGGACATAGACTTTCTTTTATGCTTTAGATTATTCTTATAATCTTTCCAAGATTTAGGTAATTTTTTAATTAGGGATCCAGCAATAAGCATCAGGAAGAATAATATTTTCATTTTTAAGGCATCTATTAGAACATGGAAAGCATGGATCTGAGATGACACATCCTTATCTTCTGACATGGTAAAGTTAAAAAGGTTTCCTATAGCAAATTTCTGAGAACCGGCATCTTCAAGAATATATTTTCTTTTAAGGCTTTCCCAAATTTCAGAGGCCTGATTTAATAGGATAATAAATATCAAATAGTTCATTGGATAGAGTACTAAGAATAGTATGCCTACATATTCTGTTAGCCTTTTCCCAGATTAGAAGGTCCTCCTCTTTCTCAGGTTTAGGATCAGTCAAAACATATCCAATATTATGTACGTCTAATATTGAAAATATTTTCTCTTGCCAACGTTTATAATGGGAACCAGTAAATTGTCCAATCTTGGATGTATCGGGAAAGGACTTAGTAGCAGCAACCATAATAGAGTCCATATCTACTCTTAAGATTGTAGGAAAAGTAAGAAGAAAAGATAGTACCCGGAAAGATCTTATCTATTTGAGAAGTTGCTGTGGCGTGTAGGGCACTGTCCTTAAGAGTAGATTTGCGCCTCTCGGAGATAATATCTCGGTGCAGAAGATCATAGCACGACTACCCTCCAAGATACAACAGCAGCAAGTCTTCTAACAGGCGTGCACACATCAATATCAGAGGAGGATGAACAACCGAATGAGTTCCTTCTTTCTGGATAAGAACGGAGCAAAGGAATGAATCTCTGGACTTGATAAGGACGAAGAAATGGATCTCTGGATAAGGATGAAATCAAATGAATTTGAAATTAAATGAATAATCACCAGCATTGCTTCGAATATTTATAAAGAAGTAAACACCGGTTGAAAGCAACGAATGAATTCAATTCCCATTGGATTCCAAAGGTCGCGGGTCGTCGGAGGTCGTCGGTCAGCGTCCAACGTTCAGTCAATTAGTCAAAGAAGTCCAACGGTCAATTAGTCAAATAAAAAGAAAAAAGGACAAAAATCTTGCTTATCATTGCACCCCCCTATGCGCGATGATCACACGCGACGCGCCCGATTAACTGGTTTCCGAAATCAGCTCCACCGATTTGCATTGGGCTTGGCCCGGCTCGCACATACGTGAGCTTTCTCACAATAATTCAACCAAGTAAGAGAGTAACACATATATAAGTAAGAGTAAGTTTTGTTATGTTTTCATGTGGGACTAAAAGAGTGGTTTCATGACAAAAGGAGGGTAAGCTTTTGGAGGGAAACTTTTGGATATTGGTTTTGGAAGGAAAGAAACTTTTGGATATTGAAATATATTATACTATAATTTTCAACATTCATAACCTACCAATCTATGCATGTATATATCCAGTTGCATTCCTTTGAAATCAACCGCACTCTCAATATGCTCATGCAAGGCCATTTGTTAGAGATGTGCCATAAGCATTATGAGTTTATACTCATTATGAGGTTAAGCTGAACACTAAATTTTGGTTCCAAACTCTACCCTTAAAAGTTTTGCTGGTCTTTTTTGGGGGCAGATTTAATGTTATGAAATATGCTAAAATAATTATGTTTTTAAGATTTAAATCGTTTAAAAAATATAAAAAATTAAATATAAAAAGTTACATACAAATTTAATTCAAAAAAATATATATATAAATTAAATCAACAAAATATGTGGCAGATTTGATGCTGTGGAATATCTTGAGCAAGCACTCTATCATTTTTTAGCTACATCGTCAGTCACGCGAGGGCTCTTACCTAAGAAAAAGAAAGGGTAGTTTTTTCGCATTTTCATTTATGGGTCCACCTCGCCCAGAATCCTGCCTCGGATTTCCAAGCGCGTACCCGCGTGGTTGGTTTTGGATTTTTGGCCCTCCTGTGGGCTCGACAAACCCAACGTTGCGGCACCCCAACCCAAGAGCGTGCGGTACGTTCTCTTGATTCCACCAGTCATCATTCCATGTGCTGCCGTTGATTTTTTTTTTTTAACGTTAATTCGCCGCAGGTCGCAGCCCAGAGTGGGAACAACTGACGGGCCGGAGATTCCCAAATGGCCAAACCCATCTGGATCCATGTTGGTTTGCTGATGACCGCTCGCGTTCCAATGCAGTCAATTCCCATATTTCAAGATTGGCAGCTTCGCCCAACGGTCCCCCTACTTGAAAAATGGGTTCTGGATCCTTTGAACGACTCAACTGCCAGCCTCATAATGGAAACTCTTTTTTAGAGGCTTGGTTCATCTTTAGAGGTGGATCATCAAAGGTGTTACCATTCCGCTCTTTAATTTGGATGCTGCTCTTCTTTATATATAAATATCGATCTTTGTTCGAATAACCTATAAGATAGTCATTTTATATAAAATATTAGGAATGATTTCTGTGAAAAACCTTTCGATGCTCAAATCAATGGATATTCATAGAAGACATAAAAAGAAGGTTCTTGGATAAGAGTCCCTCAAGAATGATCTATCAAAGCTTTGCTTGAGTTTCAATGGGTTTTTTTAGTGAGAGATGAGCTCACTTGAAAAAATTTTGAAAAAAGTATTTATAGACTGCTTGAATACTGGCTTATGAGAATCGGTGAGATTCGAATCATGTTTGCTAGAGGATCAAGAAAGCTGATGGGCACTTTGAGATTCGACTTATTTATAGACTTTAGGCTACATTAGGCATTATTAGCTTTATTTTCCTTTTAGGACATTGGGAACCTACGTGGCTAGAATTTTACCATATAAATATGGATTTAAACTTTCGTTAATTTTTCACTTGGCTCTTCGAGAAATTACTTTGAAGATTAGGTGATTGGAGCCGTTCATCGTGAAGATATAGCAAGCATACTTGGGCTAGATGTGGAGGTAGCTCAGTTTTGCAAAGGTTCAAAAATATCTCGGTTCTGTCGAAGAATCAATACGACTTCGTCTATCGAAGCATAGAAATAGCTCGATCTTGCTAAGATATAAAAATTTTTTTTTTTTCTGCACGTGATATCCAGCGGATGGAAATCGAAAATGATCCTAACATTTTCTATCATATGCTCGAATATTAAAGCAATTATATTTTATCCCATATCAAAAGATAATTTCAGATATTAAAGAATGGATATACAAATTCATCATCTTTTCACACACACACACACACACACACACAAAAAACTGCAATGCAATGCATATCAAAACTAAAATATTTTACAAAGACTAAAATATGTAACGCCCATTCAAAAACATAGCTTGGCTATTTGGACTTCATGTATGGTAGTGGTGCAAGTTGTTTCTTTTTTACTCTGCTTTCTTAAGAAGGTTTTATTATTATTATTTTTTGGTTGAAGCAAAGAGCAGTGAATCAAGGGAATTGTGTGGGCTTACGGTGTATTGTATATTTTCAAATAATATTTGCCACACAAAATTTGCTACAGGATTATGACAAATCATCCTTATGATACAAAAAGAGCATCCAAAATATGTGGCCAGCAAATTCTAAAGATTCTTTGCAGAACTCCTCTTGAAATCGTGTATTTAAAAAAAATAGTAAAGAATAAAAGAGAGAAAGGATAGATGAATTTTTTAAATAAATATGTTTCAAAATAGTAACATAAAACTTTTCTTATTCAGCAAATACATACATCTCTTTCAGAGCAACATGACTACTAGAATTGAATTTGAATTGAGCAGCTCTTTGCAGTTAATTTTTAATAGTTAAAAATAAAATTATAATTAAAATTTATATGATTCGATACTTTTAAAAAGAATTGGCACTTAAAAATTTAACTAAATCATTTTTTTTCTTCGAAAGCTAATTTACTAAACGAAGCATATGCCTTATCATATGGCATTAGAAGGCTTTGTTTGTTCTTCTCTTCCCAATCTTTAATGTTATAAGACATAAAGAATTTTATGACATTTTTTCTTAAATTAATAATTAAATTCAAAAAGTAGAGTAAATAAATCATGTTAACATATGATAACTGAATATAGGGGTGAAAAAACTACATCACAATTCCTGATTCTACCGTTGATTATTATTTAAAGATATTTTTATTATTTAATAAAAAAATGAATAGAATATTTAAAAATACGGAAGTGAATGGTTTTTTTTTTTAGTTTTTTCATCCCTCTTTTTAAAATGCATAGTAATATATATATATATATATATATATATATATATATATATATATATATATATATATATAGTGCAAAGGTAAGTGTGCTCGACACGTTGTGCACGGTTAGGTATGGCATATCCGGCGGAATATTCCTCACCCGCGCCGCCCACGCCATCTGACGCGAGGCCGGCGTTGTTGAGCGTAACAACGTACTCATAGAAATTTATCAGCGATCCTTGATCTGCCGTCCGTTTTGACCATATAAATCCATCTCCTCCGTTCATACGCACATAACATTACGACCTTTGGACGGATAAGATATCTTCAATCGACGAAAATAACGGCTGATTATGCATCCTCGTAGAAAGGTCTATGCATGCGTCCCAACGAAACCATTCCCCGAGAAGTTCGGTGTTCGAACGGGCCGCATGAGAAATATAATAACGGCCCGGATGCGTCCAACGTCACCTAGCATTCCCCGCAGATGCCATGTTCCGAAGGCACAATTTAACAAAGGCGCAAATTAATACCACAATACCAAAAATAAATAAGCAATAAATTAGAAAAAATCAATGAACGGACGTGATTGATAGGAACAACTTAACTTAAAAGTTAAAACACCGCGCAGGAACAACTTAACTCAAAAGCACCGCCCCACATGAAAGCAGCTTCCTAGTTTCAACTCAATTTATGACCTCAGCCGTTGGATGATGATGCGACGCTGTCCCTTCTGGAACATAGGCCTTCCATCTCAACCATCCAATCACGTCAAATGGTCGTATGTCAAAAATAAAAACTATTTTCACACTATTTTTTTTTCCCAGACCCGCCCTGAGATTCACCGAGTTACTGGGTTGTCAGCGAACCGACAAGGGTAAAATAGTTATTTCATAGAAAACATGTGACTCGATAGTCGCGCTGTTCCGGCTGAGCCGGGTACATTGCGTATAAATCGAGCTGAGCTGAGCCGAACTGATACTGTGCTAAAATTGAAGCTCGACTTGATCCTAAAATTTGAAGCTCAAAATTTACTCGAACATGATCGAATTTTTTTTTCAAGCTCGAGTTCGAGCTCGATCAAATACTCGATCGAGCTTGACTCGAATTTATGTATAAAAATTTAAAAAATATTTTTAAGCAACTTATTCTCAACAAAGTTTAACTCTAATCCTTCCTAAATGATTCTTTAATTCAAGAAGAAGCAGAGAAGGATTTTAAAGGTCTATTACCTTGCGTCCTTGTTATATTCTCCATCGAAGAAAATCTAACCGAACGACGGTCTATTTCCTGAACAAAGATTGTCAAAAAAATTAAGATAAATTATCAGAGAGTATATAGATTAATTTTCCAAGGTCTTACCGTGGGTTCTATCAGATTAAATCCAAGGGTGAATTCGGCTTCAACGAAGAAGGCTCCTTCCAACTTCCACCGCAAGTCCGTAATCTTCACAGTTCACACCAAATTTTTGAGCCAAAGCTTCAAAGATAATCATTATCTTTAATGGAGATAGGGCTTAATGGAGATAGGGCTTATCAGTTAAGCAATTACCGCCCCTATCCTCTCGCTGTTCATAGGGAGTTAGGGACGAGAGACGGACGGTTTTGTTTTCCCTAATTTCCTCTTAGGGCTCGCGTCGAATTGGCGCTTAGAGCATGAGAGGCTGATACGAACCATCGCTCGATGGAAAAACTGAGACAAACGACTGTTCGTTTTCCCTATTTTGAATTACTTATGAATTTTACTTTTTTATCCTTATAATTATAATAAAATTTAAATTAGGAAACGAACCATTGCTATCATAATTTAAACCTGAGAGGCGATAAAGCTTGTAAGCCTTTCGAGCGAGTATTTAATACTCGAACTCGGCTCGATAATTTACTCAAGTAGCTCGAGTTCAAACTCGACATAATAAGCAGCGAGTCGATTTTGAGTATTTTTCGAATCGATTTCAAGCTACTCGCAGTTGTCTCGGCCCAATTACACCGAGTCGTTTTTCAAATCGGTGCCAAAAGGCACCGGTTTTAAACAAAAGGGATGGGATCCAAAGATTTTATCGAAATAGTGTTAAAGGAAAAACGCCATTTCAAATGGCGTTTTCCCCCAGCCACTTCATCCCCTCAGGCTCGGTCCCGTCAGCTGGGTTGCTGACAGGGACCGAGCAGAAATCGCCACATGGTGTGGCGATTTCAGCTAAATGAAATCGCCACACCGTATGGCGATTTCAATTATAGTGGGAATCGCCACTTCGTGTGGCGATTCCAACTGGGATTGAAATCGCCACATGGTGTGGCGATTTCAACAGTCTCCCCCCGACCGAGAGGCTGCGATCGGGGGATTCTTTTAAAGGGCCTGGGTGCCCTTTTTTTCCTTCGCTCGCCACATGAGTCCGACTCTCGCCATTTTCCGTTGCTTGCCGGAGAGATCCCCGCCTGTGCCCTACGGGTTAAATGGCCCCCTAAATCGCCCTTGCTTCGCCCAAATATTTGTCACCTCTTAAACCACACCTTCTTTGCCTTTTTTTGTCAGATCATGTGTACTCTCCGCAGTTAGTTCCCATCAAGGTAGATTCACATTCCATTCTTAAACTGATTTTTATATGCATGAGATGTGTGTTTATACATTCCCTCATATAACTGATATTAATAGATTTTTTTGACAAAGAAGAAAGCAATATTGATGTTTTATTTTAGCTATGATATCATCATGGGAGATTAAATGTTCCATATGGACCTTGGGAACCAATATGTGCTAAATGCTACTAAAATTTATGCATATTTAATTTTTTTTTTGTTTGTAGCTGATCGGAGATAAATTTTGATCACCTTTTTTTCAGATGAAACTGTACGTGTTTTGCTATATTATGATGGATCAATTGAACATGGTGGCCAAGAAGGGATACATTATAATCAACCTCCTCGTAAATGTTTGAAATTGAGCACGGGAACATGCTTTGCTGAGTTGGTTGATCAGATACATACAGTTCTAACAATTCCAGTACAGAGACATATCATCAGATTGATGTGGAGATCTCCAATATTGCATCAAAAATGTGCTTCTTCCAATTGAGGACGACGACGATGTGGAGCACATGTTGACATTTCCCTCGAAGTGTTCCGAATATCGATGTATTGAACTCTATGTTTTAAAGGATGATGTTCCAGAGCCATATAGTGTTGGTCATATAGAGAATGTTCGAGACAATTCTCCTATAGCCCAGCAGCAGGAACAGGTTAGGCCTCAGTGGATTTCCCAATGATTGAGGGATTTATGCCAGCTGTACAAAGTGATGATGTGGTAAACAATCAGTGTAATATTGATAGTCGGGGAATGGAGTCAGACGAAAGTGCAGATGATGACTATTGGCCTGAACATGATGACTCAGATGAAGAGTCAAATGAAGATGAAGAGTCATATGGAGACGTGGTAGTTCATGACACTGGCTTTAGTTCCATTCCTGCATACACTCATCCAGACCTATTCCAACTCAGGTACATGATCATCAAGCCTTTGCATATGAACAAGTACCAGAATTTTATAATGAGTTAAATTTGCATGATGGTGGATGTGTCAGTACTCCAAGAGAGTTGCCCTTCAAATCTCAATTTTGGGATCCATCAATGACTGAGTTTGCTAAAGGATTATTGTTTAATACTAAAGATGAACTGAAGAGAGCATGTGAAATGTATCACATCAAGAAGCATCGCACATATAATGTTGTGGAGTCGAAGAAACTATTCTGGTCTGTGAGATGTGCCTCTTCAAGTACTGCCCAACGGTGTCCGTGGAGGTTGCGTGCTACCAAGTTGAAGAAGCATGGATTTTTTGAGATCACAAGGTATGAAGGGCCGCACTCTTGTTTATTCAGTAATTTAACTCGGGATAACAAACATATTACATCTCGAGTTATTAGCCATGCTGTTCGACACATTGTGGAGAAAGATCCAAGTGTGAATATTGAAGCTATTATAGCAACCATTGCAGAACAATTTCACTATACAGTGTCATATGCCAAAGCATGGCATGGAAAGCAGAGGGCATTGATTGATATATTTGGTGAATGGGAACCGTCATATGCAAAGCTTCCTAGATACATGCTTGCACTGCAGAATGCTAACCCTGGAACAGTTGTATGTTGGGATTTCTACAGTGAAGCAAGTTCTTCTGAACGGGTCCTGAATTATGTATTTTGGGCATTTCAACCATCTGTTGAGGGGTTTCGGTATTGTCGCCCGGTGATTTCTATTGATGGAACACATCTTTATGGAAAGTACCGGGGGAAGATGCTGATCGCGACAGGCACTGATGCTGATAATAGGATATTTCCACTGGCCTATGCAATTGTGGATGAAGAGTGTACAGCTAGCTGGAGCTGATTTTTGCTGAGGCTTAGGAGGCATGTTGTGAAAGATAGAAATGGATTTGTCTTATATCTGACCGACATCCTGGTATACTAAGTGCCATAGCTGATAATGAAATTGGATGGGCTCCACCAAGAGCTTATCATCGATATTGTTTGAGACATGTTTGCAGTAATTTCAACTCGAGATTCTCAAATGTTCAGTTGAAAAGAGCAGTATGGAAAGCAGGGAGCGAACATCAGCTTCGGAAGTTTAACTTTCTGATGGAAAGGATTAAAACAGTCAATGCAGAGGCTTGGACTTGGCTATCGGAGTTAGAGCCGGAGAAGTGGACATTGGTACATGACGGGGGCTTTCGCTACGGTACATTGACAACCAATCTCTCGGAAGTTTTTAATTGCGTGTTGAGGGGAGCTAGAAATGTTCAATTACTGCGTGTGTGCAGATGACATTTCATCGTCTCGTTAAATACTTCAACACGAGACGCGCAGAAGCCTTAAGGTATGTACAGGAGAACCCTAACAACCTTTCCACTCCTCATATTTCGATTAAGATTGCTGAAGGTCAGGCCAAAGCTAATGAGCACAGAGTAACTAGATACAACATGCAAAGAGCTACTTATGAAGTAGTGACAAGGAGGTTCAGTGAAGCTCTCAGGGGTGGAGGCAACGTTCAGACTGTTTCTCTTAGTGACCGTATTTGTTCATGTGGGAAGTGGACAATATATAAATATCCATGTACACATGTGTTAGCAGTGTGCCAGGAGATTGGCATGGACTCAGCGGCTTTTGTTGATGAAGTATATAGTATTCGCTCCTACATTGCTACCTGGGTGGGGAGTTCAACCCGGTACCACATGAAGACTACTGGTTGCAAACACCGATCACGTGCATACCTGATCGGGATCGTCTTAGGCCGAAGAAAAGAGGAAAGCCAAAGTCAACTCGGATCCATAACGAGATGGATGAGGTTCAGCCTAGAAGAACAAGTCGATGTTCTATTTGCAAGCAAACGGGTCATTCCAGGCGCCGTTGTCCTAATGTAACCGGTGGACCTTCGGGATCTTAAATTTATGTACTCTTTAAGTAAACTGGCCATTCTGTGCCTATGATGTACTTGTCTTAGGAACAAGACTATATACTGATGCATTTATGACGTACTTGGGCCTATGACTTTCATAATTTATGGATGCATTTACTTTTTGTCATGATTGCATTTGATGACGTGAGTTTCGATTGAGTTTCGGTGAAGTTTCGATTGAGTTTCGGTCGATCTTTGATTGAGTTTCGATCAAGCTTTGATTGAGTTTCGGCAATTGATATCTTTCTATTTTGCATTTGTCACTCAGGCAAAAAAAAAAAAATTTCGGACTTAAATGAGTTTCCGGATTGGGGGGGGGGGGGGGGGGGGGCTCGGGAGCCAATTTCGGACTCTTTAAGTCCCCCGAATTTAAGTCCCCCGTGACAGTGCCGAAGGCTCGGAGTCTGAGAAATCGCCACTTGGAGTGGCGATTTCAGGGTTGAAATCGCCACTTCAAGTGGCGATTTCATAACTGGGCCGAAATCACACAAGTGGCGATTTCATCCACGAAAGGACCCAAAAGGTTGGCCTGAAATCGACACATGAAGTGGCGATTTCAACCCTGAAATAGCCACTTCATGTGGCGATTTCATCTTGTACAACGGGCCTGAAATCGCCTGAAGAAGCAAATGTCCTGAAATCGCCACTTCATGAGTGAAATCGCCACAGGCACTGTGGCGATTTCCTCAGGCATCCAAAAGGTGAACTGTAGAGTGGCAAATTTCCTCTTGGAAGCAAGTAAGGCATTAAGGCATTAAGGCATTAAGCAAATGCTGAACAGCTCATTCATGGGGCCATCTCCTTAGATAAAATTTCCAACTTTAAGCGGCGGTGGTGAATTCAACCCAAAAATGATCGAAATTGAATCGAAACTCTGAAACTCAACCGAAACTCAACGAAACTCAACCGAACTCGAAACTTGACCGAAACTCAACCGAAACTGAAACTCAAACTTGACCGAAACTCAGCCGAAACTCAACCAACTCAATCAGAAACTCAAAAACTCGAAACTCAACCGAAACTCAACCGAGACTCGAAACTTGACCGAAACTCAACCGAAACTCAGCCGAAACTCAACCGAAACTCAACCGAAACTCAACCGTAAATGTCAATCATGAAAAAAGTAAATGCATTAGAAGAACACAATCTCATAGAAATAAGATTTTTCTGATACATTAAAAAAAAGAATTTTTACATCATAAGGTTTGAGTACAACAATCTAGAAAACCTAGGTTCCACATCCTCGTCGAGGAGGTCGGCGAATACGTCCAGTCCGTCGCCTATAGGTCGCCAACGGTATAGGATCCTCATCAATCACCTGAGATACCCCTCCTGCGTGGGGATCGCGCTAGCATTGAAAACATCATGCATAGCAGCGTCCAAATGTGACCGGGAGGCATCAGCATCCTCACATATCTCGGCGATGTCCGCATCGGCAATGTCATCAATGCGATATGCATTGTGATCTTGACAGGCAGATGTACCCTCCCCGGCATCTCTCCTCTGCGAATACTCGTGTGCTAATGGGGACCGCATGCAAGAGGGCGATGGAGTATAATGAAATGTCTCCATCATCGGATCAACGTCGGCTCGTGTGGACTCCAGCACCTCCGGATAGAGTGCTGAAGGAGCTGTGCTCCGAACATGCTGATGCCAGACGACAGACAATGTACCATGCGCCATCGACGTCGCGCTTCTCAAAATCTGTAGCCGCTCATCGTCCACTGGGGCGGCTAATGCCCGCTCGAGCTCCATAGTCAACTGTTGAAACCTCTCATGCTGCATATAATATGACAACAAAAATTCATATGATAGCTTATGAAGTTAAAAGTAAAAGATACCCAAAAAAATTTAAAATCAGTACCAGAAACTCATATGAAGTGCCTTCCCCTTCATAACCACTTGTACTATACTCAGAGCGGCCTACACATATTCGAGTGATACACATATTCGAGTGATGCTCCTAAACCAGGCCATATAATCGGGTGTGCATGGGAATCCTGCTACTATAGGCTCTCCCACAATCAGATGCTGGCGCCGTGCATTCCATGTTGCAACATAAGTCCCGTGCACGGCATCCCATGCAGCATTTGACCTCCCCGTCGATCAATCTGATGAAGATGTAGCGACGTATCGCATGGACATGGTATGCACTGGCGACATCCAAATTGACGAAGCACCCGATCCGGCAAATGCCATTCAACTACATCAAAACATATCAGCGGGATCCGTGCCGTCCAAATATCCGAACTAACCAAGCAGCTTGGAGGTAAAATAGAGATAACTGCCGGCGAGTAAGGACACCATAAGAACTGCATAGAAAAAATTTAATTAATCATTAGGCAACATAATGAATCGATCTAATTGAATTCCATATACAACATGACATACCCGTTGTTCACTATCATCCAACAGATCCAACTGGTCCCTATACGCACGTAGTGTATGGGTTGGAATATTTTTCATGTTGTATCTTACGTGCCATCTATACCCCCATGGTGCACCTAAGTGCCAATCATCATCGGCATCCGAAGGTCTAGCCTCCGGAATCTCGAGTCTCATGGGATGGAAAATAGGAAATCGTTCCCATGCCCAAATCTGCATGTTCGGATAATTCAAAATTTTAATTAATAATTAAAATTACTCGATCTCAGACATAAGAATAAAGTGTTTACCTGTAGCAATGGGAGGTATCCTCCGATGTCAGACTGGGTAGGGCTCGTTGCACGACATAGTGCTCTATATAAACCAGCCAGCGTAGCCGATCCCCAACTTAGAGCAGCAAATGCCTCCAAGTCTTCAAGAAATGGCACGTACATCAACTTAACTAAATTACCAGAGGTATCCGGAAGAATCACTCCACCAATGATTCGAAGAAGTTGTCCCCTCACGAACTGCTGGACAACCTCATCATCCACATCTTCGTCCAAGTGAAGGTCACGATAGAATTGATCGAAGAATGCTAAACGAAAATGACCTTTCGGAAATGCTTCGACGGGAGGTTCAACACCAAATAACCTCCCAAATATAGCCTGCCACTCCGGAATTGTATGGCGCGGATCTAACCCAGTAACAGCGGAACCATCAATCCGGAGGCCGCTCAAAATACTTACATCCTGTAGTGTAATGGTCGCCTCACCAAAAGGTAGATGAAATGTGTGGGTCTCTTGCCGCCATCTCTCAACCAGTGCAGAAATAAGGCCGACATCCAGTCGAATCTGGCCAATCCGATATATGCCAAACATGCCGACATGATCTAGGTAGTACTGCACTCGTGGGTGTGACATTCCCGGTGTCTCTTTCCATATATGTGCGTCATGCCGACGGCATCTAAGAACCGGTAACTCCTGAAATAAAAAAATTGATACATCCGCATAAACATAAACACATGTAAATTAATTAAGGACCGTCGATCAATAATACATACCTCGCCTTGAAATATGTTCGTTGATCTATGCAACTCTTGCAAAGTGAGAACAGTAGGATCACGAGGCCCTGGATCTAAGACATTATGAGCCATGTCTTGATAATCTGACAAAAGCAACATTTACAAGCAATCAATAAACATAAAAGCAATATTTACAACAAAGAAGACCTAAAAGTGATGTGATGTTATGCCACATCTACGGCATATCAGCCGCTATTATTTAGATCTGAATACAACGGATCTTATTTTTAAATATTATGCTTTTCTCCATGCATATGTTTAAGCTTAGCTTCCGCAAATATATTTTATGCTATGCATATACTAAAATTTAGCAGGTTTTACATACATTTAAGGTTTGCTATAAAATGTACAGTTGTAGCATGATATATAAGGGCCGAATTCTAGATCAAAGGTGGGACGTTCACATCCATACAACGAAGCAAAAATAATTTGTTTATATAGAGCATGGGGTATGCTAGATGTCTCTAAACCCACTATTACTATCAGTGCCATATCGATTAACGAATCTAGTTGTCTAGGATTATCGGATCTAGTTGAGAAAATCACATACAAGGGACTTTGTGTACCTTGTAAAGTCTACAAAAAAGATGGATCTCCGGTCGAGCCGCGGCGGAGATCTCCGGTGGTAGGCGAGCCGTGGCGGGGATCTCTCTAGCGAGCAATGAAAAATGGCGAGAATCGGCGTGTGTGGCAGCGGAGGGAAAAAAAGGCACCCAGGCCCTTTAAAAGAATCCTCCCGATCGCAGCCTCTCGATCGAGGGGGGACTGTTGAAATCGCCAATGTGGCGATTTCAATCCCAGTTGGAATCGCCATACGAAGTGGCGAACTATAATTGAAATCGGATGATTTCATTTGGCTGAAATCATCATACTATGTTCTCGATCCCTGTCAGCTACCCAGCTGATGGGGTCAAGCCTGAGGGGATAAAGTGGCTAAAGAAAAATGCTTTTTTCCTTTAACACTATTCCAATAAAACCTTTGAATCTCATTCCTTTCGTTTAAAATCGGTGTCTAAAGCACCGGTTTGAAAAACGACTCCAGTTACACCCCCGAGGCACGCATATTGATAAAACCAGCGGACGAAGTACATCATCGCAAAATATGGGTGGAAATAACACGCGCGTGGTTTTGGACCACGCCGCCACCGGCGATCGTCTTTGGAAGGAATTTTTTTCTCTATAAATAGATCGAAGGCTCGCTCAGAGGTCTCATATTTCGATCCCCACCGGTCCTCGTTATCGTCAGATAAAGACTCATCAGGAAATCCCGCGAGGTATCGATCGATTTCATATTTCTGGATCTTTTAGATTTGTTTTTTCCATATGTTCTTTTTGTTTTCTTGGATCAAGCATCGTGTTTTGGGGTTTTTTTTGGCGATTATCGATTTGTTGATGTGATATTTTTCTAGATCTAATCCATCGCATGTGGAGTTCGGTTCGATCTCTATAAAATTTTCTTTTTCGCGATTTAAAATGTTCTGTACTGGATCGTGTTTTTTCTAATTTTTGTATGTTTGCTAGTATTTGGAGAGATGGGAGCTCTGATGTTTCGTTTAAATTGGCGGATCACCCGAAGCTTCCGAAGGGGAAGACGGTGGCCGTCGTGGTTTTGGATGGATGGGGCGAAGCCAATCCCGATAAGTTCAACTGTATTCACGTCGCCGAGACTCCTACTATGGATTCACTCAAGAAGGTACAACGATTAATTTTTATTAATTGACTTTACCTATTAGTTCCGTTTGTCGAGATCAGTGGCCTTTTTATGGCGCCGCCAAATGTATTTGGGAATCTTAGTTTCCTGTTGGCTTGCATTAATTTATTTATGACTTCCTGTTAAATCTTTATAATTCTAGAATTATAACATATTTGCAAACATGTAATGGTACTTTCGTGAAGTTTTCATCTTTTCATTTCATAAATAATTTTCTATTAATACCATATCATGAATGTATTATGTGGCTTGTAAATATTAGGTCAATCACTTATCTGATCCTATTTTACTATGAATAGGATTGTTATATTATTGGATTCATCAAATATCTTTGATTTTGACTTTCTTTACAGTCGCCCTCTTGTCCAAAAGCCCTGCAACAATAATTATTCTCTCTTGCGTTACTATGGAGCACATGTGTTATTAGTTCTTAATTCTTGAGAGACTGGTCTGGAGTAAGATTTACATAACATTATAAATTCGCCTAATTATAACCTCTGAAACCGTAATGGTTTTTATATGCCGGTCAAGATTTTGATGCTTTTTTTTAAAAAAATATGACAATATCGTAATAGCTGTGTAAAATAAAGGTAAGATTATGGTGTTCAAACCAGCATGGAGATTTTACCCTTTTTTAGAACTAAGTTGGTCATTGGATAAAGACCATTGTAACAGGACGCTAGCTAAACATCACATTTGTTCAGATAACCATCTATTTCCTTTATTTTAATTTTTTAATAAATAAAACCATTATGTGTTTCCCATTCCTCAAAAACCAGTATAATAACCATTATAACATTATAGCAGCTAATATATTAAACAATGCCTTGGAGCGATCCTCACACTACTTTGAAATTATAAATGCTATATGCGCTCAAGGATTCCCTGTGGCTAATCCGTCTCAGGATTGCTACTTGCTAGTGCAACAGTGGTATATACTGCATACACTTGTTCCTGACATTATGTAACAGTGTACTGACCAAGATGCGTGGAAAGCATGAATTCTTCACTCTGTTCTTTAATATTTGTGGCACAAACTGGTCCTAAAATAATATCCTGTTAATGACCGAGTACTTGAATCTTGTTTTCTAAGCATATGAACTATTTACTCAGTCAATTAAATCCTGTGGGTACTCATGTATGTCAACGTCATGGTATCAGTGACAGTTTTTATTGCCTTCCAAACCCCTCTAGAACCATAATTTTACTGTTATGTCAAAAGCAATGGCAATTGATAGCCATTATATTTCAAGAATGAAGAACAACAGTGGATAACAATTTGCAGAGTATATACTATTTTATGAAATGATATGGATATTGAAATTTAAAAAATTGTTATGTTTATTGGATATATGATGAAAAGAATGAGTAACTATTGTTGTAACTGTTATATAAGAGCCGTTATTATGGAATAAGAACTACGTATGGGTGTTACCAGAACACACGCACATATAATGTAATGTGGGGAAGCTGTGACCATTATAGCGGACGGTACCTTTTGAACGGCTGTTATTATAGATCATGCATTAACTCAACTGGGTCCTGTTCAATACACACAAAGTGTACTAGCACAAATAGTTAGAATAAACCATTCCCCGTAGTCAAGACAGATCTACTAAAAATTTGTGCTACAGTTCTACTGATGGTGTGTCCAATTCCATCTAAAACTGTGAACAATAAACTTGTATTCCAAAAGAACCGATGATCTAGTCTTCTGTGTGTAAGCCGTACTCTACACACTAGATCAAATACTCTTTGTAAATACTAGACACATGCACATATATAGTAAATGGCATACATTGCTCAAAATAAATTCTCATTAAAATATAAAGACATAACATAAAGCATATCTTTTAGTCTATATCTCTATCAATGCATTCACATGTCTTTTCTGATTTGTCACTTCAACATATAAGCTGTAAATATCAGCTGATTCTTGGTTTTTGCTGACACTGAATTAAATAATATCATCAATCACTTCTTCCTAAAGTTAATCTATTATTTCTCATCATGTTCTTTCAAAAGGGTGCTCCGGAAAGATGGAGGCTGGTAAGGGCTCATGGCACAGCAGTGGGGCTTCCTACTGAAGATGACATGGGTAACAGTGAAGTAGGTCACAATGCACTAGGTGCAGGACGCATTTATGCTCAAGGGTACAATACTCACCAAAACAACTTTTATCTTCATGAGGACAATCATGCGCTAGTTATGCTGTCTTTTAGTATCATGTGCTAGTTATGCTTTTTGAATCTTTTATCTTCACATCAACATGTTTTTCTCTTTAATATGAGCATGCTTAATTGCAGGAAATTTCCATTGTGTAAGTTGTTTATAAAAAAAGATTTTTGAAAAATATCTTTAATTTTTTTTCTTCTGATTAAAATATTCTTCTCTTTCAATGTGATTTAGTTTCATTGTGTAAGTTGGTTATCATATGGACCTCTCATGATCTCTATATTATTGCAATAATGATAGTAATGTGCTGTCAAGTCTTCTTGCACCACCTATTTGAACAAGCAGCTAAACAAATTAAGAAAAATAATCATATTTCTTATTCATTGAATGACTTTTCAAACCCCAACAAATTTGATAAACATACTCTTATGATATGTTTACTACACAAATCCATCACCTTGGTCATTTGAAATAGTTGTAAAATTGAATTCATGCATCACAACCTGTGGAAATGAAGAATAAGCAGTACTTAATCTACATTTTTCACTCTTTAATGGAACTTCTTCATGATTATGCTAAAACTTCTTGAAGTAATCCTTGTCAAACCCCTGGCACAGACTTCTTATAGAACTGTATTAAATTAAGAAGAAAGCAAATAGAACCAAAAAACTTCTTGAAGTAATCCTTGTCAAACCCCTGGCACAGACTTCTTATAGAACTGTATTAAATTAAGAAGAAAGCAAATAGAACCAAAGGGCTGTGTTATGTGACTACCTCTTATTTGGTGATAATTTTTATTTGTCAGTTCTGTGTTGCTACATATTGAAAAAGTTACCTTTCCTGGATTACAGTGCTAAGCTAGTGGATCGTGCACTTGCCTCTGGAAAGATATTTGAAGGGGAAGGTTTTAAATATATCAAAGAAAGTTTTGATCAAGGTACTTTGCATCTCATTGGGTTATTGAGTGATGGAGGTGTCCACTCGCGGCTTGATCAACTACAGGTACAGATGAGGAATTCTCGGTTCTTATTTGATTGGTGTTATATGTATGTAACTATGATTACCTTGCTTAATGCCTTTTTTTTTTGCAGTTGCTGTTGAAAGGTGCTAGTGAGAATGGTGCAAAAAGAATCCGTGTTCATGTTCTTACTGATGGCCGTGACGTTTTGGATGGGACAAGTGTTGGTTTTGTACAAACACTTGAGAATGATCTTTTGAGGCTACAGGAGAAAGGTGTTGATGCACAGATTGCATCTGGTGGGGGTCGGATGCATGTTACCATGGATCGCTATGAGGTATTTGTTAAGCTATCTGACTCTATTATATCCCCCATTAGCAGTATATAAAGTAGCGATTTATCTTATAAAAAGGATTTGAATTCATGCTTCATATTTCTCTGAAAGATTCATACTTCTTATATTTTACACTCTAGGGAACACTTACGCGACTTTCTTAAGTTGGGCCCTACCGAATATTCTAAGGATTATGATGGCCATTTGTCTATTTCTGTGCACTTTATCCCCCTCATAATCTTAGTATTTGTGAAAATACCTTCAAATCTTTTTCTTAGAATTTATCACTTTCTAGGTAGAGCTCCTTCCTCATTTGTGTATTTTTCAGAGCTTTTTTTGCTCTGGTTTATGCAGAATGTTCCACGCTACAAAGGCACATTTCTTCAAGAACATATCTATATTATATTTTTGCTTTTTTTTTAAATTCTGGCTAAACACTGCAGTCCTTTGTACCATTTGCACAGTGAGTTCAAATTTTGTTGTCCCTTTGGCATTTTGCTATTATCAACATGTTGATTGGTAGTTTGCATGGTTTTGATCAATTCTCAGAATTCTTGAATAGAAACCAAATAAATTGGGCTGCTGATTTAAAAGATCATTTAATTCATTTTGCAGAATGATTGGGGTGTTGTTAAGCGAGGTTGGGATGCTCAGGTTCTTGGTGAAGCACCACACAAGTTTCAAAGTGCTGTTGAAGCTGTCAAAAAGCTTAGGGAAGTTCCCAAAACTAATGATCAGTACCTGCCCCCTTTTGTAATAGTTGACGGGAGTGGCAAGGCAGTTGGGCCAATAGTGGATGGTGATGCAGTTGTAACTTTCAACTTCCGAGCTGATCGTATGGTTATGGTTGCTAAAGCACTAGAATATGAAGATTTTGACAAATTTGACCGTGTTCGCTTTCCAAGGATTCGGTATGCTGGAATGCTTCAGTATGATGGTGAATTGAAGCTTCCAAGTCAGTATCTTGTTTCTCCTCCTGAGATAGAAAGGACATCAGGAGAATACTTAGTGCACAATGGCGTTCGTACTTTTGCTTGCAGGTATTGTACTGTGCACCTTGAAATTTTAGGTTGGTTGGAATTTTCATAACAAATGGCATGTGTATTTTTGGTGATCAATCAGATTAGGAATGAAAAAGGGTGGGTTTCTTGTTTTTCATATAACCATTTCAAAGTTAAATGAGCTGTTACTCTATCCAAAAGGTTCAAAAAACATGGAGACAATGTTTTCATAGAAATTGTCTGATTTCTCTTGTAAATTTTTTTTTCATAGAACCAGAGAACCAGCAAACCAAAGAAATTTCAGCAATTAATTTGATCTTTTCTTGGCATGAACAAGTGCTTCATGCTAACAAACTACTGGTGATATTTTCATGTCTAGTTTTAACTCTTATACAACCAATAAATTACCTGAACTTTATAATTTTGAGTTTTACGATGCCATTTTGTAACTGTTTATCCGTTGCAGCAGTCCATATTTTTGTATCATCCAGAAAAATCATTATGGTTGATATGCCTGTTCTTTAAAGCTGAGATATTAGTGCTGTTATTGCTTTCATATCTAGGACAAATACACTTATGTGAAACCATTTTACATTTGCTAGATACACTCATGTGAAACCTTTTTACGTTTGCTCAACAGTGAAACCGTCAAGTTTGGTCATGTCACCTTTTTCTGGAACGGGAATCGATCTGGGTATTTTGACCCATCAATGGAAGAATATGTTGAAATTCCAAGTGATACAGGAATTACATTTAATGTCAAACCCAAGATGAAGGCCGTGGAGATTGCTGAGAAGGCAAGGATGCTATCCTCAGTCACAAGTTCGACCAGGTAGAGAAATATATGAACGATAAGATGGATGGAACAGTTCTTTCGCAGTTTTATGGTTCACATCACTCACTAGTCTGTGTGATTATAGGTTCGTGTCAACCTTCCTAATGGGGATATGGTGGGACATACTGGTGATATAGAGGCCACTGTTGTGGCATGCAAGGCTGCTGACGAAGCTGTCAAGGTATCATTCTAGATTTGCTTTGACTTTCTTTACCGAACGTGCCTAGTGTTAAGGAACTTTTTATGTATCATTAGTCTTGTTTATGTGAACACTTGTATATGGTACCTCTTTCTGCTCTTAGACTCCGCAATTAGAAACTTTTGAAAAGAAACACAATCCATATAACATCACCACTGCCACCATCATTGTCACTTCTGCTAATGGTTGGAAGAGTGGTTGATTTTTGAATTTGTTTCTTCCAATGTCTACATAAATAAAAATAATTGGCTGTACATTTTTACTTTTTAAAGAATTTAGAAATAAAATTAAAATTCATTTTTAGAAAAAGGAAAAGTGAAAATGATGCTAAATGCTCGAGCTGTTTGATGTTTGGAAGTCTATTTTGAGGTCTGGAGTCGCAATATGTTTAGGTTCAATGCATCTGATGGCTCTTTCTTGTTAAAAACCTAGCGACTCCTTAATTGGTTTCAATTACCAAATCAGGACAGAGACCTTGCTTATCGTCTTACTTTATTTCTTTTTTCAAACCAATAAATATTCCTAAATTAATTTGTGATGTGCTGTCTGCTTTTGCTGATCCAATGCTAGATGCTTCTCGTCTAGCAGCAATTCTGTTCCATGTCATAAACCAGTTATATGGATCTTTGACTTTGTTGTTATTTTATTAGATCGCTCTTATTGATTGGAACACAATGCTTTTTTCTTTAACAAACTCATTGCTTTTCATACAGATCATTCTGGATGCTATAGAGCAAGTTGGTGGGATATATGTTGTTACTGCAGATCATGGAAATGCTGAGGACATGGTAAAGAGGAACAAAGCTGGCCAACCACAACTAGACAAAAATGGGGGCATCCAAATTCTTACTTCCCATACTCTTCAACCAGTAAGTACTGAAGACCATCTTCATCTTCATCTTTTGCAACACGAATAGCTTTTTGATCTTTTGGTATAATCTAGTATAGAATAAAATGTTTGAATGTTGGAGTTACTATAATCTGAACACTAGCTGTTATTATATGAAAACAATTTGAGGTGTTCTGCTTGTTAGGCTAGAGTTTGTCAGGCCATATTGGTGTAGGAGATCATGTAAGTTTCTAGATTGCCACATAGGCTGTTGCTTGGTTCAAAGGTTGTAATCTTAATGGAAGTGTTAGAAGGCGGTTGTGATCTTTTGGGAGACTATTTGCAAAATTTTGGCATGCATTGTGCATCATCTAACAAAGAGATGACCGGTCACAGCCCTTGGTTCCATGGACATGCTGGTGCAGCTCTTAGGGAGTATTGTTGATTTTTTAATATGCATATATGGGTCATGGAAGCTAGAGCCAGACAACAGTATTAGGATCTATAGCTACAAGCCGTACTATGAGTATATTATGAATAGCTTGACCTAGATGGCCTTTGTCTGGACTTGTATACGGATGGACTTCCAAGAATAATATAGAGCACGGGTGGCAAGCAAGGCTATCATTGAGCATTTTGAATTAACAAATCTTAAGTTTCTCCCTGCAAAGTAGCACTCATTTTTTTCAAGCTTTCTTTTACGTGCTTATAATACCAGATGTTCAAGAGACGAATGAAGGTTTTAAGTGTCAACATCCCAAGCTTACAGAAGTCATAAGATTGATTTTGGTGTAACGTATTGGTTGTATAGTATACTGATATGACACAAATTAATGTAGAGATTCTATTTATAAACCTTACAAAGGCCCTTCGCTCTGGCTAAGATGCTGGCTCAGCTGCTGATTGAACAGTAAGGGCCCGTTTCGCATCCCTGACAATTTTCAGTCTTTGATTGTCGTTTCTGAAAACATAAAAACACAATGCTTCAAAGCAAAACTTAAGCTTTTCATATCAATATTGCAAATGCATTAGTAAACTTGCTGTCAATTAATTTTAGTAGCTTTTTTGTATAGATTCAGTAAACTTCTTGCCTGTGCTATAAATCTGCAGGTTCCCATTGCTATTGGAGGCCCTGGACTTGCTTCTGGTGTCAGATTCCGCAACGATGTACCCAATGGCGGCCTTGCTAATGTTGCTGCCACTGTTATGAATCTCCATGGTTTTGAGGCTCCTAGCGACTACGAGCCAACCCTCGTTGAAGTAGTTGACAATTGATACCAACATCTAGCGATAACACAGAGCAGGCGTTATATCGCTCCATTCTGAGCCTTGATCCAAAAATCCTGCTGCCAATACTTGTGGGTGTAGCAGGGATGGCAAAATAAATTCTTTTTGTGGAACTTAATTTTATGTGAGGAGCAGTAAGATGTCTTGATATTGTCGTAATTTAGTGTGTTTTTTTGGTCTTCTTACAGCAATTTAATTGTTGTGTGGAGGTTCCCCACCATGACGTTCTGAGCATGAACGCCATGTACTATTGAATGTTATTCAACTTTGGAAAATTATTTAACTCGAAATAGGCGATGGATTTTCTTGTTTTTTTTTTTTTTTTTTTGGAAGAAACGGGCAATCACACTAGTCTAGTGCGGATCAACCCAGATACATCAGAATGTAAAATTTGCATCAGTACAGGGGGGCAGGGATCACCCACCCTCCAAAGCCTATAACCTGAATGCTGAGCCACGACCGCCGCTGCCCAGTCAGCAGCCGTGTTGGCTTCGCGAAAAACATGACGGATCTGGGCCGTATCCACCTGCTGAAGCATAGTCCAAATGTCCCTGAGGATCGGATTAGTGGAGACATCAGGAACACTTTCCTTTCGCATCCACTGTATAACAGTCATAGAGTCTCCCTCAATCACAAGCCTCTGAGCTCGAAGAGTCTGGGAAGCATAAGAAATACCAGCCCAAGCAGCATAAAGCTCAGACATAGGGACAGAGGAGTCCAGAGAGCCGAATCCACCAGCCGCCAACAAATCACCTTGAGGCCCACGAATGATGAAAGCCGAACCAGCTAGTCTGCCACGGACACTCCCATCAAAGTTGATTTTGACATACCCTGGAGGGGGGCTCCCAAGAGATGAAAACCGTACGACGGTTCGCTGCCGAAGCAGCAGGGGAACCCCAGAGGCCAGAGATGTCATAACCAACGGAGTGAATAGCACGGGCACAGTCCGCAGCCACAGATCTGATCCTTCTTACAATCTGATGTGAAGAGATACAGTCCTCCGAGAAAATGATCTGATTCCTCGATAGCCAAATCTGGTAAGCCGTCACCGCCCAAAGACCACGAATATGCTGAGGAGCCTTCCGAAGATCCTGGAAAAAGATAGAACGAGGGGAGCCATACTCATCCACTCTATAGCCATACCCCAACTGATGCCAAATCCCAGTAGCTCTTGGGCACTTGAAGATAGCGTGGTCAGTAGACTCATCCTCCAAACCACAGAGGGGACATGTCGGCTGGATAGACAGGCCCCTATGAGAGAGCAGAGCACATGTCGGTAAACAATCCCAAAGCAGCTTCCAGATAAAGAGCTGAACCCTAGGAAGAGTAGGAAGCGACCATATCCACGCAGCGTCCTTGGATTCCTGGGGCTGAGACCTAAAGATCTCCATAAGGTCCCTGAAAGGAGCCCTAGAGAGGGAGGATCTCTGCCATAATCTCACATCACCCGAGGGGCCCGAGACAATAGGAATAGAAAGGATCCGCTGAGAAAGTTCATCACCAAAAAGGCGGGTCACCATTTGGATATTCCAAGAGGGGGGATCTGATGAGATCATATCCTTAACCCTCAAGTCAGAAGGAATATCAGAGCTGATAAATGAAGGCCACCGAGACAGAGGAATCTCAGAAATCCATGATTCCTGAATAGCATCAATAGAATGGCCATCACCAACCATCCAAGAGACATTCTGCATGATATAGTCACCAACCTGACACACCTCCTTCCAAAAGAAGGAACATCCCCTGGGCGGCAATATGAGCTCCCCTGACCTCCAATCACCATATCTCGCACGCATCACAGAGCTCCAGAGGCAGTGCGGCTCCAAAAGAAAGCGAGAAGCATGTCTAGCCAACAAAGCTTGTCGCCTAACCACCAGGGATTGAATCCCAAGACCCCCTTCCTGAATAGGCCTACAGATCATGTCCCACGATAAGAGATGTATACCATGCCCGTCTTGCATAGAAGCCCATAAGAAGTCTCTAAAGTATCTCTCAATCCTCCTCAAACAGGTAGTCGGAATGGCCACATTCGACAGCATATAGAGCGGAAGAGAGGAAAGGACCGACCGGATAATAGTAAGACGGGCCATCATAGATAGATCTGTGACATGCCAGCCGTCGATACGCTGCCGTACCCGCCTTTCTAGATCCGCAAAGTCAGAACAACGAGGACGTCTGCCAGTCATAGGGATCCCCAGATACATGAATCGATCGGTCTGAATAGAGATTCCCAACCGATTATTTATAGCTACTCTGGTGGATCTAGGAGTCTTCGGGCTAAAGCAAATGGAAGACTTCTGAAGATTGACCTTCTGACCCGAAGCCTGACAATAGCGCTGAATAATGGAATCAAAGGTTGCCGCATTAGCTGTAGAAGCCTGACCCAAAAGGATGCAATCATCGGCAAACAAAAGATGAGATATGGAAAGGCCCACATCCCCCACCACAAAAGGGGTAATCCTCAGATTAAGCTGAGCCTGATGAAGAGCTCGAGAGAGATCGTCCGCCGCCAAAATGAATAGAAGGGGGGATAGCGGGCATCCCTGACGTAAACCAACCGATGAATAGAAGAACTCCGATGGGCTCCCATTGACGATCAAAGAGAAAGAGGGCCTCTGAATACAGGCCATAACCCAATCGATAAACATCTCAGCAAAACCGAACTCCTGAAGAGAGCGATGCAAGAAGGACCAGCTCAGTCTATCATATGCTCTCTCCATATCAAGCTTAATAGCCATAAGACACCGACTGGCAGGGGCTCTATGAAGATCATGCATAAACTCCTGAGTGATGAGGACATTGTCCGAGATAGATCGTCCTCTAATAAACGCCCCCTGCTCCTCTGAAATAATACGAGGGATCACGGCACGGAGGCGGGAAGCTAAGAGGCGGGCACAAACCTTGTACAGAGTAGTGCATAGGCTAATCGGCCTAAAGTGCTGAGGAAGAGAAGCATCCGAGCGTTTAGGCACAAGAGTAATAAGAGTCCGATTCCAAGCCTCAGGAATGAGCTTAGATTGGAAAACAATTTGGATTGCCTGAACCATCTCCTGCCCCACAATATCCCAATAATGGCGAAAAAAGAAGGGCGGAAACCCATCCGGCCCAGGAGCCTTATCCTGACCAAGCTCCCAGAGAGCCCGGCGAACCTCCTCCTCAAAAATAGGCCTGACGAGCATGGAGTTATCCAAAGAGACACCTTCCTGGAGTCAGAAATCTGAGTAACCGGACCACCTTCACCAGAAGAATCAGACCATCTGGATTGGAAGAAATGAAGAAGCTGAGACCGGATAGCGTGAATATCCTCGAGATGGTGCCCCTCAGCATCAACCAGCCTCCGAATCCTATTAGCAGCCCTCCGCCTCAAAGTAGCCTGGTGGAAAAATCTGGTATTCCGATCCCCTTCACGGATCCACTGAACCCTGGATCTCTGCCTCCAATATAACTCCTGCTGACGAAGGAGGGAATGATGACGAGCAAGGTTCTCTCGCAATAGAAAGAGATCAGAGTCCAAGAGAATACCATCCTGATCCTCCTTCGACTGGATGGCACAAATAATGGCTTCAGCCTGCTCCACTTGCCTATCCAGATCCCCAACCTCCAGCCTATTCCATCTGGAAAGTCTGCGGCTAGCCAGCATAAGCCGGCGAGATATCCGGTAGACAGCATTACCCCTGATAGGAAGGTGCCAGATCTGAGAAATGATGGCCCGAGCAGCAGAATGGACCGTCCAAAATCGTTCAAATCTAAACTGTTTCCTCTGCTGAAGATTGGCCTCCAGGGAAATCAGAATAGGACAGTGATCCGAGGCGATCCTAGGAAGATGAGTAACGGTGACAGCAGGGAATTTATGAAGCCACTGAGCAGTAGCCAGAGCTCTATCAATTCTCTCCCAAACACGAGCTGTCCCCTGCCGATTATTACACCAAGTAAATTGGGGCCCCGAATACCCCAAATCCATCAGCCCCTTAGATCCAATGAAAGTTCTAAATTCATTAATATCAGCAGAGTTTGAGACTGGCCTGCCCCTCGCTTCTCAGTAGCCTCAGTAATGCAGTTGAAGTCACCAGCAATAATAGACGGAATCCCTTGATCAAGGAGAGCGGATAGCTCGGACCAAAGAACCCGTCGCTCCCGGTAGTCTGTGCTAGCATAAACCGCCGATAAGAGCCAGGGGTTAGAAGTCCCATCAGAGACAAGGAGACCAATTTGCTGATTACTATGATGGAAAATGTCAATCGCGATGGCAGAGTCGCGCCAAATAGCCAAAATGCCACCAGACAGCCCGACAGCCTCCACCGCATATGAAGACCAGGACCGAGCAATCTGCCTCCGAAACCGCATCAAACTGTCTCCAGACAACCTGGTTTCTAAAAGAACACAGATATCAAAATTGTGTAACTGAATCAATCTACCAAAAGAGGAACGAAATGAGGGCTTATTAGCACCTCTGACATTCCAAATTAAGATCTTCATTAATTAACTAGAGATAACTGGGACCACCTCCTGGTCCTCTTCCATCACACTATCATTATTCTTAAGAGAGCAGTCCTGCAGAACTGCTGAATCAGCATCAATGAGATTGACACAAGTATCCTGACACTCCTGATCCACAGGCCCATCAGGGTAACCCATTTTCGTCTCCTGTACTGATTCCATGCAGCATAGGGACAGGGGCAGGTTACTCGAGGGAGGGATGATATCCAATCTGCAATTGGCCAAATTACCCTTGCCTTTTCCATTTATCTTATCAGATTTGGAAATGGATCTGGGGGGCAGGCACTCGGCAGGTCTCGCTCGCTTGAGGGGCGCTGAACCCCTAACCCTATTAACCTCCTGGACATCATCAAGTGGAGCCAGAGCCAAAGAAGCAAAGGGATTAGCTGAGACCAAGGATTGGGCATTATCAGATTCAGAGATCCCAATTTGATCCACAAGCAGCTTCCCCTTAACTGATCTTTTGGAAACGGCACGCTCCAGGCAAACTGGCACATGAACCATTGATTGCCTTTCTGAAACTTTTTTCCCAACCTCCTTAGCCACCAACACCTTCCTGTTATTAGAATCCAACGCTCCTCAGCCACAGCACCTTTGAGCTTTCCCTTGACTGAGAATTTGAAACTGGCACGCTGCTGGAGAACCGGCACAGGCACCAAAGACTGATTCTCTGAATCATTCTCCCCAAGCTCCTTATCCAGCACCAGCTCCCTGTTGGCAGAGACGATCGATCCATGAGTCACTACTCCAGGAACAGGGCAATCCTTCTCCCCTCCCAACACCAAGGAAACCGGCACGGCCACTGCTCCAGCACTGTTTGTCTCCCCCAGTTGAAATTGAGAAGCCGAGGCACCCAGCAGCGATGCAGGGAGGCGCCTCCGAGCCATCTTCGCCGGAATCTGCCATCCCTCAGACACCACCAATGAAGAAGAACCGGGTTGAGGGACAGGGCACGGAGAAGAAACAGGGCGAGAAGGCTTCGACACTGAAGGATCAGCTGCCGGGGAGGCCTTCAGCACAGACCTCCGTTGACGAACGGCCGCCATCCACGGCCCGAAAACAGGGCCAATGTCATCCTCCTTTGCATCAGCGAAGACGCCATCGAGCAGGATCCAGCCAAATGCAGAGAGCCACACTTGGAACAGATTCCTTCCACCGATTCGAAGATGAATTGCTGCCAAAACGGTCCCTGAGTCCCCTGGATTCGAGTTCCTGGACGCAGTGGGCGAAGAAGATCAACGCGAACGGCCACCCTGGCAAAGCCGCCTCGGTTCTTCATCTGAGTAGCGGAATCAGCTCCGAAAAAGCTCCCCGCAGGCTCCGTGATCATCCTAAGAATGTCCTCACGCCAGAACTCCATCGGGAGATTAGGCAGTCTCATCCAAATCAAAGCAGAGGAGATGGAGTCAGCAGCCGGGAAGAACTCCGATTTCCAGGCTTCCATCCCAATAATCTGGCCATTAACTACCCATGGGCGATTAAGAACTAGCTCACATGCTCCCGGGTCTTCAAATCGAAAGATATAGCACCGGAATGAGAGGCAGATTGGGACGATAGAACCCGAGATCCCAGCTCTGCGGAATTCCCTGATATAGGCTTCGGCCGGAACCCACCTCATGAAAGAGCGGGCGAGGACTGCCCTGAGCTTCCATTCAGACATTTCATCTTCCAGCAGCGTCTCTGGGACTTGGACAACGGCCGGAAAACATGCTTCAAGTGTCGCAACCTCCGCCGGAGAGGGAGACGACGATACCCATTTAAACCCCTGCTCAAATCCCCTTCTACTCGAAGCCGGACCTCCCGCAGCTCGATCGGAGGCCATAGGGAAGACAGGAGCCTCACCACGAAAGCACGGATGAAGCAAGAAACCCAACCGACGGGGATCGCCGGAGATCAAGCGGAAGAAACGGCCGGATCCCAAATCTTAAAGCAAAGGAAGAGTGCTTTAAGAATCGGGCGCGTCAAATTCACTGTAGCAAAACCCCTGTAACTCCGCCACAGCAAAATGAAGACGCCACACCTATCGGCCAAAACACCACAGCTATCACCGAGGGAGAGCAAGACTCACATGATAGAGCTTTAAAAACCGGGCGCGTCAAATGCACTGTAGCAAAATCCCTGTAACTCCGCCACAGCAAAATGAAGTCGCCACACCTATCAGCCAAACCACCACAGCTATCACCGAGGGAGAGCAGGACTTACACGAAAATGGCAACGAAAATCGCGCCGATATCGTGCGGAAATCGCTCGGAAATCGCCAGAGCAACAGTGGAAAGTCAGCGTTCAGAATGAATGTCCGTCATCCAATATTAGTTCTTTGGTATAAGCTTTGATTTTCACTTGAATTTTTTCTTTGGTTAGGTCGTTGGTCGGTAGAAGTGTACTTATTATGCATGATTATTTATAATTACAAGCTGCGCTATAGCCTATACGTGAATCTCTCTCCCTGTCTGGGAAAGAATTAAAATAGAAGATTACGCATATCTATGTGTGTGCCAATGTGTGTCAAACCATTCTCCTGCTAGCATAACTAATATATATCTAAAATATATATTATAGGGCTAAAATAATTTGAACCATAAATCCAACTACTATATGTAGCAAATTAAATAATTCTTAAATATTATTTAAATATAAAAATAATGTGTTTGAGAAGAACACCCTATGAGTTCAAATGGCTAGTAAGTGTTTGCTAATGATTTTAGGATCATCAAGTTTGTTATATTATCTAAATTATTGAAGATCTTTGAATATTATAATTAAGATGTTTGATTTGCTATAAGGTTATTGGCCATGCAATGCTAAAATTATTTTTAATATAATTTACAATTATTATGATAATTTATCATTATTTTATATTATTTATTATTATTATATGATCATAATATTATATTGTATTATATCATTTTATTATAAAATTATAATATTTTAGTTATATTATATTATTGTAATCATGATATAATATTATATTTATTTATTATTATATAATTTTTTATATTGACTATATTATTAGTATAAAATAATATTAAGCATCCTTTTCTATTTCTATGGTAGAGGGTATTTTGACGTGCAAATCTGGTAATAACAGGTATGAAGCCATGGATTAGGCAGAAGTGCTATAAAATTTGAGGCAAAGTTCAATTCCTTGGGGTATCTTTAGATACTCATCCTTAATAATAGGTATGGAGCCATGGATTAGGCAGAAATGATCTAAAATTATGACCACAAAAGATTATGGGAATGTAACCGAATATAATAATCCTATCATCTTCATCCAAAATACCGCTAAACTTCGATGGATCATCTCGTACCAAACTTTCCTTTATATATTAGGATTATTCTATAATGATCTGGCCTCTATCACAAAAAATAAATTTATTTAGGTTCTATCTTTTTTTAAAAAAAAACTTTATGATTGAATTCTATTTTCTCATAAAAAGATTTTATCTATTTTTTAGTCTATAATTCTAAATCAAATAAACTCTTTTTAAAATTAAGTAGTTTTTTATCTCAACTTTATTTTTTTTAAAATCAATGATTTTAATATTTAATCTTAATAATATAAAACTAAAAATATATTTTATTTTTATTTATCTTTTCAATCACATTAATGCTGTGCATTGCACAAGCATGTAACTGGATAGTTTTATATTGCACACAATGATATCAAAAATTTATTTATAAACTTCATATTTTGCAATTGAAATAATAGTTGCATTGCACATATTAGATATACATTAACGTGATCAGCCGATAGCGATGGCCCACTTGAATTGCGATGCTAGGAGATAATAGACATATCGAAACATCCCTGGCACATTCGTATACTTACCAAAATTCAGACTTTTCTCATAACTTGTAGCAAAACATAACTTAAAGCTAAAAAACTATTATCTTAAAAATGAAATTCCTATTATTTCATCATCTATTGATATGTTTCAAACATTTGCTTCATCCAATCATTCCGTATTCTATTTTTTTTGTTAGAGATGGTAATTCCAATTTGTTGTAGTCAGATCATCCTCCTCGAACGTCCGCAAGCATCTAGTTACCTTCTTCAGCGAAGCCGGGATCTTTCGGTGAGCTTCTCTCATTCGAGAGTCTGCAAAAAGTCTCGGGGACTGAAGATTCCGATAGAGACTCTCCGATGCTGCCGTGAGCTTGAGAAAACTCAAGAGAGAGGTGCTCTCTATATGAGGTTGTGAGCATTTAGGAGTTGTTATGTTGGCCTAGTTTGGCTTACCCGGTCGGGGGTTCCTCTTACATATTTTATTGATGCTTGAAGTCTGCCAGTCTTGGGGCTTGACACTACAAGAGAATTAAAATATAGCGATGCCCAAATGCGTTGCTATACATGCTATTGCGATGCATTAGCGATGCAATGACGGCGTCGCTAAGATGATCGTCGCAATCTCAATTTGTCGCAATTGCGTCGCTTAACAGCGACTCTCTACGACGTACCAAATGCGTCGCAATATATTGCGACGCCACTAAATGCGTCGCAATATTGTGACGCATCCTAAATGTATTGCTAATTTTAAAATTAATTTTTAAAAATATTTACGACGAAAAATCGCAATTGAGTCGCTAATTAATTAATTTATTTTTTAAAATAATTTAATTAGCGATGCATTAGCGACTGAAATTGCATCGCTAATATTTCTAAAATATTATTATTAAATATTGCGACGCATTCAATTGCATCGCAATATTGCGATGCATTTAGTTGTGTCGTAATATTTAATAATATTTTAGATATATTAGCGATGCAATTTGAGTCGCTAATGCATCGCAAATTATTTTTTTTTTAAAATATTGTGACGCCAGGTCATTGCGTTGCAATATTTAATAATAATATTTTAAAATATTAGCGATATAATTTCAATTGCTAATGCGTCGCTAATTATTTTTTTTAAAAATAAAATATTAAAAATTAAAACGGTTAATACAATTTCATTACATTTAAATATTGATCGAAACATTCATCACTCATATTGATCCAAACATTCATCATTCAATTTCAAAAATAATTAATATATTAAAATTTTGAAGTTTTCATATACAAAATATAAAAAGTAAAGAAAAAAATACATCAAGAATCCGTACGATCACGTGGAGGCCAGAAACCCTGCGACATGCGGCTAACCATATCCTGCAACTGACGCATCTGCTCTCGCACGTCTGCAAGCTCCTACTGAAGGCCTCCCGTACGCTGCTCGAACTCCTGCTGAACCTCCTGCCGAACGTCCTGTCAAACCTCCTGACGAACCTCCTCCGTGATAGATCTCGAATGTCGTCTAAACGCTCAGCAGAATATCGCAAGAATATCGCGAGTTGGAGGCATGATGAAGAAAATATGCAGAAGTTCTAGTGCCCAGACCATAGACCCTGCGGTCTCGCGGCTGGGCACCAATAGCCTCCAAAAATACACGTCGACTCTCCTCTGCTGAGAGTTCGATGGACGTCCCCCCATCAATGGAGTCGACCTGTGATGCCTGGGAGTGAAGCTCCTCGACTCGTGTCTTTGAATTATAAAATCAACAATAAATGAATCAATAAATTTATCTAAATAAAATTTTAGAAATTAAACAGATACAACATAAAGCTAATTTCTTACCGCAACCTCCCATTATCGTGTATCGACCCAGGAACCGTCCCTCCTGGTGTGTGTCATCCTGAATAGACGTAACTCACCAGGATCTTCGCCCTCCTGCTCAGACTATAATAACAGAAAAATTGATATTAATGTAAGTATTTGTAAATAACTAAATTAGTAATTAAATTATTTATATTTTCTTACCATATGACGTTGTGCTCCTGAATCGAAATGGAGCCCGAAGTGTGGTGGGAGAGACCCGTGCCAGGACCGCCCCTCTCGGATCGGCGGTTCATGCTGGCTGATGCAGACCTCCTGTGCCAGCCATCAGACCGTCAGACCTACTGCCACTCGTTCCAAATACCCTCTGGCACATGCGCAGGACGGTGACCCGATGTCCTCCAACGATGAAGCATATCGGAGTATCGGCGTCCCGTAAGAGCTTCCCATGCTGCCCTAATGGCATTATGGCTGGCAGGGTCCCACGTAAACTTTTTCTGCATTAAAATAAACAGTTAGTTTCAGAATTTATTAAGATTAAGAAATTTTATATCAGTGATAAATTATATTTAATAAGTTTACCTGAAACTCTGAAAAATAAAACTCCCTCGTGGCTGCAGATACATGGCGCCAATCGTAGCCACTGGGATCCGCACGCCTCTGAAATATGGAGCTGATATGGCTCGATACATGATGCTGCTCAATAAATCTGTTAAAAAAATGCATGTTTATAAGTAATTGACTTAAAAACATAAACATATATTTTTAATTAGTATATACTTACAGCCCATGAGCATCCAGTCGATGTACGGTGCAGCCGATGGTGGAAGAACTCTCGGAGGTCTGTGCCGATCGGCTGGATGATAATACCTGATGATGCCAAATCACCAGCCTCGAGCGTGCGGTCACCTCCTCCAGTGAGCTCCTCGCGCCTGCAAGCAAGTCCCGGGGGCCGGAGATTCCGGCGGGGACCCTCCGATGCTTAAGTCAGTGGTCTGGGCATTAGCCGTGAGCTTGAGGTAGCTCAAAAAGAAAGAGAGAGATGGCTCCGAGAGAGAGATCTCTTGTTGTGAGCGTTAAGGGGTGTCATGAGCGTGTTACCTGGTCGAGGTCCTCTTACCCTTTTTATCAATGCCTGGAATCCGTCGGCTTGGGACGTGATCTCTTGTCAGAGCATTAATTGATGATAGTACGGTGGAGCTTACCTCCATGTGCCGTGTCACGCTGCGGGCCGCGTCCTGTCAGAGTTGGTGACTGTAGGGCATGGCCGATCGTTACGGCGCTCGCCAGACGTGTCCCCCCTTTTGATTGTCTATCCCTCGTAGAGCATTTGATCATAGAGTGCTTGCATGACACTGTTCAATGTCCGAGCCTGAAAGGGGTCTCGGGTCTCGGGGTAGGATGTTGTGAAGCGCACCTCGAGACCGACGGGGGGTCTCGGGGTAGGATGCTGTGGATGGACCCCGAGACCGGCGGGGGTCTCGGGGTAGGATGTTGTGACCGCACCCCGAGACCGACGGAGGGTCTCGGGGTAGGATACTGTGACCTCACCCCGAGACCGACGGGGGGTCTCGGGGTAGGACGCTGTGGACGCAACCCGAGACCGACTTCATGCCTGGCTGGTGCAGGGCTTCATGCCTGGCTGGTGCAGGGCTTCAGGTGCCGACGGGTATCGGGCTTCATGCCTGGCTGGCACAGGGCTTCATGCCTGGCTGGTGCAGGGCTTCAGGTGCCGACGGGTGTCGGGCTTCATGCCTAGCTGGTGCAGGGCTTCAGGTGCCGACGGGTGTCGGGCTTCATGCCTAGCTGGTGCAGGGCTTCAGGTGCCGATGGGTGTCGGGCTTCATGCCTGGCTGGCTTCATGGGCTTGCATGCCTTCATGCCTGGCTGGTGCAGGGCTTCAGGTGCCGACGGGTAGGGCTTCAGGTGCCGACGGGTGGCTGGGCTGCAGGGTTTCATGCCTGGCTGGTGCAGGGCTTCAGGTGCCGACGGGTGTCGGGCTTCATGCCTGGCTGGTGCAGGGCTTCATGTTGGGAATTGTATCCTAAAGCCAATCATTTGATGATTGTGCTGATGTAAATTGTATATAAATTAATATATTAATAAAAGTTATTTGGCAGTTTATTCATTACAAGAACATCTTCTTAATACTCCTGAAAGTAATGAAGCCCTTAGGATCTTCCTCACGATAAAGGAGGATTTATCTTAGAAGGTCCTTAAAAGAGTTCGCGACCAAATGATATACTATGACAGGACCATAGTTCTATCAATTATAGGACGTTGTATATCATATTTTTGGTTATCCTCTTAACCAAGGAGTGTAGAGACACTGGTATGACATACATGTGAAAGTGTAGGAGTACATTTCACCGAACGTGACTTATTTCCGGATACTCTGCTGTCAAGAGTTAATCCGAGAAGATATAGGTATAAGTATCCTTCAGACCTGAAGATCACAACCAGTGGCTTACAAGCAACTCATTGTACTTAGGTGCCGGACCACTTGGATTTCTAATCTAGCTACGAAAGGTTACTGGGTGCAGTCAAGTACTTGTGGTAGTCAGTTGTGGATCAAGATGGAATTTGACCTATCCCATTAAAAGGAGAAATGCTTGTGTTTCAATTTAGCAAGACTTTGGCCAAGGCACTTCATGTGAAAGTCACATGATCACTAAAGTTGAAATCACTTTATGGATTTGCTATTTAGAGTTGACAGGCTCTTAAGCCATCCTTAGCATTTGTGGTCAAGAGGATGAATTATACGGTAACTATTTCTTAGGGTTCTTGGAGTTTGCTCGGCAACTCTTCGACCTATCCGGACGTCGGGTTCCATTGCTAGATGGGCACATCGATTAGTATAGAAAGTTGTTTCTATGCTACCGGCTTAGGTTCGAACCTAGAGAGTCACAAGCATTGAAGTTTCCTAGGATGATCTATTTGCTGATCAATGATTGAGAATCGTATATGATTTAATTAATCAATTTGATTGATTGAATTATCTCAATTGGGTTAAGTACAATTGAATAAGATTCAATTTGGTTTAAGTCTATTAGAAGGACAAGTCAATTTCAAATATTGATTTAAATTAGACTTGATTCGAATTTAATTAGATTCAGGACTAGCCAAATTTGATTTGGGCTTGGACCATGATCTATGTGGGTTAAGTCAAATAAATTCAGATCAGAACCCAAACCTCTCGAATATGGATCTCATATGATGAGATGGCTAAAATCTCATCTCATGAGATAGAATTTAATGCATGACATTTATTTACCGAACGTCGGATTTATCCCTCATCTTTGGTTTTCTCCGAACGACGGAACTAAACCAAACGCCGCGACTCCTTGGTTTCTCCGAACGTCGGAATTAAACCAAGCACCGCGCGTCTCTTCGCTTTTGCTAAACGACGGATTCTTAAATGTCAGATTTAAATGTCAAGGCTAAATCTAGACTATAAATAGAGGGCATTCCCTCACTAGAGAACATAGAACAAAAATAGAATAACAATACACGATTTATCGTGGATTGTAATTCTAAATTGTCGTGGATTGTAATTCTAAATGTTAGAATAGAAAATCCTGGTGATTCTGGTGTTAGCGGAAGCCTGGTGGATCTTGGAGGAAGATTCAAGTGAGAGGATTCAAGATCAGCAAAGCTATTTTTCCTCGAGCTAGCACTTTCGAAAATCTGATCATTCGGGGCTTCGCGTGGACGATACTAGAGGCCGGACGATTTGAACGGCTACAGAGCAATAAGGATTTACCTACTGTTCTTAAGGTAAGTGATTTGATCCTTAGATCTTAAGGCAGCTTCAAGATAATAGTGTGACTAGTCATCTTGAAGATCAAGATATGATCTTGATGTTTTTATATGCATATTTTAGATCAAATGACCCTGAATATATAGGCAAAGATATGATTTTGATGCATATTAGATAGATTAATATGTAATCTTTTAATTTCCGCAATGATAATAGTTATCAATTTTTAAAAATATGCATGCCTCGGAGACTATTTCTCCCTACAAATGGTATCAGAGCCATGGTTTCGTTAATGATCTAATTAATTGCATGTAAATTAATATTCTCATTAATTATGTAATTATGGCTAAAACTTATCACAAGGCCATATGGTCACAGGTGGATTGAAAATCTAAATTACCCATTCAATGAGGTATTCTGTGACATATTGCCGTGCGATTGTTTTATCGTTGATGCTTTGTTTAAGAAAATTTAAATTGTGCTTTGGCATCAAAACATAGATTACACACACTCTCAAAGATGTTTTATATTTGATACATATTGATGTTGTATAAAACCATAATATTTGCATGTTTAGTATAAAAACATAGATATGATATATGATGGCATGATGTCTATGTTATAAAACATACAAATATTTATGAGAGTTTTATTTGAATGTCAAATATTAGTTCATAATTTTTTTTAGATATGATCTAAATATAGGAATTATGAGTAGTAACATTATGCTTGATTGAAATATATGACATGTTAACATGAAATATATTTAATCATTTGGGTTAGCTAAATCGGGTCCATAAAGGGTTAGACTCTAAGGTTTAAATCAACTGGACTAAAGAGTATTTGTTCAAATCTAATTAGATTAGGTTAAGAATGCTCTAAATCAAATAATAGTTGTAGTTGATCAAGTCCTTCTCTTTGATTAAACCAAATGGAAGTAGATTAGGCTCCGTAGTTGAGCATGAATCTATTAGATGGTCAAATCAGAATTGGTTAACCATATGATGTCAAGGTGGGATGGCAAGTTGCTCTAGGATCAATGATCGAATGGTTTTTAATTGGGAGCTACTCGTATTGATGCGTCTTTAACGAGTTAATGGCATATCCCTCCCATCGATCTCTCTCACCTGGTCATTGTAGTGAACCATTTATGATTCAGATCATTTACCTGATTTGGGTTGACCCATGCCTGTAAGGATATCAGTATGACTATTTAGGTGCCACTTAACCTGACTTAATCTTGTTTCATTCTACCGATTTCATAGATTCAGTGGGAGAACTTAATTAGTCAATTTATCTTCATATTATTAAAATCCTCTAAAATTATTAGGTCCTTAAAATGAAATAGTTATATGATAACTAGATCATAGCCTCCCATTAAGGTGGGTGATAATGAGTCCGATGTCTTGATAATCATTGGAGGCACTCCATGCCTGGTGCTTGTCAACCATCGAAATTATCATTCATATATGATAAGTTAGCGTAACTATTAAATAAACAGTCAGGTGAGCCGAGCTTCACTCGGGCTTGGTTGTCTATTGATAGGTTACACTGATTATATCATTTAATGGTTGGACCTAACCAGAACTTT
>UESW01004165.1:80758-123791 GCA_900491605.1 Calamus simplicifolius | reverse complement strand
CCAAATTTGATTTGGGCTTGGACCATGATCTATGTGGGTTAAGTCAAATAAATTTAGATCAGAACCCAAACCTCTCGAATATGGATCTCATATGATGAGATGGCTAAAATCTCATCTCATGAGATAGAATTTAATGCATGACATTTATTTACCGAACGTCGGATTTATCCCTCGTCTCTTTGGTTTTCTCCGAATGACGGAACTAAACCAAACGCCACGACTCCTTGGTTTTCTCCGAATGTCAGAATTAAACCAAGTGCCGCGCCTTCGGCGTCTCTTCGCTTTTGCCAAACGACGGATTCTTAAATGTCAGATTTAAATATCAAGGATAAATCTAGACTATAAATAGAGGGCATTCCCTCACCAGAGAACACATAACAAAATAGAATAACAATACACGATTTATCGTGGATTGTAATTCTAAATTATCGTGGATTGTAATTCTAAATGTTAGAATAGAAAATCCTGGTGATTCTGGTGTTAGCGGAAGCCTGGTGGATCTTGGAGGAAGATTCAAGTGAGAGGATTCAAGATCAGCAAAGCTATTTTTCCTCGAGCTAGCACTCTCGAAAATCTGATCATTCGGGGCTTCACGTGGACGATACTAGAGGCCAGATGATTGAACGGCTGCAGAGCAATAAGGATTTACCTACTGTTCTTAAGGTAAGTGATTTGATCCCTAGATCTTAAGGCAGGCTTCAAGACAATAGTGTGACTAGTCATCTTGAAGATCAAGATATGATCTTGATATTTTTATATGCATATTTTAGATCAAATGACCCTGAATATATAGGCAAAGATATGATCTTGATGCATATTAGATAGATTAATATGTAATCTTTTAATTTTCATAATGATAATAGTTATCAATTTTTAAAAATATGCATGCCTCAGAGACTATTTCTCCCTACACTTCATGCCTGGCTGGTGCAGGGCTTCAGGTGCCGACGGGTGTCAGGCTTCATGCCTGGTTGGTGCAGGGCTTCATGCCTGGCTGGTGCAGGGCTTCATGTGCCGATGGGTTGTCGGGCTTTTGTTGCTGAGAGCCGATGGTACACCGCTCTGCTAGTGGTACACTGGGCTTCATGCCTGGCTGGCCCAGGGCTTTGGTGCCGATCGGGGTCGAGCTTTTGTTGCTGAGAGCCGGTGGTACACCGCTCTGCCAGTGGTACACTGGGCTTCATGCCTGGCTGGCCTAGGGCTTTGGTGCTGACCGGGGTCGGGCTTTTGTTGCTGAGAGCCGGTGGTACACCGCTCTGCCAGTGGTACACTGGGCTTCATGCCTGGCTGGCCCAGGGCTTTGGTGCCGACCAGGGTCGGGCTTTTGTTGCTGAGAGCCGGTGGTACACCGCTCTGCCAGTGGTACACTGGGCTTCATGCCTGGCTGGCCTAGGGCTTTGGTGCCGACTGGGGTCCGGCTTTATGCCTGGCTGGCCCAGGGCTTTGGGTGCCGACCGGAGTCGGGTTTCATGCCTGGCTGGCCTAGGGCTTTGGTGCCGACCGGGGTCGGGCTTTTGTTGCTGAGAGCCGATGGTACACTGCTCTGCCAGTGGTACACTGGGCTTCATGCTTGGCTGGCCCAGGGCTTTGGTGCCGACCGGGGTCGGGCTTTTATTGCTGAGAGCCGGTGGTACACCGCTCTGCCAGTGGTACACTGGGCTTCATGCCTGGCTGGCCCAGGGCTTTGGTGCCGACCGGGGTCGGGCTTTTGTTGCTGAGAGCCGGTGGTACACCGCTCTGCCAGTGGTACACTGGGCTTCATGCCTGGCTGGCCCAGGGCTTTGGTGCCGACCGGATCGGGCTTTATGCCTGGCTGGCCCAGGGCTTTGGGTGCCGACCGGAGTCGGGCTTCATGCCTGGCTGGCCCAGGGCTTTGGTGCCGACCGGGGTCGGGCTTAGAGTGCCGGCGCTTGGGGTCGATCGAGGTCTTCCCTGCTGGACCCGGGCTTTTTATACGCCAAAGCGAGGTTGGCCTTGGATGTTGATGCAAGGTAGATCTTCCCTGCATGACATTTTTAAGTATTAATGAAAGAACTATCTTAAGTGCGATGTACTTAGCTCTTGTAGCACCCATGTTTTTCCTTTTGTGGATTTGAGCACCTCCGCTCGCTGGTGGTCTGCCCCCCAGGGAGTCATGTTAGTCGGATTGGAAGTGTCGTTGTCCTTACTTGGGCCTTCCCTCACATTGGAGGCCAGGACGAGATGTCTGGCCGGGAAGAAGCTAGAAACCGGGACGAAGCTGTAGTCCGTTGAGGAAAGCCTCGACAGTCGGCGGTCATTGAAGACGAGCGGCCGGGAGAGTCCACTGAGGGTGGACGATTAGGAGAAGATGTTGCTGGGAGGCCCCTTTGCCTAGCTCTTTCTTTAAAGAGATTGATTGCCCTTGGTGCAGAAGCTTGAGAGCAGCTAGAACGAAATCTGTAAAAGGTCCTAGGCTCGGTTTGGTTCTCGGCTCACTACCACCAAAAATTGACATGCCCATAAACCCTTGAGGTGACGAATAATGTCTCAAGTTCACCCCTTTTGGAAATTATTCTTCGACCCATGTTGTAGTCCGCCTTTGGTTGATGAAAGCAACTGAGGTTGGTGGTGAGTGAGGAGTAGAGAGAATGGTCCCTTGTTGCTCAGTGTGACATGGATGCCCCCCGGCATGATTGGTGAGGACCATCCGGGCGTGCATCACCACCAAAGACTTGACGCTGCCCCCCAGCGTAGCTGGTGGAGACCTCTTGCGCACGGGTCTTCACCATTGTTTAAGAGCTTGGGGAAGGAGTTGTCGATTGCCGATTCGAAATCTCTCTTAATCCCCCCCTTCCTGGCGCGCCAATCTGATGATGCCAATCACCGGCCTCGAGCGTGCGGTCACCTCCTCCAGTGAGCTCCTCGCGCCTGCAAGCAAGTCCCGGGGGCCAGAGATTCCGGCGGGGACCCTCCGATGCTCAAGTCAGTGGTCTGGGCATCAGTCGTGAGCTTGAGGAAGCTCAAAAAAGAAAGAGAGAGATGGCTCCGAGAGAGAGATCTCTCGTTGTGAGCGTTAAGGGGTGTCATGAGCGTGTTACCTGGTCGAGGTCCCTCTTACCCTTTTATCGATGCCTGGAATCCGTCAGCTTGGGATGTGATCTCTTGTCAGAGCATTAATTGATAACAGTATGGCGGAGCTTACCTCCATGTTCTGTGTCGCGCTGTGGGCCGCGTCCTGTTAGAGTTGGTGGCTGCAGGGCATGGCCGATCGTTACGGCGCTCGCCAGACGTGTCCCTCCTTTTTGGTTGTCTATCCATCGTAGAGCATTTGATCATAGCATGCTCGCATGGCACTGTTCAATGTCCGAGCCTGAAAGGGGTCTCGGGTCTCGGGGTAGGATGTTGTGAAGCGCACCCCGAGACCGACGGGGGGTCTCAGGGTAGGATGCTGTGGATGGACCCCGAGACCGGTGGGGGGTCTCGGGGTAGGATGCTGTGACCGCACCCCGAGACCGACGGGGGGTCTCGGGGTAGGACGCTGTGGACGCACCCCGAGACCGGCGGGAGGTCTCGCGGTAGGATGCTGTGAGCGCACCCCGAGACCGACGGGAGGTCTCGGGGTAGGATGCTGTGGAGCGCACCCCGAAACCAACGGGGGTCTCGGGGTAGGATGCTGTGGAGCACACCCCGAGACCGACGGGAGGTCTTGGGGTAGGATGCTGTGGAGCGTACCCCGAGACCGATGGGGGGTCTCGGGGTAGGATACTGTGGAGCGCACCCCGAGACCGACGGGGGGTCTCAGGGTAGGATGCTGTGAGCGCACCCCGAGACCGACGGGGGGTCTCAGGGTAGGATGCTGTGGAGCGCACCCCGAGACCGATAGGGGGTCTCGGGGTAGGATGCTGACCGACACGGAGGTCGAGGTAGGCCGGAGCCGATGCCGAGACCGACGTTGAGATGGAAATGGGCCGCGATCGACCCGGAGGTCGAGGTGGGCCGGAGCCGATGCCGAGACCGACACGAGATGGGAATGGGCCGCTGCCAATGCGGAGGTCGAGATGGGCCTTGGAGGTCGATGTGGGGCTCTGTCAGCTTCCTTCACGGTTCTCTAACGGCGTTGGATCAGCCACATCAATACCAATGCAGGATCACCACCGACTACTGGAGAGATTTGAGGCTGTGCGATGTGTGGAGATCGAAACTCTCCATCTCCAAAGCTCATGTGATCTGATGCGGTAGGGCTACGTCCCTGCTCACTCCGTCCATCGTCGGTAGATCTACCTCGGCCCATCAAACTGAAAATACTAATCAAGACATAATAATTATAAATAACTACAAATGCACAAATATTATTGCATAAACAGCTATAAAGAAATAAAATAGGCTTGGCAGCTTATTGAACCAACATGATGTATCATGCCAATTCTCTAAAGCCACATATGAGAAACAGTCATGAAAATGAAAGGCACAACTCCTAATAATAATCATTATTAGGCTACCAGCTGCCAATCTAATCTAGGCCTAACCTAATGCATAAAATCTTGACTGTGATTAAACTTAAACTTCATTCTTGTATTTGGTAAACGGGGGTGGGGAAAAACCCCACCCCTATTATTTTTTTTTTAAATAAACAGTGGCCAGTGGCCAGGCCACCGCTGGCCACGGCGGCGACCGTGGCCGCCGTCGTGGCCGAAGACCAAGGGGTGGGGAAAAACCCCACCACTACTATTTTTTTTTAACGGTGGCATGGCCACCGTGGCCGTGGCCGGCGTCTCAGGGGTGGGGGAAAAATCCCACCCCATTTTTAATTTTTTTTTAAAATGGTGGCCTGGCCACCGTGGCCAGGCCACCGCAGGCCACGGCCGCGGCCGTGGCCGGCGCCTCAGGGGTGGGGAAAAAACCCCACCCCATTTTCAATTTTTTTTAAACGGTGGCCTGGCCACCGTGGCCAGGCCACCGCCGGCCATGGCAGCGGTCGTGGCCGTCGTCTCCGGCACCTCAGGGGTGGGGGAAAAACCCCACCCCAACCATTTTTTTTTAAACGGTGGACTGGCCACAGTGGCCAGGCCACCACCGGCCACGGCCGCGGGCGTGGCCGTGGCCTAAGGCAAACGGGAGGGCGGGGGGGGGGGGGGGGGGGGGGAGGGAGTGCGGAGGGGGGCTTACCTCGGTAGAGAGGGGACGCCGCTGGTGGTTCCTAGCGCCGGGGGAGAGGGCGGGGGGAGTCGGAGGAGGGGACGGCGGCGGAGTAGGGTTAGAAGAAAAAGAAGAAGAGACCGGGGGGGCCGGGCGCGAATGAGATTATATATTAGGGATTAGCAACGCAATTATGCATCGCTAATCCCTCGCTATTTTTTTATAATTTATTTTAATTTAGCGATGCAATTATGCATCGCTAACCCGTTGCTAATTTGACTTTTTTATTATTTTTTGGAAAATTAGTGACGCAATTATTTGCGTCGCTAATGAGTCGCTAATTTGGCGGCAATGACTGGCGAGAATTTTTTTTTTATTTTCTAAAAAATACGTCGCTAATGCGTCGCAATATTTTTATTTCATAATTATATTTGATAAATTTTTTTTAAAAAATAATTGCGACGCATATGGTTGCGCCGCAATGTTTTTTTTAATTTTTTTATAATATTTATTTTTAAAAAAATATTGCGATGCAATAAATGTGTTGCAAAATTATTATTTTTTTTTAATTTTCTAGTTTATTGCATCGCTAATGCATCGCTATTTAATGAAATTTAATTTTTTAAAAATTTGCGACGCACTAATTTGCATCGCAATATTTTTATTTAATAATTATTTTTAATAAAAATTATTTTTCTAAAAATAATAGTGACGCATATGGTTGCGTCGCAATGTTCTATTGTTAATTTTTTTATAACATTTAATTTTTTAAAAAATATTGCGACGCAATAAATGTATCACAAAATTATAATTTTTTTTTAATTTTTTGGTTTATTATGTCGCTAATGCGTCGCTATTTAACATAATTTAATTTTTTTTAAAATTTGTGACGCACTGATTTGCATCGTAAGATTTTTATTTGATAATTATATTTGATAAAAATTATTTTTTCTGATTTGCGTCGCAACCACGATCCGACGGTTGCGATCGATCGAAGCCATGATCGATCCCGATCGGCGACGACCGATCTTGGACCATCGCGATCGATCTGATCGGCGACGTTCCGACGGTTGCGATCGATCGAAGCCATGATCGATCTCGGTCGGTGACGATCGATCTCGGACCATCGCGATCGATCCGATCGGCGACGATCCGATGGTTGCGATCGATCGAAGCCATGATGATCCCGGTCGGCGACGACCGATCTTGGACGTCGCGATCGATCCGATCAGTGATGACCCGACGATTGCGATCGATCGAAGCCATATCGATCCCGACGGCGATGACCGATCTTGGACTGTTGCGATCGATCCGATCGACGACGATCCGACGATTGCGATCGATCGAAGCCATGATCGATCCGTCGACGACGATCGATCTCGGACCGTTGCGATCGATCCGATCGGCGATGACCCGATGGTTGCGATCGATCGAAGCCATGATCGATCCCGGTCGGTGATCGATCTCGACTGTCGCGATCGATCCGATCGGTGACGACCCGACGGTTGCGATCGATCGAAGCCATGATGATCCCGGTCGGCGATGACCGATCTCAGACCGTCGCGATCGATCCGATCATCGATGATCCGACGGTTGCGATCGATCGAAGCCATGATCGATCTCGGTCGGTGACGATCGATCTTGGACCGTCGCGATGATCGAAGCCATGATCGATCCTGTCGGCGACGACCGATCTCGGACCGTCGCGATCGATCCGATCGGCGATGACCCGACGGTTAAGATCGATCGAAGCCATGATCGATCCCGGTTGGCGACGATCGATCTCGGACCGTTGCGATCGATCTGATCGGCGATGATCCGACGGTTGCGATCAATCGAAGCCATGATCGATCCCGGTGATGATTATCGATCTCAGACCGTTGCAATCGATCCGATCGGCGATGACCCGATGGTTGTGATCGATCAAAGCCATGATCGATCCCGGTCGATGACGACCAATCTCGAACCGTTGCGATCGATCCGATCAGTGATGATCTGATGGTTGCGATCGATCGAAGCCATGATCGATCTCGGTCGGCGATGACCGATCTCGGACCATCGCAATCGATCCGATCGCGACGATCCGACGGTTGCGATCGATCGAAGCCATGATCGATCCCGATCGGCGACGATCGATCTCGGACCGTTGCGATCAATCCGATCGGCGATGATCTAACGGTTGTGATCGATCGAAGCCATGATCGATCCCGGTCGGCGATGACCGATCTCAGACCATTGCGATCGATCCAATCGGCGACGATCCGATGGTTTCGATCGATCGAAGATTGATCCCGATCGACGATGATCGATCTCGGACCATTGCGATTGATCCGATCGGCGACGACCCGACGGTTGCGATCGATCGAAGCCATGATCGATCCCGATCAGCGATGACCGATCTGGGACCGTCGCGATCGATCCGATCGGTGACGATCCGACGGTTGCGATCGATCGAAGCCATGATGATCCCGGTGACGACCGATCTTGGACCATTGCGATTGATCCGATCGGCGATGATCCGACGGTTGCGATCGATCCAAGCCATGATCGATCCCGATCGATGACGATCCGACGATTGCGATCGATCGAAGCCATGATCAATCCTGGTCGGCGATGACCAATCTCGGATCGTCGCGATCGATCCGATCGGCGACGACCCAACGGTTGCGATCAATCGAAGCCATGATCGATCCCGATCGGCGACTACCGATCTTGGACCGTTGCGATCGATCGAAGCCATGATCGATCTCGATCGGCGACGACCGATCTCGGACCGTCGCGATCGATCCGATCGGTGACGATCCGACAGTTGTAATCGATCGAAGCCATGATCGATCCCGGTCGGCGATGATCGATCTCGGACCGTCGCGATCGATCCTATTGGCGACGACCCGACGGTTGGGATCGATCAAAGCCATGATCGATCCCGGTCGGCGACGATCGATCTCGGACCGTTGCGATCGATCTGATCGGCGACGATCCGATAGTTGCGATCGATCGAAGCCATGATCGATCCTGGTCGACGACGATCGATCTTGGACTATTGCGATCGATCCGATCGGAGACGACCCGATGGTATCGATCGATCGAAGCCATGATCGATCCCAATCAGCGATGACCGATCTGGACCATCGCGATCGATCCAATCGGCGACGATCCGATGGTTGCAATCGATCCAAGCCATGATCGATCCCGATCGGCGATGACCGATCCGTCGCATGTACCAAAATTAATTTTTTTAAAACAATTGCGACGCATTTCGTTGCATCGCAATGTTTTATTTTTATTTTTTATCTTTAATTATATTTTATAAAATTTATTTTTTAAAAAAACTCTGATGCATTATTTGCGTCGCTAAATTAAAAATTAATTTTTTAATTTTCTAATTTATTATCGCTAATGCGTCGCTATTTAACATAATGAATTTTTTTAAAAATATTGCGACGCACTAAGTGCGCATATTTTTATTTTATTTATTTTAATATTTTTATAAAATTTATTTTTTAAAAAACATTACGACACAATATTTGCGTCGCTAAATAAAAAAATATTTTTATTAATTTACTATTTTATTGCATCGCTATTTAACATAATTAATTTTTTTAAAAATATTATGACGCACTGAGTTGCATAATATTTTTATTTCATAATTATATTTTATAAAAATTAATTTTATTTAAAATAATTACGATGCAATTAGTACGTCGCTAAATAAAAAATAAATTTTTTAATTTTTTTGGTTTATTGCGTCGCTAATGCGTCGCTATTTAACATAATTTAATTTTTTTAAAAAATTGCGATGCAACTCGTTGCGTCACAATATTTTTATTTGATAATTATATTTTATAAAAATTAAATTTAAAAATATTATGACGCATTACTTGCATCGCTAAATTAAAAAATTAATATTTTTAATTTTCTGGTTTATTGAGTCGCTAATGCGTCGCTAATTGCGTCGCAATGTTTGTTGTCGCGAAGGCGTCGCAATGTGGTCGCAATTTAGCGACGCAAAAATGCGTCGCTAAATTTGTGTCGCTATTTCAGTATTTTCTTGTAATATGATCACTTGTCAGAACATTTATGATAGGGGCAGCATAGTGGGGCTTGCCTCCTTGCGGCATGTCAGAGCTGCAGGCCATGTCCCATCAGTTGGGTGGCCACTTGATTTGGACAGTTGCCGCAGGCTGTTGCAGGCTTGCAGGGTGTGGGCGACCGTTACGATATTTGTTAGAGATGTGTTCCTCATGCCGCATGTCAGTTGTCCTGTACGGACAGTAATGAGTAGTGGAGCTAGGCATATGGGGATTGCAAGCAGCAGGTGCAGCCACGTGGTGGCCACAGGCAGAAGCAGGCCATACTGGGGTCGGTGCTTGGGGTAGCTGAGTCAGTGAGGCCGACGCTAGAGTCGGTACTGAGGCCAACGCTGGAGTCGGTGAGGTTGACGCTGGGTCAGTTGGTTAGGCCGATACTAGAGTTGGTGAGGCCAACGCTGGAGTCGGTGCTAGTGCCGACGCTAAAGTTGATTAGAGGAGGCCGATGCTGGGGCCGGTCAGAAGATGGCTGACACTGGAGTCGGTTGTTAAGGCCGACAGTGTCGGCCACTGAGACTGATTCTGGGGCCGAGTAGAGTAGGCAGACATTGAGGCCAGGTAGGGGCTGACGCCAGTGGAGGCAGGGCCGAGTCCGGAGGCTGAGTCCGCCTTGAGAAGTCAAGGCTGACTCTGGAGACTGGGGCCGCCTTGAGAGATCGGGGTTGACTCTGGAGACTGGGGCCTTCTAGGAGCTGGGGCCGCCTAGGAGCTGGATTCGCCTTGAGGCCGGGGCCGCTTTGGAAAGGCCGGGGCCTACTTGGAGCTAGGGCTATCTAGGAGCTAGGGCTGCCTTGGGAAGGCTGGGGCTGACTTGGAGCTAGGCCGCCTAGGGGCTAGGGCGTCTAGGAGCTAGGGCCGCCTTGGAGACGGGGCCGCCTAGGACCCGGAGCCGTTTGGAAGCTAGGGCTGCCTTGGAGCTGGGCCACCTGGAAAGGCTGGGGCGACTTGGAGCTGGGGCCGCCTAGGAGCCGGGGCTACCCTGGGAAGGCTGAGGCCGCATAGGAGTTGGGGCCATCTTGAGAGTCTGACCCCAACAGGATCATCGTTGCCTATAAAGGTTCACTGGCCCCATCATAACTCATAAAGAAGAAATTTAATCCATCCTGCCCGTCTAAGGGAGGAAATTCTCTATTTTTGTGTAAATAGGGATAAAAATGAGAATTATTTTTATTCCTGATAAGTATATATTCACTTTGATCATAAACCGTTACATTTCGTTTGCCCCATACTTGCGTGCCATAATAGTTTGGTTTGGATGAAATAGCCGAGCTCACTAAATCTTAACGTGAGATGCGGGTTTGGTTATATGGAAGTTCATGGAGGAAGCTTTGAATGTTGACTTCTGTTTGTTTGGCGAGTGCTTTTGCAAGGACAATGGCAAAGTTTCAGCAGTTCCATCACATTGAAAAGGATTGGTGAATGCTTGGATGGGGCCACGAGAATACTCATAGAGGTAGAGTTGGGCACTGGGCAGAGCTGCCATGACTTGGCTCAGCATGACACGAGCCAGGCCATGCCTGCCACGGCTCGATAGCTACAGTACCAAACCGTGCCAGGTTTGGTTATATGGAAGTTCATGGAGGAAGCTTTGAATGTTGACTTTTGTTTGTTTGGCGAGTGCTCTTGCAAGGACAATGGCAAAGTTTCAGCAGTTCCATCACATTGAAAAGGATTGATGAATGCTTGGATGGGGCGGAGAATACTCATAGAGGTAGAGTTGGGCACTGGGTCGAGCCATGGGTGGCCCGGCCCAACACGGCTCGGCCGACCATGGGTGGCCGGCCCAACACGGCATGAGCCGAGCCGTGCCAGGTTTGGTTATATGGAAGTTCGTGGAGGAAGCTTTAAATGTTGACTTCTGTTTGTTTGGCGAGTGCTCTTGCAAGGACAATGGCAAAGTTTCAGCAGTTCCATCACATTGCAAAGGATTGATGAATGCTTGGATGGGGCCGGGAGAATACTCATAGAGGTCGAGTTGGGCTAGCATGGCATGAGCCAGGCCGTGCCTAGCATGGCTCAGTAGCTACAGTATCGAGCCGCATCAGGTTCGGTTATATGGAAGTTCGTGGAGGAAGCTTTGAATGTTGATTTTTGTTTGTTTGGCTGCTCTTGCAAGGACAATAGCAAAGTTTCAACAGTTCCATCACATTGAAAAGGATTGATGAATGCTTGGATGGGGCCAGGAGAATACTCATAGAGGTAGAGCCGGGCCATGCCTAGCACGACCTGGTAGCTACAGTACCAGGCCGTGCCTGGCATGGCCCAGTAAAAGGGGTCGTGCCAGGCTTGAAAAGTCCGGCCCATGGATCAAACCCGGCAAGGCATGGTCCAGGCGTGCTAGGCACACACGGCCCACAAGGGCCTGGGTTGTGCCAGCTCGACATAGCCAATAAGGGCCTGGGTCATGCCGGCCCACAAGGGCCTGATAAAAAAAATTTAAGTAAAAAAATTTTTTTTAATAAATTAAAAAATTATTAAAAATAAAGAATTATTAATATGAAGGCACATTAATGGTGGAGGGTTTAGCATAGTCCCCTACCAGTTTATTAATTTAAAATCAAAATGGTATACGAAGGGAGGGGGACTAGGCTTGACCTCCAGAATATAATAAGAAAAGAGAAAAAAATAGAGACGACTCACTTTAACAATTAAAAAATATATATAATTGTAAAAATAGAGATGATTCGCTCATTAGTAGTATTTGTATCATCATCATTTTTGCTGGCTAAGTTATGTCCACCTTGATCTTGAAGTCTCGCTTTAGCATCCAATCAATCTTTGAAGCAAAGAAGCATTTCAACCTTCTTGCCAGTCATCTTACTTTTCTTTTCGTTCAGAACATGCCGAATTGCATTGAAAGCGGATTCCGATGCTACTGTAGACATCAACATGGCTAAAATATCGTGTGCAATGGTAGACATAACAAGATATTAATTTCTAACACTCTTCGACCAAGTAATACATCTACATTCTCTATTTGATTTTCATCATATGCAGAATAAAGATCATTTCGTAAATAAAATTCTAGTTCATTACTTAAAGATGAAGAAGATGAAGCATGTGTGTATCTTCTTTGTGCAATGAATGAAAAAACAAATGGCGAATGAGAACTAGAAGAAACAGAGCTTTATGCATGTATTCTAGATCTACGATTTTTTTTGTCATATAAAGCATAAATATCATTAAGAAGTTATGCTACCTCATTTTTAGTTGGTTCAGGATCTTGATTCATATTTTCACAATATACATCAATTAAAATTTTTATGCCACTTAATTTAACTTTAGGATCAAAATAACAGCTAAGTTATGCAAAGAACATATCCTATCTCAATATTTATTTTATTTAGTTTCCATTTAATGTATAATAGGAGCTAAAATATCATCAAATCTATGTTCATTAAATTTTTCACTAATTACATATGCTTTTTATAAAAATGAATAAGAAGTTGGATAATAAATACCATAAAGAACATATGTAGAATCATAAAAAGTAACAAAAAAATCTTTCAAAATTTTACCTTTACTCCAATTAGTTTCAATCAATGTAAATCCTAATCCATGATCATTAATATATGCACTTAATAAGTTCTTATATGGATATGCATCATGTATCATGGTATAGTACTATTCCAATAAGTAATTACATCAAGTTTAAATTTTTTAAAACATTTATCATGATCTACACATAATTGTTTAAATTTTTGAAGCATGAATAAAAGAAATTGCATTTCTAATTTTGAAATAATATTTTGAATTATATCCATCCCAACTTGAATAGAAAGATTTAATATATGACATGCACATTTAATATGAAATAATTATTCATTTAAAATGAGATACAAAGAGTTATTTAATAATATAACAGTAGAATTATTATTAGATGCATTATCAAAAGTAATAGATATTATTTTATCATTAATATTATATGAGCATGCAGTTTGATAAATAGCATTTAAAATTTGTTGCTCCAGAAAATCAAAAGCACGAAAAGCAAGAATTCATTTATTTAGTTGCCAATCATTATCAATGTAATGGGCAGTAATAATAATAAAACAATTACTACCTACAGATGCCAATCAAATATCAGAAGTTAAAAAAACTCTAGCATTTAAGTTTGAGAGCATTTCAATTAAACTTTGTTTCATTGCTAAAAAGTTTGTCATAGTTACTCTTCTAAATGTACGCCTACTAGTTCTTCTATAAGCAGGTTATAGAGCTAATTGAACATATTGTTCAAAATTATAAGATTCACATAAACTAAAGGGTAATTCATCCTGAACTATCCATCTTACAAGTATTTTTTTTGATTTTATGATTATATGCAAAAGTACCTGCAAATGATCCCCTTTGTATATTCAGGATACTTTGCATACCAAAATCTTGCATTCTATGAGTCTCTTGATGTCTTTTTAAATGCCATGTTCCCCCAGTACTACTATAACTATAAAGTTTTGCACATTTTCTACATTTTACTTTCAAGACTCCATCAACCATAATTCTATCATAATCATTCCAAACATCACTAGTCCTCTTACGAGAAGAGGTTTGACCTTTACTCCGTTCACTGACACTGGCTCTAGAGAGAACTTAGAGATTAGTTTTCTCTTCCTCAGAAACAAAGGGCATGCCAAAATGACTTTCGTCATAAGATGCCTTATCTAAAATTTTAAATTAATAAATAAAAAAATAAAAACTAACTACAAGAAGAAATTGAGAAGAGGACCAGAGGTGAAGGCGTGGAGCTGAGATTTATGAGCTTCCTCTTGTGCTCTTACCTCTCAGCAAGAAGTGACCTCTTTTCTTCCATACTTCAAACTTCTCAACAAGAACCTTCTCTTATGTAGCACTTGAACACTTGCTAGAGCACTTGCTAGAATATTTGCAAACTAAAAATTAAATTGCTAGAGCACTTGCTAGAAGAGAGAAATAGTAGTAAGAAGAAGAGAAGAGTTGGTTTGATATCGTGAGAATGAGAAAGGAATGGGGATTTATAGGAATGAATTTTTTTTTCTTCAAAATATCCCTATTTCTAGCCGTTTTATGGCTGTTGTGAGGGTTAAAATGATCAAAACACTCCCAACTAGCCATTTCTAACGACTAGAATCGGTTAGCTGGGTCATGACAAGGCATGGCCTATGGTGGGCCATGTATGACACGGCCTAGTTAGTGTCATTAGGAGCCGTGTCAAGCACGGCCCAATGCCCATCTCTACATAGAGAAAAGATTGAAGGAGGAGATTGAGCGCTTGAAGAGCAAGATATATGGTTTCGTTGTTAGCCATATGGGCTCTAAGTTGGATAGCTCAGCTTCACTGTCAAAAGCTTGATGCCTCTGTTTTGACCAACTAGTAAATAACTTCTTGTTATGATTTAAGAGTCTTCTTATTTATTTCCATTAGTTATAGATGATTGGTAATTTTTAATGGATAAAAACATTTTAGATATGTTATATGCAGGGATCAGTAAAAAGAGTTAGATTTCCATAATAATACTTTATTTTTAAGACTTCGATTACTAAGAATCAAAGATTAATATCCTTCTTCAGCCTAATCTTTTATTTTAAAGATCAAGGGCTTATGAGATTTTTAGAAATAATTTGTGGCATTTCAAACATAGAAATCTTGAATGCCAACTAAATTTTTTTGGAAATCGGCATAAGAATGTTCGCTCCAAACAGTCTCATAAAGACTACGGATATAGTTGGTTGTAATGAAATTATAGATCAATTACAACTCCCAACATAGTTTAGCAACAAAAATGAACGGCAAAACTAGTAATTCAGATGTCTAGTATAATGTTATACCATTGATAGTCATAATAAAAATTATTTAGCTCTTTTTAGTTTTTGGGGTTGGCTTCGTACACCTTCGTTGCTTCTTTCTCTTTGAAACATTATAATTATACTATTGTATAACAATATTGATATTATTATTATCATTATTTTTGTTATAATAATAATGCAATATTATTATTAATGCATTTTATAATATATATTATACTACAAAAATAATTATAGTTGCATATAATAAATAATATACATTAATTATTAGTTATAATAATGTGTTTGATAACTTGTTATCATATAATATCAAATTATTGCATATTCATATAGCTATAGTCATTATTCTTATGCAAATTGGATGATAATATAAAAGCAATACTACGTACTTTTCTATTACAATAATAAAACTAATATGACAAATATTATAATATATGAACATTTTTTCATTTTTCAAGGGGGTAACTACTACATGGTAAATATATTCTTCCCACATCTCATTTAATTATAGACCATCAAATGACATCCCTTTCTAAAATTGGATTTCTAATTTCAAGTAATTGAATTTGCAATTCGTGGTTGAATTGCATGCAATTGAATCGTCAGAAACTAAATAAAGTACCCCTTACCATAGAACTTACATAGACTTCCGTCAAGTTACTCTAAGTTTATTTGCACATATAAAAAAGGGTTCATTTCTTTACGTAGCATGGAAAACATCTTTGGGTATTTAAAATTGATTAGAAAAGTGAGCATTGATTTGCCTTGATTATTTTTTTAAGGAAAGCTGCAATTGTTTTGTCATTTGATTTATGGATGGCAAATAAGAAATAGTGATCGATCTTTTGGAAGGCGAAGGAAATGTGTTCCATTAGGACCATTACTGATGATCAATTTTATTAAAGAGTAGAAAGGTGTGTTAGCTGTAAACTCAAACAACTGACCGTCTAATAAAAGTGTTAATCCAAATTTTGTAATTACTAAATTGAAATTGGGATAGCTAGCTGTGAAAAAAATGATGGGGAGAAGCAAAACATAACCAAACCATCATGTTTAGTATATCTAAGAAAACAAGTTGTCAATCTTTTTTTTTTTTTTTTTGGCTTGTTGATTGTTTTTCTCAATATTGAAACAGTAATTTAATTCATATTAGTTTCCTGCAATTTCTAATTAATCTTAGCTCAGGTTTAAGTTGCACCCCGTGTAATTACATTATTTTTAAATTGAATGATAGAAATTTTACATTGATTCACGTCATGGATCTCCAAACTGCTTGCATAATAAATATCATAGAATTTTACAACTCCTAGTCCATACATTTAATAGTTATAAATTGAATAATTTAAATAATATCACTTGATGTATGAAAGTGGTTTTGAGAAATTTCTTAAAAAAAGAAAGTGGTCTAAAAGGAACTAGATTATATCCTCCTAATTTAATTTAGGATGCTAATATGCATTCCAATAACCATATAAAAAAAGTGAGGATTTTGTGTGGTTTGCTCTGGCGATTCCCGTGCGATTTCTCTGGTGATTTTCGTGGCTGTTTTCGTGTACGTGTGGCATAGCTACAGTGGGATTGCCCATAGCTATGGAGTTCTGTGCCAATAGTTGTGGCGTTTTCGTCTAGCTATGGCATAGCTACAGTGGGATTGCTACAGTGATTTTGATGCGCCATTTTTTAAAGCAGTCTTTCCTCGTCAGGCCTTGCTTTAAGATTCGGGATCCGGCCGTTTCTTCTGCCTGATCTCCGGCGATCTCCGCCGGCTGGGTTTCTCTCTTCATCTGTGATATCGTCGTGCGGCCCTTGGATATCCTATAGCTTCCGATGGAGGTGCGGGTGGTCCGGCTTCAAGAAGAAGGGAATTTGAGCAGGGGTTTAAATGGGTCTCGTCGTCTCCCTCTCCGGCGGAGGTGGCGACACTTGAAGCTTGCTTTTCGATCATCGTCCAGGTCCCGGAGCCGCTGTTGGAAGAAGAAATGTCCGAATGGAAGCATAGGGCAGTTCTCGCTCGCTCTTTCATGAGGTGGGTACCGGCCGAAGCTTATATCAGGGAATTCCGCAGAGCTGGGATCCCGGGTGCTATCGTCCCAATCTTCCTTTCATTCCGTTGCTATATCTTCCGATTTGAAGACCCGGGGGCATGTGAGCTGGTTCTCAACCGCCCGTGGGTGGTTAATGGCCAGATAATTGGGATGGAAGCTTGGAAATCGGAGTTCTTTCCGGCTGCTGATTCCATCTCCTCTGCTTTGGTTTGGATGAGACTGCCTAATCTCCCGATGGAGTTCTGGAGGGAGGATATCCTTAGGATTATAACGGAGCCTGCGGGGAGCTTCTGCGGAGCTGATTCTGCAACCCAGTTGAAGAACAGAGGAGGCTTTGCCAGGGTGGCCGTCCGCGTTGAGCTTCTTCGCCCACAGCGTCCAGGGACCCGAATCCAGGGGACTCAGGGGCCGTTTTGGTAGCAATTCATCTACGAATCGGTGGAAGGAATTTGCCCTAAGTGTGGTTCTCTGCATTTGGTAGGATCCTGCTTGCTGGCGTCCTCGTCTGATGCGGAGGTTGATGACAGTGGCCCTATTTTTGGGCCGTGGATGGCGGCTGTTCGTCAGCGGCGGTCTGTGCTGAAGGCCTCCCCGGCAGCAGCTTCTTCTGAGCCGAAGTCCTCCCGGCCTGCTTCTTCTCCAAGCCCTGCCCCCCAACCTGGTTCTTCATCGCTGGAGGCGTCTAAGGGATGGAAGGTTCCGGCGAAGTCGGCTCGGAGGTGCCTTCCTGCGTCTCTGCTGGGTGCCTTGGTCAATCAGAACCAGCGGGGGGAGACGAACAGTGAAGGCTTAGTGGTCGTGCCGGTTTCTTTGGTGCGTGCCGTTTCAAGGCATCTGATACTGGGAAGCTGGAACACATTCAGGAAGCTGTCCCTGATCAATGTCTGAAATTAGCTCTCAATCCATTTGCTCTCTGGGATTTGATTCCAATGTAGGGGGCCAGGTGGAAATCAGGGATGGGTGCTCGGGTCCCCTTAAGCGGGCCAGACCGGTTGATAGCCTGCCCCCAAGATCAGTCACTAGAGTGGAAAAGAAAAAAGGAAAAGGCAAGAGCTCTAATCTCAAGTGTAAAGTAGACCTTATCCCTTCTTCACCTAGTAAGTCTGAGCCCTCCGGTTGTCGGGCCGCTGCATAGGGCAGTGAGGTCACCACTGTAGCTTTAATGGGGCAGGGATTAGATTCCTTATCAACTGTACATTCCCACAGGTCTGTAGAAACTGAATCTAGCCAGGTACTCTGCAGACTTATGGTTCACATTATCCTGAGGGTGGCACCCCGTCAGTAGGGCGCCTTTCAGATTGTGTTATGGATGAGGACCAGGGGGGGCCCCCTCTACCTCCAGTTAGTTTTATGAAGATCTTATTATGGAATGTTCGAGGTGCCAGTAAGCCCTCATTTCGTTCCTCCTTTGATAGATTGCTACAACTACATCATTTTGATATATGTGTTCTTCTTGAAACCAGGCTGTCGGGGGATACCTTGTTACGATTTCGAGACAGATTGCCCGGTCTTGGTCCTCTTATGCGATGGAGGCTGTGGGTATGTCTGGGGTATTTTGGCCATTTGGCGTGATTATGCTGTTACGATTGAAGCTTTTCATCATTGTAACCAGCAATTGGCCTAGTTGTCACTGAAGGGACCTCTAATCCCTAGCTCCTATCGGCGGTCTATGCCAGTACGGACTACCGGGAGAGACGGGTCCTATGGTCCGAGCTGCTTTCCCTCCTTGATCGAGGTCTTCCATCTATCATTGCAGGTGACTTTAACTGTATCACTGAGGCTAGTGAAAAGCGAGGAGGCAGAAGAGTTACTAGCTCAGCTGATATTAATGAATTTAGGTCCTTTATTGGGTCTTCTGGGCTGATGAATTTGGGGTACTCGGGGCCCCAATTTACTTGGTGTAATAATCGTAGGGGACTGCTCGTGTGTGGGAGAGATTGGATAGAGCTCTTGCCTCGGCTCAGTGGACTCAGATGTACCCGGCAGTTTCTGTTACTCATCTCCCTAGGATCGCCTCTGATCACTGCCCCATTTTGATATCTACTGAGGCTGAGCACCATCAGAGAAAGCAATTCAAATTCGAGCGGTTTTGGACATTCCATTCGGCAGCTCGGACAATCATTTCTCAGATTTGGCACCTACCTGTCAGAGGTAATGCTGTATATAGGCTATCTCGTCGTCTTTTGTTGACCAGTCGTAGATTGTCTAAATGGAATAGACAGGAGGTTGAGGATCTGGTTAGGCAAGTGGAGCAGGTCGAAGCCAGTATCAGTGCTCTTCAGGCTAAGGAGGACCATGACGGACTTTTTTTGGACTCTGATCTCTCCCTTCTGCGAGAGAATCTTGCTCATCACCATTCCCTTCTTCGGTAGCAGGAGGTGTATTGGAGGCAGAGATCCAGGATTCAGTGGATCTGCGAAGGGGACCGCAATACCAGATTTTTTCATTAGGTCACCCTTCGTCGGAGGGCTGCTAACAAGATTCGGAGGTTGGTCGATGAAGAGGGGCATCTCCTGGATGATATACAATCTATTCGGTCCCAGCTTCTCCATTTCTTTTATACTAGGTGGACTGAGACCACTGTTGTGGGTGCTCCGGTTTTTCAGGTTAATAATTCCAGGAAGGTTTCCTCTGCGGAGAATGCTATGCTTGTCAGGCCGATTACTGTGGAGGAGATTCGTCGGGCACTCTGGGATCTCAGTCCGGATAAGGCTCCGGGGCCTGATGGTTTTCCTCTATTCTTTTTCCGTCACTATTGGGACATAGTGGGGCAGGAGGTGGTTATGGCGGTCCATTTGTTTTCCAATCTAAACTCATTCCTAAGGATTGGAACTGGACTCTTATCACTTTAGTGCCCAAGTGCACTAATGCTTCTCTTCCTCAGCACTTTAGGCCAATCAGTTTATGCACTACTTTATATAAGGTCTGTGCCCGCCTTTTAGCTAGTCGTCTCTGCGAGGTGATTCCCCGTATCATTTCTGCTGAACAGGGGGCTTTCATTAGAGGGCGTTCTATCTCGGATAATATCCTTATCACTCAGGAGTTTATGCATGATCTTCAGAGAGCCCCAGCTAGACGATGTCTTATGGCTGTCAAGCTTGACCTGGAGAGAGCTTATGATAGACTGAGTTGGGCTTTTCTTCAAAGCTCTCTTCAGGAGTTTGGATTTGACGGGGTGTTTATTGAGTGGGTTATGGCTTGTATTCAAGAGGCCTTCCTTTGCTTTGATTATTAACGGGGGTTTGACTGAGTTTTTCCAGTCTTCCGTAGGATTACGTCAGGGGTGCCCTCTATCCCCCTTGTTGTTCATTTTGGGCGGATGATCTTTCCCGAGCTTTTTATCAGGCTCAACGTGATCGGGCGATTGTCCCTTTTATGGATGGGGTTGGCGGTCCTTCTGTCTCTCATCTCCTGTTTGCCGATGACTGCATTATTTTGGGTCAGGCCTCTATTGAAAATGCGGTTTCTGTTGATTCTATTCTGCAGCGGTATTGTCAGGCCTCGGGTCAGAAGGTTAATTATCTTAAATCTTCCATATGTTTTAGCTCGAAGACTTCCAGGTCTATTAAAGCAGCCATTATCACTTTGTTGGGTATCTCTACTCAAACTGACCGGTTTATGTATCTGGGGATTCCCATGATCGGTAGACGCCCTCGTTGTTCTGACTTTGCTGAATTGGAGAGGAGGGTTCGTCAGCGTATTGAGGGTTGGCAGGTTACCGGCCTATCTATGATGGCCAGAGTCACCATTATTCGGTCGGTTCTTTCCTCTCTGCTCTCTATTTGCTTTCGAATGCGGCCATCCCTATTACCTGCCTTCGGAGGATTGAGAGAATCTTTAGAGACTTCCTTTGGGCCTCCATGCAAGATGGGCACGACACTCACCTATTATCTTGGGATATGATCTGTATGCCTATTCAGGAAGGTGGTCTTGGGATCCAATCTCTGAGGGTCAGACGGCAAGCGCTTCTGGCCAGGCATGCATCTCGATTCCTTTTGGAGCCGCAATGTCTGTGGAGCTCTCTTATGCGAGCGAAGTATGGTGACAGGAAGCCTGGGGAGTGTATTGAGCTGCCCAGGGGGAGTTCCTTCTTTTGGAAGGAGGTTTGTCAATATGGTGAGTCTATCCTGAAGAAAATTACATGGATGATTGGAGATGGTCATTCCGTTGATGTGATTCAGGACTCCTGGATATCTGAGCTCCCTCTTTCTCGGTGGCCTTCTTTTATCAACATTGATGTCCCCACCAAGCTGAAGGTTCAGGATTTGATTTCTCTGGATCCCCCTTCTTGGGATACCGCTAGAGTGATCAGTTTCTTTGGTGATGAGCTCTCTCGGCGGATTCTCTCTATTCCTCTCACCTCTGGCCCTTCGACGATGTTAGATTATGGCAGATATCTTGTCTTTCCAAAGCCCCTCTTAGAGATCTTATGAAGGTTTTCAGGCCCCAGCCCCAGGTCACGAAGGATGCTGCTTGGATCTGGTCGCTACCTACTCTTCCCCGGGTTCAGTTATTCATCTGGAAGCTTCTTTGGGACTGTCTTCCGACGAGTGCCATGCTCTCCCGTAGGGGTTTGCCTATCCAGCCGACTTGCTCTCTGTGTGGATTGGAGGATGAGACTACGGACCATGCGATCTTCATATGTCCTCGAGCCAGGCAGATATGGCAGATGATGAGTTATTCCTATAAGGTGGGTGTTTCGGGATCCCTATGCTCCCTCTTCTTTCTTGATCTCCGGAAAGCCTCCCAGCATAAACGCGGTCTCTGGGCGATCACGGCTTATCAGATTTGGATATCGAGGAACCAACTCATCTTCTCCGATGATGTTATCTCTCCACATCGGCTTGTTAGGAGGATCAGATCTTTGTCTGCGAAATATGCCCAAGCTTTTCATGCTGTTGGTCTTGACTCCTCTGGCCTCTAGGGTTCCCCTACTGCTTCAACAGCGAACCGGCATACGGTTTTTATTTTCTGGGAGCCCCCCCACCAGGGTTTATCAAAATCAACTTCGATGGGAGTGTCCGTGGCAGAGCTGCTGGTTCTGCGTTTATCATCCATGGGCCTCAGGGTGATATGCTGGCTGCGGGTGGCTTTGGCACCCTTGATTCCTCTATCTCTATGACAAAACTTTATGCAGCATGGGCAGGTATTTCTTACGCCTCTCTGCATTTCCATGCTCATCGTCTCGTTATCGAGGGTGATTCGATGACGTTATTCGATGGCTGAGAAAGGAGAATATTTTTGATGGCCCCAGTATTCCTATTCTTAGGGACACATGGTCTATCTTGTAGAGAGTTGGTTCTGTCCAGATTCGACATATCTACCGCGAAGCCAACTCGGTGGCCGATTGGGTGGCAGCTTCTGTGGCTCAGCACGCTGGTGGTTGGATTTGGCGGCAGGGTGACCCCTGCCCTTCTGTCTTACAGCAAATTTTGTATTCTGACCTATCTGGGATAATTTGTACTAGACTAGTATGATTATCCGCTTATACCAAAAAAAAAAAACCCATATAAACATATAAGAGAAATAAATATATATAAAAAAATGGTAGGAGTAGTCCTAATTGAAAATAAAATAAAAAAATAAAATACAAAAAAATTATTATGATGGTTTGAACAACATATACAACGTAGACCTTTAGATGCTTTGATTAGAAAGAGTGATCTTTAAACAATTTATGATAAGGATAGAGGTAGAGGTAGACATAAACTAACATGGATAGAAATAATTTAAAAAAAATATAACTATTTGTAATTTGAATGTCGACTTGATCCGCAGAGTGGAGGAAGAAGATTCATGTAGCCGACCCCATATAGTTGAAAATTTTCCCAAGAAACTTAGATGAGTTGAGCTGAGCTTAGTTGTAATCTGCATTCCAATATATATATATATATATCCCAAGAAACTTAAAATTTTAAAATCATTGTTGTCCCTTCTAACTATCAGCCAAAATTTTGTGACTTACAATGATAATAGAATGACCAAAATCCTTTCTTCCTTGAGTAATACTAACAGAGTTCTCATTGCGACCATGAGAACAATTTTATAACTTGACCAGATTTACTACTATATATATATAATAACGCTTGGTTGATTATTTTTTTCTTCTTCTTCTTCTTCTCAGTACCAAAACACGGTTGTTGCAATAAAAAACGTGCTTTCTTTTCTCCATCACAAAGCCATCTTTCTAATAAATACTGTCACCTTTTTTTAGAGTATATCTCCCCAAGCGACCTTTGCATCGTTAAAAACTCAACACGAGGGCTTTATGCCTTCCAAAACCAAAACCATTTCGAATTTCAAATAACTCGACCGTTGTTGGAGCGCCTCTCCGATCTGGGCCTGCCAAATAGTGGGCTCCTTCTAGAAAGCTCCACTTCGCCCATCCCCTTCCTCCGTACCGGCGGCCCGCTAATTAAATGAAATATTTTTTTTATAAAAAAAAAGAAAAAGAAAAAGCGTCAACGGCCCCTCTCGTTTCCCTCCGCTGCCTTCATTTTTAAACTCCATCACTTCTCTCCGGCCTCGATCTAGGGTTTCTCTTCCCTTCTCTTCTCTCCTCCAAGAATTGATTCGAAGAAGGAATCGATAGATAGTTCGACCGAACGATCGTCTTCTGGGTTTTCGGAGGATCGGTCTTCGAGGCGGAGGTTTCGATTTGGAGGGAGCAAAAGGAGGAATGGAGAAGTACGAGAAGCTGGAGAAGGTCGGGGAGGGGACGTACGGGAAGGTGTACAAGGCTCAGGAGAAGGCGACGGGGCAGCTGGTGGCCCTCAAGAAGACCCGCCTCGAGATGGACGAGGAGGGCATCCCCCCTACCGCCCTCCGCGAGATCTCCCTCCTCCAGATGCTCTCCCAGAGCATCTACGTTGTCCGGTTCGAAAACCCTAATTTCTTTGTCTCATTACGATTCCGGATCTTTCTCTTCTTTTTCCGATCCAAATTTTGTTCGTTTGGTTTTCACGGTCTTGTTTTGTAGATTGTTGAACGTGGAGCACGTAGACAAGAACGGGAAGCCCCTCCTTTACCTGGTGTTTGAGTACCTTGACACTGATCTCAAGAAGTTCATCGATTCCCATCGGAAGGGGCCTGACCCACGGCCTCTCCCACCGCACGTCATTCAGGTGTTTATCTCTTTCTCTTGTTATTTTTGTTTCTTATGGAGTGGAATTATATCATAGGGCCAGGGGTATTTTTGTTGGAAGCCCTAATTAACTCCGGTTTCTGCAAATTTTAGAGAATCTTTGGTTCTTGGTGTGGTTGAATGGGTTCAGTTTGGTAAGTGTAAGGAGTAATCGAGGGATTCATTCAATCATTTTTTTTTTCCATTGAAAAAACAGATTCGTGTTTCTCCCGTGATTTGAGGTGTTCAAATGTATCGCAATCGACTTTTTGTCCAAATTTTTAGTTCTCAGACATAACTTGGAACGTCTTTACCATCGTGCGGTGAAATTTTACAGATTCTAGCTTTTAAAAGTTATGCTTTGCCCGTTGGAGTTCCAGTTTATTTTTCGTCCTGTCCATTGCAGTGATTTCAATGAACAATTTTTTTTTTTCTTTCCTTCTAGGATTTGTGCCCGTCATTAAGTTTTTCTTTTTCTTTTTTTTTTAATGCAGAGCTTTTTATATCAGTTGTGCAAAGGAGTTGCCCACTGTCATAGCCATGGTGTGCTTCACAGGTATTCTCATCTTGATTCGTTTTTTAAAAGTCATTTATATGCCAAGCAGGAATTATATGACATATGATGTTACGCCATGAAAACAGGGATTTGAAACCTCAAAATCTATTGGTTGACAAGGAGAAGGGCATCTTGAAGATTGCTGATCTTGGGCTAGGAAGAACCTTTACTATCCCTCTTAAGAGCTATACCCATGAGGTTTTGCATTATCAGCCTTGTCTAATTTTTGTATCAAGAATCAACTTGGATTAGTCTTGAGATTTCTTTTAGCTGCATTTGCTAACTATGGCAGATTTTGGTCACTTGTGTTTGGTCATTGCTCTTGGCTGAATTAGATAAATACTTTTTATTTGTAGATTGTAACACTTTGGTATAGAGCTCCTGAGGTTTTGTTGGGCACTACCCACTACTCGATTGGAGTTGATATGTGGTCTGTTGGATGCATATTTGGTATGTTATGTAACCTTGCTTTCATTATTTCATAAAATATTATTTTAGTTACTCAACTTTACCCATTCAAAAATTTATAGAGAGAAGGGATAGTAATTTTACTGGATCAATTTTTTTACTACTTAATGCTATGCTATGCCACAGCCTTTGTAGCATGAAGTTGGATATATGATTTAGCTACAGTCAAGTCGATCAAGTTTGAAACAGTCTTTTTAGTTTTGAAATTGTCGGAGCATGTGCATATTTCAAAGGTCTATTAAATTGACTCTCTTGTAACATTTATTTAGATTTGCAGTATGGTGTAAAATATATTCTTGAGCTATACTCCTAACCTTTCCTTGTATCTTGTTGTGTTAATCCGAACTGCAAGCATTATGATCAAATGCTCTTGATAACTTCTGTTTTCAGTTTTACTCTTGTTGTTGCCATCGGGCCCTTGGCTTCTAATGACATCAATTTGGCTAGATGAATCTTACTCTCTCATGAATCTAGAACACAAAAAGAAATTTGAAAATCTCTTTAAAGATTAAAAGGATGAACTTTGATGCAATAGTAAGGTTGTTCCATGGTGACTTGGAGGTAATGGATTTGAAATACAGAAAGAATCTCTCTACAAGTAAGTGTGAGGCAGGGTATATATGACTCCCCAGTTCTCAAGATAGTAGGAGCCTCGTACACTGGTCCACCCTTTTTAGTCTCTTTAAATCTTACTATCAATGAAGTTCTTTTTAACACCCTCTCTCTTTTCCCTATTAGGTTGAGTCCCCAACTCCTCTTGTTGTGTACTCAATCCATATAAAGTGCTTTTCTAAACTATAAGGATACTAGAATTTATCATGCATGCAACTCAAACCTTTGTACTTTTTAGGCCTACCATCAAGTCATCTCTGAACTATTGTTGCAATCACTCCTCTTCTATTTCCATTTACCCTTCTAGCTTCTGAGGCTCTGGCTTGGTTTATACAGGTCAATTGCTCCACTTAAAATTACTCACTACCAACTCAACCCTGTTAGACCTGCGGATATATTATTCGTTGGCCTATATATATGGAGCAACGAAACTGCTATGCTGTTCTTACCATTCTCTTTTCTTTCCTTTCAAGGCTTTTGATCACTTATATAGATCTTATTTATAATGCTTTCTATTCATGATAAAATCTCACAAAATGGAATATGACTACTTTCAGTGCTGGATGAAACTAATTACTTTCAAACAAAACTGATTGAAACCAAATATATGTTCTTTTCTCAAAGTTTTCTTTTATTTTCTTTTATGTTTATATCATTTTAGGGTCCTCTAGCTATTTATTTGAATATATAGGTTATGTATTATTAATTATCAATGGTTTTTTTTTTCATCTTCTTGAGATAATATCAAGCATAGAACACAAAATGGATGAGTTGAGCTCTAGGAAAAGCCCTTGTTATCATATTCATATAGGCTAGTGTAAGCAACTAAATGGAATCCATTTCATAGGAACGACAATCTTTTTGTACAAAATAAATCTAAATTTCTATAACTATAGGCATTTGATTGTGTAGCCACTTAATCATAAATAGTGGATACAAGTGCATAAATTCAATACATAAACATACATACACACACACACATATATATATATATATATATATATATATATATATATATAGAGAGAGAGAGAGAGAGAGAGAGAGAGAGAGAGAGAGAGAGAGTGAAGGGGCGGGGGGTAGACTTGGTTATATTCGAATATAGCCAAATCCAAATTTGGTCACCTTTCTCATGTTTATATCTACACTAATTCCGGAGCCACCCCACCTTTTTTATCTTTTTCATCTTTGGGATTTTTAAACTGTGTAGAGGGATGGAAAATAGTGATCAGATTTAAACTTGATTATATTTGAATGTAGCCAAGTCTACCTCATATACACACACTAAAAAGTAAAAAAAAAATTGCACAAGGCACTAAAATATTCACAATTGCCAACATATTGCATTTTTAACTAACTAAAGTTCAAGAAGAAAATTGTATGCATTATGTATACCAAGATATTATTGTGGTAGGTGAGTCTCATTTATATGTAATAAAAGCCTTAAATTGTCAAAATTAGGTATAAAAAATCTAGATAATACAAAGTATTCTAAAATATTATATAATAAATTCTTGTTTTTTATTTTTCACTTTTAAATCTTTTGAGATTTTTTTGATGGAGCAAAACTTCTGAAACCATTGAAACTGTTGAAATCAAAACTCCACATGACTGAAACTGAAACCAAGTTTCCAGACCTCGATGACCACTTATATTTCTCAGATCTGGCCTAAGGAATCACCATTAATTTTACCACCTTATATATTAAACAAGCATGCATATCATCATGGAATCTTCCTATGAAGTGAACGTACTTGGCCTGGTTATTTATGTCCAGGGTTGTGGCACTTGTTTGGTGCCTTAGGACCTAGTGCCCTAATTAATACATATCCTCAAGGTGCTTCAATAATTGAAGAGCCCCGTGTTTCTGACCTATCTTTAAACACACCCTACTTATTATGTATTTCAAAAATATCAGAGGCTTCATAAAGTCTTGCAGGTTTATATAATTACAATGCTTTTAATTCTAAGAGCTGTTCAGTTATGTTTTACTAAAACAAAGTTAGCAGAAATTACAAAATAAATGAGATTTGTGAGACCACTTGATTTCACTTTGCACCAAAACCATTTTGGAGAAGCCCATGAGTTATAACCATAATGACCATAAGCATCAACTGTTGCCTCAATTATTTGGTATTTGTTTTTTGAATCCTCATTCATGAAGCATGGTTAGTGCCACCTCTGTTATTATTTTATGCCTTTTTGCTCATTCTCACCACAATTGGATCACAAGTGGCATTTTGCTTACAAATTGACTTCTTGCCACTTCTAACCACAATCAAGCTTTCATGACGTGTCATTTAAATTAAGAGACAACCTAATGCTCATGAAATATGAAATTTGGATCTGTTTCACAATTTTGGCATGCTTTCTACAACTAGCAATCAACTTATCTTTTTCATTGCATTTTGTGGTGTAGGCATTTGGTGGCATAAAACCTAAATATTCAATCTTATGAAAAACATAACAAGTCTTCTCTCTTTAATACAAAATCAACTTTTATACTTCTCTGTTTCAAAGAAACTTAAGACATACAAACAGACAAACTCTTAAATATTTTTGGAAATAGAACCAGTGTTATCAAAGACGCGCCTAAAGGTGTATGGTATTAAGGATTAAACGTTTCTGATATTCTAAGGTGCACCTAAAGTGCAAGGCACGCGCTTAAGTTAGGTTAGAAGTTTCTCATGGCAAGGTACCTTTATCTTGGTGCACTTAAGGTAAAAAAACATATGCTTTTAATCTGATTTAAGATGCAAGAGAGGTGCACCTTTCTTCATAAGCTATATTATATCTTTTTTAAAATTTATCATATTTATTAAACTATGTTGATTTTATGATGTATCATCCCATACACAGTTTTTTTTAACCCTATAAAAAGCTAAAAATTGAAAGGCAAAGAGATATAACATTAAAAATTATGCTATCATTTAAGAAAGAAAAGGAAGAGCATTAAGGGACTACAAATTTCAACTAAAAAAGAAGAAGCTTTTCAATGAGTTAATAGGCTAAATATATTATTATTATTATTATTATTATTATTATTATAGCTTTTTTTATTATGTATTATAAATTTTATTTATTCAAATTATTTTATTTATTTTTAAAATATGCATATTATTTCACTCAGGTATGCACTTGTATTTTGCATCTTGCACTTAAGCTTCAAGAGTCCTTCATGCTTGGGTGCGCCTATCACTTTTAACAAACAACACTGAATAGAACATTGTTGTGTGACTTAAAGTTGCATTCTGCAATATTTCTTTTGGAGCTACATCATCATCTCCAATCTCTTATTTGTGTTTCTGGTGATGCAGCTGAAATGTTGAGGAGACAAGCCCTTTTCCCTGGTGACTCAGAATTGCAGCAATTGCTACACATCTTCAGGTTCTTTGCAGAAAAACAGAATCTGTCCTTTATATTAATGATTTATCATGTTTTATGGTGTTTGAAACTGTGTTACTCTGTAATATCAAGTTCTGGAAGTACTTGCTTTGGAAATATTAAAAACATCAGATAGGATTGAGTCATAACCTTCTGCATGTAAATTGGATGGTCCTCAGAATTTATTTCTAAGGATCAAATATTGTTTAGTCTAAGTTATTTCTTTTTATATTTCTGTTGCTGTGCTCTAGAAAACAAGATTTTTGGATTTTGGAATGATCATCTGGATTCATCTCACTTCTTCAAAATACTCTTGACCTTCTCTTGCCATACTTCTTGTTTTCTGTTCTTTCTACCATAAGTAGTAATAAATTTTGCATAATTCTCGTCTTTCCCATTCTACTCACTGTATTCAGTTTACATTCCTAACATTTTGCTCCAAAATCTCTGCTCTACCATATAATACCATATAATAAACTCTGAAGTATTAACATGCTCTAGGATGCAACTCAATTTTGCTAAATTTTTTTCTCTTTTCAGCACATATGCATTGCACGTTCACAGCACTTGTTGACTTCAACTGCATGAGGTGTTAAGTAGAAAATATAATATAATTTACCTTAATAAATTCTCATAGTGTCTTTAATTTTTCACAACATGCACTGCACTTGCCTGTGCTACTAGCGTATTATAATATTCATGTAGAGACCAAAATATGCAAATGACATGCTATATAAACCCCGGTTCCCCTTTCACATTGATCAAGTTACAACCTTTCAATTAGCCCAAGGTTGATTAGGTTGACTAATGTTCTGTATGTTGACTTGAATTTAATTGATCGTGACAGAGAAAGATTTAATCAAAAGGTTTTGGCAAATAGGATGAGATGAAGCATTTGACCTTTTGGACTCGAACCCATAAAGAAAGCTTTGGTTGATTACAATTAAATGATATAGAGTCACCTTACACACCGACTTCTCTATAATTGTGGATTTGACAGACCGAAGTAGCATGTGATTGGTGTCAATATTTAACCAAATACAATTATGTGATAATTGAATTCAATTAGATGATGCCAAAGTAGTCTGTTATTTTGGTTATTACTCTTCCAAGGGGCACCTCAAGCATTGGCTTCTCTATAATTGTGGATTTAATGGAGGCAACACTAGCGTGCTTGGTATTGACATTGTTTCGTTCATCTTCTGGCACTACATTTATCTGGATTAACATGATGCTTTCTCTGAAAGGTTGTTAGGGACACCAACTGAGGAACAATGGCCTGGAGTAAGCTCTCTGCGGGACTGGCACGAATATCCACAGTGGAAGCCCCAGAACCTGGCACGTGCAGTTCCAAGCTTGGAACCTGAAGGCGTCGACCTTCTATCGGTATGAAGTTTCAATTCAAAATTAACTTAAATAGCTGAAATTAGAATTCAGATCATAGAACAAAGTTTTCCAGGCTGAGAAAATGAAGAATTTTTCCAAGAGATAAACTGATTTAGCTGACCATACATTGAACTGGTCTTAGCACAAAGATGATATAGGATGAGCTTCTTTTCTTGGCACTTACTGTTTCTTTGGTCTTGCTGTCATCTTGAAATAACTTGAGCGTCTTGTTTAAAAAAAAAATGTCAGCTGGTTCGGTTGACACTCACCAAATGATGGGATTTTCAGTCCTGTTCAGGCAGATTGAATGGTGAATTTTCTATAACTCTATTTCTTAATTATGTTAGACACCAGCGAACTTAGATACCAGCACAACTAGGAAACTTGGGTGTCGGTTTCTTTCTGAGAATCTGGCATGTAAGGCCTAGTAGAATCTGAAAATTGGGAAAAGTATCGGCCCACCATTAACCCTGGCTTTAGGATTCTCGACCTACTAGTAGGAACTTAATTTTTAAGAGTTTAAAATGATCAGATGTAGTCTTGTATCAGCTAACTAGTTTACTATGCCCAATGCACTGGGAACATCTCTAGTCCAACCCATACATGACTTAAGAGGGATCTGAGATAGGGAGCAGTAGTAAATTGTAATGGTCAAATGATCATTTTTAATCTTGCACTTTATTTTTGGTGCCAGTGCACGACAGAACAATGCATATCTGCATGGTTTGATAATTCAGCAGTAATAATCCTTTCCCTGGTTTGATAATTTAGCGCTTGTTTGGAATTTTGCTATTGTCGGTGTTTTTACAAATCAATGCAATATCATATCACATGAGGATTGTTATGGAATATAGCATTTGCATGGAACCGTTTATCTGTTGCTTTTAATTTCACTTTCTTGGAAGCAATAAATCTTTACCGCCAAAAGTTCTAAATATTTCATAAACAATTTGAAAAAACAAAAGGATCTCTCACAGTCCAGTTTTTTTTTTTTGGATTTTTGAAAACAAAACAAGAAACAGGAGCAGTTAAAATTGGGCCTTATTGTTCTGTATCTCTTGCTCTTTGTTTTGTTTGGATGGCATGAATGCTATATCTTCCCTCATAGGGGTGCTGCATAAAAGTTTGATTTGAAACAGAGAGTTCAGTTCGTTTCATGGATCTTGCAGAAAATGCTTCAATATGACCCAGCTAACAGAATATCAGCCAAAGCTGCCATGGAACATCCGTACTTTGATAGCCTTGACAAGTCACAATTCTAGTGCCTTTGTTTCCTTGGGACCGGTTTTTAATGGGAGATGTGTCATTCACAGGCCAGATTTGAACGAAAGAATGGTTGTATTTAGTTTCTGTAACAACTTTACTAGTTGCCGTAGCATGTAATATCTTGATTGAAGGAGTCTCTTTTGTTTGTTGTCATAGCTTTATATGGCCGAGTGTCATCTTAAGCAATGAGAAGACTGCATGTCATCAGTTTAAGATCTCTCATTCTTTTATTAGCATATCAAAACCTGCAGCAATTTGTAAGTTGTCTCTTTATCCCTGCAAGTAAAATCAGACACTATGGAATGCCATTAAAATACTTGGACACCATGGATTAATCGTCCATCTAGAACTTAGTCGGACAAGCCTAAACCGAATAAAAGCACCACTCCTGTTCGCTCTATCAATCCAAAATCAATATTTTATCCCGACTTCGTAGGAGTCTTGAAGTCAGCCCAAAAAGATTCGAATACATAATTTGCTATAATAAAGAAGGACAAGGGTCGCTCGGTCTCCAGATTCACGAACCAGCATGCTGGGCCACAGAAGAAGCCATCCAGTCCATCGTTGAATTGACTTCACGATAAATATGATGGATTTGGGCACAATCAACCTTCCACAGGATAGACCAAATATCCATAAAAATTAGATTAGCAGGATCGGAATGGCCTCTCTCCTTCTGCAGTCATGAGATGACTGACATGGAATCTCCCTCAATCAAAATCCTCTAGGCATGAAGAGTCCGGACAGCATAAGAAATGCTCGCCCAAGCCGCATGAAGCTCGAACATAGGGACAGAGGAGTCCAGAGTACCAAAACCTCCAGCTCCCAACAATTCACCATGAGGACCATGGATGATGAAAGCAGACCCAGCAGCTCTAGCAATGACACTCTCGTCAAAGTTGATTTTGACGAACCCTGGAGGGGGGGCTCTCAGGAGATGAAAACCGTATGCCGATTCGCTGTCGAAGCAGCAGGGGATCCCTAGAGGTCAGAGACGTCAGAACCAACACGGGCACAGTTCGCGACCAAAGATCGAATCTTCCTCACAATCGTGAGGAAAGAAATAGAATCATCCGTGAAAAGAAGATGGTTCCTCGAGAGCCAGATCTGATAAGCCGTGGTAGCCCAAAGACCACTTTTCTGCTTAGATCCTCTACGAAGCTCAAGAAGGAAAGTGGAGCGAGGGGAGCCCAAATCGTCCACCCTAACAGGATAACCCACAATGTGCCATATCTATCTAGCTCTGGGGCAGATGAATAGAGCATGCTCAGGAGACTCCTCCAACCTGCAAAATGGATAAATCGGCTGAATTGACAGATCCCTCCAAGAGAGAAGGGCACAGGTTAGAAGACAGTCCCACAGAAGCTTCCAAATGAAAAGATGCACTCTGGGAAGGATGGGAAGCTTCCAAATCCACGCAGCATCCACCAAGCGCTGCGACACCGGCCTGAACATCTTCATCAAGTCTCTGGTAGGAGCCCTAGAAAGACAAGATCTCTGCCAGAGTCCGGAGTCAGATAAGCGGCCAGGAATAAGAGGCATCGAGAGAATACGCCTAGAAAGCTCTAGCCCGAAGAATCGGGTCACCGAAGGGATATGCCAGGCAGGGGGATCGAAGGAAATCAAATCCTTAACCCTTAAGCTGGAAGGGATATCAATACTAATAGATGAGGGCCATCGGGAGAGAGGAAGCTCAGAAATCCAAGTATCATGAATAACGTCAATCAATGACCCATCTCCAATCATCCAAGATATATTTCCCAAGATAGCATGACCAAACCGATAAACTTCCCTCCAGAAAGAGAAGCCTCCCCGAGACGGCCTGATATGCGAATCCGACGTCCAGGCACCATACCTAGCACGCATCAGAGTGCTTCAAAGACAATACGGCTCCAGGAGGAATCTAGATGCATGTCTAGCAAGAAGGGCATCGCTTCTAACAATCAAAGACTGGATTCTGAGACCGCCTTCTTGGATGGGCATACAGACAGTATCCCAGGATAATAGGTAAGCACCATGTCCTTCTTGCATGGAAGCCCATAGAAAATCTCGGAAACATCTCTCAATCTCTTAAGGCAAGTGATCAGAATGATAGTGTTCGATAGAAGAAGGTACAGGGGAAGAGAGGAAAGAACCGAACGGATAATGATGACTCTAGCCATCATCGAAAGGCCAGTGACCTGCCACCCCTTCATATGCTGACGAACCCTCCTCTCAAGCTCATAATAGTTTGAGCAACGGGGACGTTGCCCCGTGATAGGGATCCCCAAATACATGAACATGTCAGTCTGAGTAGAGATACCCGACAAATTAATAATGGCTTGCCTGGTAGTCCTAGAAGTCTTTGGGCTAAAGCATATAGAAGACTTGAGAAAGTTAACCTTTTGACCTGAAGCCTGACAATACCGCTGAATGATGGAGTAGAATGAAGCCGCATTATCAATAGAGGCTTGGCCCAGAAGGATGCAATCGTCCGCGAAGAGAAGATGAGAGACCAGAGGGCCCTCAGTACTAGCCATAAATGGGACAATCCGCTGATCTAGCTGAGCCTGATAAAAAGCATGTGAAAGATTGTCCACAGCCAGAATAAACAGCAAAGGGGATAGAGGGCATCCTTGCCAAATTCCTATAGAAGAGTGAAAAAACTCAGTCGGACTCCCGTTAATGATCAGAGAAAAGGACGGCCTCAAAATGCAAGCCATAATCCACTCAATGAATAGACCGTCAAACCCAAACTCCTGAAGAGAGCGGTGCAAGAAGGCCCAGCTCAGTCTATCGTAGGCTCTCTTCATATCAAGCTTAACAACCATAAGGCATCGGCTGGCCGAAGCTATCTGAAGATTATGCATAAACTCCTAGGCGATGAGGACATTATCGGAAATGGAATGCCCTCTAATAAACGCCCTCTGTTCAACCGAGATGAGACGAGGAATCACCAAACTAAGGCGACGAGCTAGAAGCCAAGCATAGACCTTATATAGAGTAGTGCAAAGACTAATAGGTCGAAAGTGCTGCGGAAGGGAGGCATCAGTGCGCTTAGGCACCAAAGAAATAAAGGTCTGGTTCCATTTCGCAGGAATGTATTTAGATTGAAACACTGTCAGAATAGCCTGAATCACCTCTTGCCCAACAATGTCCCAATAATGACGGTAAAAGAAAGGCGGAAAGCCGTTAGGCCTAGGGGCCTTATCCGGTCCAAGCTTCCAAAGGGCCGCCCTAATCTCTTCCGCAGAAATAGATCTGATAAGCATGGTGTTATCCAGGGAAGAGACCTTCCCAAAATCCGGAACCTGAATAACCGGACCACCCTCACCAAAGGACTCAGCCCACCTGGACTGGAAAAAGTGAAGAAGCGTGTCCCTAATAGAGTGGATATCCTCCTGAATATTCCCCTCATCATCAACCAATCTTCGGATCCTATTAGCTGCACGCCACTTCAAAGTTGCTTGATGGAAGAATCTGGTGTTGCGGTCGCCGTCACGAATCCACTGAAACCTTGACCTCTGCCACCAATACACCTCCTGCTGCCGAAGAAGAGAGTGACGCCGAGCAAGCTTATCCTGGAGAGTAGAGAGGTCGGAGTCCAACAGAAAACCATCCAGGTCTTCCTTAGTCTGAATGGCACAAATATCATTTTTAACCTGTTCAATTTGTCTAACCAAATCCCCCAGCTCCAATCTATTCTATCTAGATAATCTGTGTCTGACCATCTTAAGACGGCGAGATAAGCGATAAACAACATTGCCCCTGACAGGAAGATGCCAGATCTGAGAAATGATAGTACGAGCAGCAGAGTGGGCAGTCCAAAACTGCTCAAATCTAAACTGCTTACGTTGGTACTGATCAACCTCCGTGGATATCAGAATAAGGCAATGATCGGAAGCGATCCTAGAAAGATGGGAGACAATAACCGCCGGGAACAAGTGAAGCCACTGAGCCGTAGCCATAGCTCTGTCTAGCCTCTTCCAAACACGAGCCGACCCTGACGGTTATTGCACCAGGTAAATTGGGGTCCCGAGTACCCCAAATCCAGAAACCCAGTAGAAGCAATGAAAGATCTAAATTCACTGATGTCAGCTGAGCCAGTTACACATCTGCCCCCACGTTTCTCATTAGCCTCAGTAATACAGTTGAAATCCCCAGCAATGATAGAAGGAAGACCTTGAGCTAGAAGGGAACTTAGTTCAGACCAAAGAACTCTTCTCTCCCGATAGTCCGTGCTAGCATAAACCGCCGATAAGAGCCAGGGGTCAGAAGATTCCTCTGAGACGATAAGGCTAATCTGCTGACTGCACTGATGAAAAGCATCAATCTTAACAGCAGAGGTACGTCACATTGCCAAAATACCTTCAGACAGACCATCAGCCTCCACTACAGTTCGCCTTTGGACTGAGGTGAGATACGATCATGAACATCATAACAACGAATCCACAGTTGCAAGCTTTTCCAACGTGTCATAGAGGCTTCTACTCGCTACATAACTGCCAAACTGAAAATCAAAGACATCATAAAAGAGTATGTAGTAAAAACGATTTTATGCTGGGAATGAAAAGAAATGATGCTGAGAATCTTTGGCAGCCATCCGAGAAATCAAATAAAATGAAAAGAACCTCCCGTTGTATTCTTCAACGTTTGGACTTATCGCCAAGCCAGCTGATAGACAATCAAAGGAAACGGAAATGTCCATCTTATTCATGAATATAAAAAATAAAAAAAATCTTTAGAACCAGTTCAAACTCAAGGGAAGGTGACATTAATGTAATCAAATTATCTGCTATATAGGGCTATGAACTGCTAAAGCTGGGAGAATCTGATAACGCAGCTGCATGGTTTAGGCATTCGTTCATGCACGATTTTTATTTTAAAATTTATTATAAACATATTTTAAGAAAAAAAATGGAGCTTCAGCAATGTTAGATTCTAGAGAAGTTCTTCAATAATAGTTGGACATTGTCTACTAAGAGAACTCTAAAAGTTAAGATTTACCTTTCATAAATTTTTTTATATATTTATTTTTAATAAATATTTTGTATTAAGGCCTTGTTGTTGTAGTATTGTTTATTTTTAATAAATAAATATCAAAGGAAATATAATTGATTAACAAGTCATTTGTGGATTGTCTTGAGGTATTATGCATATATGCTATGAAATCTTTTATGAAACATACATGGCTACCTATTATTTAATTAATATGAATAATGAAAAGATACGGTGTATTTTGGATTTTAATTGTCTAGCCAGACTATGTTCTGAACTTTGTCAATTAGAGGTTACATGCTAGCCAAAGATGATCTTGCGAAAGGAGATTATGCATTGACTAGATATCCTGCCGATGAAGATTATATATTAGCTAAATACCCTACCAACCATGGGTTATTTATTGATATTTGATCATTTCTACTCATCTAATTGCTTGAAAATTTTTACATGCAATTGGGGGAGTCAATATTTTGTTGGTTTTTCTCCATTAAGCGTATCAGTTAGATACGATTAAGGTGGATTAAGGTGATCCTATATTCTGATATCGAGGGATTATGTGAATTCAAATTCAAAATTTAAATTCATAATTAAGATAAAAATCCTCAACCATATCCGTTTAAAGCGGCACCCTCTGTGATGGACAGATAAGGCATAAAGAATTATAAAACGAAAAGGTCCCTGCGCTTGGTCTCATCGAGAAAGTTTACACCATCGCTGAGAGAGACAGCAAGGTATGAAAGAGCCTTACCCTCATCTGAAAAAAAATCAACAGTAATGGTTGGAGGTATTTATCGATCTTGACTTACTTTATTTTTATGATAAATATATTGGTCCCATGTTTCTGCATATCTGATAGGGATCAATATATTTAAATTAAGTCTATCATTTGGTATCAGAGCGTATAAAAAATACCTCTGCCTTGATTATTAAGATTGTTTCCATTAATATACGGATCTGATAAAATCCCTGTGAAACAATCTTTATATCATTTATTTGATAAAGAGAGGCAAGGCATTCTTGATCTCTATTTTTCTCGTTTAGGGATAGTCCAAAGGGAAGACTACTGGTAGTATCCTAGATTATTTCACCCAACGGGCATACGGTAGGGATATTAGAGACGTACCAATAAGGAAGGCTGCTGTAGTATCTTGGTGCATTTGACCTAACTACCTGCATACCGGAAGAATTATAAGTCATCAAGAATCATCTGAAAAGGCATTAGATCTGATAAACTCTTAATATTCAGTTGATTTAATTTAGTTTTATTTAAGAGATTAATCAATAAGATTTATGCCATGAAGCATGCACTTATCTGTTCACTCACCCTTTTGAATATAGTTTAAATAAAAGATAAATCCAAATATCTCACGATCAAATCACCATAAGAGAAGGAAGCATGGGTTTCCTTACTTCGGATATGTGCACGGAATGAAAAGAAAACCTCTTACGAAAGAAGACGTGCTCGCCATACATAAGAAAAAATGTGGCATTAGAACTAAAAAAAGGGGCGAGAGCTCCCAGGCGCTGGCTGCCAGCCAGCGCTTGGTGGGGCCCTCGGCATGGGCCAGGTGCTGGCCAGGTGCCTGAGCCCAGCAGCTAGCGGCCTAGGCCAGGCGCTAGCTAGGTGCCTGGGCCCAGCGCCTGGCTGGCCCAGCCGTCTGGGCCAACAGCTAGGTTGGGCCATTTGTCCGGCCTGAGCCAGCTGCGAGGCTGGGCCACTGGACTGCAGCATGCTGGATTGTAGTAATTTGGGCTACATCACATCTAATCAGAAAATTTTTAAGGTGATTGAGAAATTTTTTTTTGGTTAAATTAAACTATTGGAATTGGGTGCGGATGACGGGCTGCTGGCTCGTTCATTAAGTAGTTGGGCCATTGGCATGACCTATTTATGTTCAATTATATTTAGAATTTGTATGTATAAATTTTGTAAATTATGCATGCATTTTAAGTGACATAATTGAGCATAAAATTTAAATAATGTCTAAGTGATAAATACAATTGAATAATTGAAGAGCAGCCAGAGCATCCTTAATTATAAATTATATAATAAAGTTAATAAATAATATAAATAATAGACATTAATTATAATTAATTATATGGATATAATAAAATTCATTCCATAAGAAATTTTGTTATATTTATATAACTAATTAGGATAAAATATCAAATTATTTATTTCTAATCTACCCACAGGAATTAGAAAGAAGGAACATAATTTGATAGTTTTATCATATAGACTTAAGTGAATCTAATTGAATTAAAGCTTTAGCCCACAAACAAGTTTTATGTCAGTAGATTCATTATTTATTTATATAATTAAGATAAAATATTAAATTATATTTTTTCTAATCTACCCACAGGAATTAGAAAGAAGGAACATAATTTGATAGTTTTATCATACAGACTTAAGTGAATCTAATTGAATTAAAGCTTTAGCCCACAGGCATATTTATGTCAACAGATTCACTATTTATATAATTAATTAAGATAAAATATTAAATTATATTTTCTAATCTACCCACAGGAATTAGAAAGAAGAAAAATAATTTGATAGTTTTATCATACAAACTTAAGTGAATCTAAATGCATGATTTACATTGGTAAAGCATTTTATTAGCCTCAATTTTTGATAATAAGCATGCATGTTTAAATTTTGCAGTTATGCAACCTGTAAATTTCTCTGATATAAAATGTGACATACCTGAATTGAGGAGTGATAACTATAAGGTTTGGAAGGAGAGAAATATCCTTCATCTGGGTTGGATGGACATTGATTATGCTATAAGGAAGGATGAACCACCTTCAGTAACTTAGACCAGCATTCCTAGTGAGATTGCGATTTATGAATGTTGGGAGCGATCTATTCACTTGAGTGTAATGTTCATAAAGATAAAAATCTCTGTTGGTATACGTGGTTCAGTCGATAAGCATGAGAATGTCAGGAAGCTACTAAAAGCCATTGATAAGCAATTCAGGACTTCAGTCAAAGCTCTTGTTAGTTATGAATCTAATATGGCTGATGTTATTTATAACACATGCATGGTGGATTGATTCTGGTTTAATGATCCATATTTGCAATACTTTGCAGGGTATGCAAAACCTAAGGAAGCCAGTAGGAAGTGAGCTGTATATCTCTTCAGGAAACAAGATGCGCTCACATGTGGAAGCTATATGGATATGCACTTTAGTTCTTAGTAGTGGTTTTATATTAAATTTGGAAAGGACCTTTATGTACCTAGTTTTTCTAGGAATTTAATTTAGTTTCAAGACTTGTACCTTTGGGTTATTCCTTCAACTTTTCGGATACTTCTTCCAGTTTATATTATAAATCTGAATTTGTTGGGAATGGTACTTTGTCTGATGGTCTTTTCTATATTAATTGCAAAATAATACCACTCATGATGTGATGCATGTTAGGGCTGGCATGAAAAGATGTGTTGAAAATGATAACTCTTCTAGGTTGTGGCATCGGAGATTGGGACATATTTCATAGATAGAATCAAAAGGTTAGTGAATGAAGGAGTACTCAATACTTTGGACTTCACTGACTTTGATACTTGTGTAGACTGTATTAAGGACAAGCAGACCAATAAGTCAAAGAAAGGTGCCAAGAGGAGTTCAGACCTATTAGAGATCATACACACGGACATTTGTTATCCGGATATGGATTTTCATGGTCTGAAATACTTTATCTGCTTCATTGATGACTACTCACGATTTATGTATCTCTACTTGCTTCATAATACAAATAAAGCATTAGATGCCTTTAAGGTATTCAAGGCAAAAGTAGAGACACAATGTGAAAACAAATCAAAATTGTGAGATCTGATAGAGGAGGTGAGTATTATGGGAGATACACAGATGATGGACAAATGCCTGGTCCATTTGCGAAGTTCCTTAAAAAACATGGGATTGTTGCCCAATACAATTTACCTGGCTCACCTGATCAAAATGGTGTAGCAGAAAGAAGGAACCGAACATTGATGGACATGGTGAGGAGCATGATAAGCAGCTCCAAACTACCATAAGTCCTTATGAACAGAAGCTCTCAAACGGCTGTGTACATATTGAATTGAGTTCCAACCAAGGCTGTTTCTAAAATGCCATTTGAGTTATTTAAAGGTTGGAAACCAAGTTTGCGACATGTACGCATATGGGGATGCCCATGTGAAGTGAGAGTATACAATCCATAAGAGAAAAAGCTGGATCCTAGGACCATTAGTGGGTATTTTGTTGGATATGCCGAGAGTCCAAGGGATATAGATTTTACTGTCCATCTCACATAACTAGGATTGTGGAATAAGAAATGCCAAATTTCTTGAGAATGACTTGATCAGTGGGAGTGATCAATTGCAGAGCATGATTTCTGAAAAGAACATTCTGATGCTCAACCTTTCACTTCAAGTGAGACTGATTATCGTTCATAGTGCCCCTCAAGATCAAACGGGCATTATACAACCAGTCATTGAAATTCCATAATTTGCTGATAATGAACTAGTAGATCCAGTCTCTCATGAGTTACCAGAGATAGTTGAACAATCAACTCCTCCAGAGGAGGTTGTTACAACATTAAGAAGATCTACAAGAGAAAAGAAATCAGCAATTTCTAGTGACTATATTGTGTATCTTCAAGAGTCGGACTATAATATTGGAGCTGAAAATGATCCTGAAACGTTTTCACAAGCCATGAATAAGGAATGATGCAAGAAATTAATGGAGTCTGGGATCTTGTTGAGTTGCCTGATGGAGCAAAAGCCATTGGCTGTAAATGGGTCTTTAAGACCAAGAAAGACTCGTTAGGCAACATTGAGCGATATAAGGCAAGACTCGTTGCTAAGGGATTCACTCAAAGGGAGGGAATTGATTACAAGGAGACATTTTCTCCTGTATCTAAGAAAGATTCCTTCCGCATTATCATGGCACTTGTTGCACATTTTGATTTAGAGTTGCAACAAATGGATGTGAAAACTGCATTTCTCAATGGAGATCTAGAGGAAGAGGTTTATATGAAACAACCTGAAGGTTTTTCCTCTAGTGATAATGAGCAATTAGTATGCAAGCTTAAGAGATCTATATATGGATTGAAACAAGCCTCTCGCAATGGTACTTAAAATTTCATGATGTGATTTCTTCATTTGGATTTGTAGAGAACATCATGGATCAATGTATATACCAGAAGGTCAGTGGGAGCAAAATTTATTTTCTGATCCTATATGTAGATGATATTTTACTTGCAACCAATAATAAAGGTATGTTACATGAGGTGAAACAATTTCTCTCTGAGAATTTTGACATGAAAGATATGGTGATGCCTCTTATGTCATTGGCATTAAAATTCAAAGAGACAGACTTCGAGGTGTTTTAGGTCTATCTCAAGAAACCTATATCAATAAAATTTTAGAGAGATTTCGGATGAAAAATTGTTCACCGAGTATAGCTCCCATAGTCAAGGGTGACAGATTCAATTTGAGTCAGTGCCCAAGGAATGACTTTGAGAGAGGGAGAAATGAAAAACACTCCATATGCCTCAGCTGTTGGTAGCTTGATGTATGCTCAGGTCTGTACAAGGCCTGACATAGCATTTGCAGTTGGGATGTTGGGGAGATATCAGAGTAATCCAGGTTTAGACCATCTTCAGGGTACCAAGATGCTTATGTTGACTAATTGGCTACTCTGATGCTGACATTCTCGGAAGATCTGGATACATAGTTGACTGCTACCTGCTACTTATGGCAAGCTTGTTTTGAGGCTATATCGCATGGTGTATGGTTGAAGAGTTTCATTTCTGGGCTTAGAATTGTGGATTCTATATCTAAGCCATTGAAGATTGTATTGTGACAATTCAGCTGCAGTGTTTTTGGCTAAAAACCAAGAGTGGTAGTCGAAGTAAGCACATCGACATCAAAGTATTTAGCCATAAGAGAACGTGTTAAAGAAAAGAAAGTGGTCATAGAGCACGTTAGCACTGAATTGATGATAGCTGATCCTTGACTAAAGGCATGCCAATTAAGAATTTTAGGGATCATGTGGTACCGAATGGAGTTGGTCCCATGATATAATTTGTTGCATGAAACTACTTGTACAATGAAACTCTTTTATGGTTGTGATGTTTTTCACATTCAGTTATTTAGTGTACACATTTATTTGTGATGAGCATCATTAAGTTGGACCTAGAATAACATGGGGTTTATTCATTAAGTTATATGGGTTTATGTTTGGGAAATATAACATTGTGATACATGGTAAA